>CP107710.1:1800000-2386338 GCA_025854295.1 Lyophyllum decastes | reverse complement strand
CCCTAACCCTAACCCTAACCCTAACCCTAACCCTAACCCTAACCCTAACCCTAACCCTAACCCTAACCCTAACCCTAACCCTAACCCTAACCCTAACCCTAACCCTAACCCTAACCCTAACCCTAACCCTAAACTCTGTCACATACTGTATATATGCTGCTCGTCGAGCATCTTGTCTCTGCGTCTGTCTCTGTGTTTGGACATTTATATTATTATGTTCGGGCACTCACCACTCATATCTGCGGTTCGTCGAACTGCGTATCTACTGTTGTTCCCACGCACACAGTTCAGTGAACTGCGTGTCATATGTGATGCTCCTCGAGCATCATGTTTGTGTACCTGTCTCTGTCTGCATCTGTCTCATATGTGCAGTTCGACGAACTGTGTGTTCGGACACTGCTGTCATTATGTTCAGATACTCACCACTGCTCTCATATCTGCGGTTCGTCGAACTGCATGTCTGCGTCTTCACTCAAATCTGTCTGTGTCATATACCAGCATATATGATACTCTTCGAGCATCTTCTCTGTGTCCGTCCTTACTCCCTACTCCTACTGTCCCCACTGTCCCTACTCCCTACTGTCCCTACTGTCCCTACTGTCCCTACTCCCTACTCACGAAATCCCTGCCCTCCCTACTCATCCCTACTCCCTAGGAATTAAATCCCTACTCCCTCCCTACTCGAAAAGTCCCCATAACCCTAACCCTAAACCCTAAGAAACCCCCGAACTTGATCATCGTCCTGGATACTCACTCAGATAGTTACTCCGGTCAACTCCAAACGACCAAGACGACCGGTCAGTATCAAAAGGCGCAGGAGATTTTGTTCAGTTGGGTTGGACTTCAGGTTTTCCAACAGATGCAGGAGGCATCTGTCTTAGCGAGAGGATGGCCAGAGAGGGTGGAGCTCGAGGAAAAGAAGAGCCCGAGGGCCGACCTCACACCGCGGACGCGCGGGGGTTGGCGAGTTCTCATCCTGCTCGCCTGTGGGGCAGCCGTCACCGTCGACGACAGCTGGAGCGAAATGAAAAGCCTGGTGGACGAGTAAGTTCCTGTCCACTGGCTACTTATAATATTTCTAACGACGATTACAGCGGAGCGCTAGATCTCCTCGTCGCATTTTCCGGATTTGAAACGATGCCGCTATCAGTCGACAGCTTCACTCGGGCGCTCGTGCAGGCGATCTCGACTACAGGCGTGGATGATTTGTGGGAGGTCGTGAAGCGGGTGTTGGTGAGGAACACCGTGTGCGTGGCGAGGAACGCCCTCGTCGCCGCGTTCCGGAACGACGAAGGCAAGGTGGTTGTGTGGGAGGCTTCAGAGAGCAGCCCCGACCGGCCTTTTGGTTTAACTTTTACTCTCTGTGCAGGGAAGAGCTGTCCGGCGCGCGGGCAACGCTCTCATATCCGTGGATTTATTCGGCACCTTCCAGGCGGTAGCCTCAAGGGGAGGATCCGGTGCTTGGCTTGCCGTTGGACATCCCAATGGGTCAAATTTGACGACTTGAAGGACCTGGTCTTCCAGGTAGATCAGTACCACGCACCGTCGCTCTACTACCACGAGTATCCGCTGCATCCCAAGATAACCAGGCTGTTTGCGACGTCTGCAAAGGAAGAATCGAAAGGGCCAGGTGGATCAGCTTCTCGTATGGATGTAGATTAGAAATTGTCTTGACCGTTGACGCATCTTGACCGCTCCCCCTGTCTGTATATAAAAATATCTTACCCTCCGTTGGACTTCTTCAATCAGAAGTTAAATTTTCTGTCCATGTAATAAACCAGATGGAGCGAGAGATGTGCAATTACTTGGAGTTTGAGTTGTCGCGTATGTATATTGGCAGAAAATGGAAATCAAACGCATTCTCCACTGGGGTCGGAATCGTCGTATTGCTGTTGCTGCTGCCGTGATTTTTTTTTTCTTTATGAACGGACCTGTGAATCCATGGGGAAGTACCCCCGTATTGTTTTGGGGAGAACGTACAATTTTTCCACCGTGCGTTTGCCACCGATTTTATTTTTTTGCATTGTGTACGAGGTGTGGCGCAGTACTCCCGCGTTTACGCTCTGGAGTTGGATTCGATGGGTTCCTCTGGTCATGGAGACCATGTACGTTTTCCCGTTGTATATATTCTCGCGGCGTTGTCTCCTGTGAGGCTCGACGAGCCGCCGTTTTTTGTCATACACAAAGACTCGCTATTGTGCGGTTCCACGAACTGCGGATTTTGTTATACATGCAACTGATGTGCATATATTCTTGCGGCGTCGTCTTCTGGGATGCTCGAAGAGCTGCCAATTATCATCTTGTGTGACGACTCGCTATCTGTGCGGTTCGACGAACTGCGGATTTGGTTACACACCCACACATGCAGATATATTCTCGTGGTATCGTCTCCTGTGAGGCTTGACGAGCCGCCGTTTTCTGTTATACATGACAACTCGCTATCTGCGCGGTTCGACGAACCGCGGATTTTGTGATACATGCACACATATAGATACATTCTTGCAGCGTCGTCTCCTGTGATGCTCGACGAACCGCATCTTTTTTGAGGCACCGGCTAGCACGGGCCGTCCCTAAACCTAAACCTAAACCTGACCCTTATCTCCAGACACCTGTTTTATAGCACCGTTTTAGGAAAAGATGCGGTTCCTCGAGCATCACATATTAGCCGACTGTGATCAATTGCTCTGTTAGCGAATCGTCAATCCTCGCAAATATGCTACCTGCTTCATGTCGCTGTAATATGATGCTCCACGAGCACCACATATAGGCCACCGTGTCTCACAGTGTCTCTGCCATGCTGTTTGCCCACACGCAGTTCGACGAACTGCGTTTATTGTAATCATCTCTCTTGTTATTCCCACAATCTCGGCCTCTGCAGTTCGACGAACCGCGGCTTTACTCTGTGCCCACAGGATGCTCGACGAGCAGCACAAACAGGCAGCTTCTGTAGTCTGTCATGCCCATCTACTCACACGCGGTTCGACGAACCGCGTTTATCATATCTCAATGCATTCAGGCATTATTGTAGTCATGTTCGGGCACTCGCCATGGCTAATATGTGCAGTTCGTCGAACTGCGTATTCAGACATGTGTATCATTATGTTCAGGCACTCATCACTCATATCCACAGTTCGTCGAACTGCGTGTTCGGATGTTGTTGTGATTATGTTCACGCACTTATTACTGCTCTCATATCCGTGGTTCGTCGAACTGCATATCTTTGTCTCTCTCTGTCACACACCAGTATATACGCCGCTCGTCGAGCATCTTGTCTCTGTGTTTGAACGTATATATTATTATGTTTCGGCGCTCACCACTCATATCTGCGGTTCGTCGAACTGCGTATCTAGTGCTGTTCCTACGCATACAGTTCAGCAAACTGCGTGTCATATGTGATGCTCCTCGAGCATCCCGTTTGTGTATCTGTGTCTGTCTTATATCTGCGGTTCGTCGAACTGCGTATCTGTGTCTCTCTCTGTCACATACTGCATATATGCTGCTTGTGTGTCCATGTCTATCTCATATATGCAGTTCGACGAACTGTGCATTCGGACATGTGTATTATTACATTTGGGCACTCACCACTCATATCTGCGGTTCGTCGAACTGCGTATCTGCATCTAGTGTTGTTCCTACGCACACAGTTCAGCAAACTGCATGTCATATGTGATGCTCCTCGAGCATCCCGTTTGTGTATCTGTGTCTGTCTTACATCTGCGGTTCGTCGAACTGCGTATCTGTGTCTCTCTCTGTCACATACTGCATATATGCTGCTTGTGTGTCCATGTCTATCTCATATATGCAGTTCGACGAACTGTGCATTCGGACATGTGTATTATTACATTTGGGCACTCACCACTCATATCTGCGGTTCGTCGAACTGCGTATCTGCATCTAGTGTTGTTCCTACGCACACAGTTCAGCAAACTGCATGTCATATGTGATGCTCCTCGAGCATCCCGTTTGTGTATCTGTGTCTGTCTTACATCTGCGGTTCGTCGAACTGCGTATATGTGTCTCTCTCTGTCACATACTGTATATATGCTGCTCGTCGAGCATCTTGTCTCTGCGTCTGTCTCTGTGTTTGGACATTTATATTATTATGTTCGGGCACTCACCACTCATATCTGCGGTTCGTCGAACTGCGTATCTACTGTTGTTCCCACGCACACAGTTCAGTGAACTGCGTGTCATATGTGATGCTCCTCGAGCATCATGTTTGTGTACCTGTCTCTGTCTGCATCTGTCTCATATGTGCAGTTCGACGAACTGTGTGTTCGGACACTGCTGTCATTATGTTCAGATACTCACCACTGCTCTCATATCTGCGGTTCGTCGAACTGCATGTCTGCGTCTTCACTCAAATCTGTCTGTGTCATATACCAGCATATATGATACTCTTCGAGCATCTTCTCTGTGTCCGTCCTTACTCCCTACTCCTACTGTCCCCACTGTCCCTACTCCCTACTGTCCCTACTGTCCCTACTGTCCCTACTCCCTACTCACGAAATCCCTGCCCTCCCTACTCATCCCTACTCCCTAGGAATTAAATCCCTACTCCCTCCCTACTCGAAAAGTCCCCATAACCCTAAACTCTGTCACATACTGTATATATGCTGCTCGTCGAGCATCTTGTCTCTGCGTCTGTCTCTGTGTTTGGACATTTATATTATTATGTTCGGGCACTCACCACTCATATCTGCGGTTCGTCGAACTGCGTATCTACTGTTGTTCCCACGCACACAGTTCAGTGAACTGCGTGTCATATGTGATGCTCCTCGAGCATCATGTTTGTGTACCTGTCTCTGTCTGCATCTGTCTCATATGTGCAGTTCGACGAACTGTGTGTTCGGACACTGCTGTCATTATGTTCAGATACTCACCACTGCTCTCATATCTGCGGTTCGTCGAACTGCATGTCTGCGTCTTCACTCAAATCTGTCTGTGTCATATACCAGCATATATGATACTCTTCGAGCATCTTCTCTGTGTCCGTCCTTACTCCCTACTCCTACTGTCCCCACTGTCCCTACTCCCTACTGTCCCTACTGTCCCTACTGTCCCTACTCCCTACTCACGAAATCCCTGCCCTCCCTACTCATCCCTACTCCCTAGGAATTAAATCCCTACTCCCTCCCTACTCGAAAAGTCCCCATAACCCTAACCCTAAACCCTAAGAAACCCCCGAACTTGATCATCGTCCTGGATACTCACTCAGATAGTTACTCCGGTCAACTCCAAACGACCAAGACGACCGGTCAGTATCAAAAGGCGCAGGAGATTTTGTTCAGTTGGGTTGGACTTCAGGTTTTCCAACAGATGCAGGAGGCATCTGTCTTAGCGAGAGGATGGCCAGAGAGGGTGGAGCTCGAGGAAAAGAAGAGCCCGAGGGCCGACCTCACACCGCGGACGCGCGGGGGTTGGCGAGTTCTCATCCTGCTCGCCTGTGGGGCAGCCGTCACCGTCGACGACAGCTGGAACGAAATGAAAAGCCTGGTGGACGAGTAAGTTCCTGTCCACTGGCTACTTATAATATTTCTAACGACGATTACAGCGGAGCGCTAGATCTCCTCGTCGCATTTTCCGGATTTGAAACGATGCCGCTATCAGTCGACAGCTTCACTCGGGCGCTCGTGCAGGCGATCTCGACTACAGGCGTGGATGATTTGTGGGAGGTCGTGAAGCGGGTGTTGGTGAGGAACACCGTGTGCGTGGCGAGGAACGCCCTCGTCGCCGCGTTCCGGAACGACGAAGGCAAGGTGGTTGTGTGGGAGGCTTCAGAGAGCAGCCCCGACCGGCCTTTTGGTTTAACTTTTACTCTCTGTGCAGGGAAGAGCTGTCCGGCGCGCGGGCAACGCTCTCATATCCGTGGATTTATTCGGCACCTTCCAGGCGGTAGCCTCAAGGGGAGGATCCGGTGCTTGGCTTGCCGTTGGACATCCCAATGGGTCAAATTTGACGACTTGAAGGACCTGGTCTTCCAGGTAGATCAGTACCACGCACCGTCGCTCTACTACCACGAGTATCCGCTGCATCCCAAGATAACCAGGCTGTTTGCGACGTCTGCAAAGGAAGAATCGAAAGGGCCAGGTGGATCAGCTTCTCGTATGGATGTAGATTAGAAATTGTCTTGACCGTTGACGCATCTTGACCGCTCCCCCTGTCTGTATATAAAAATATCTTACCCTCCGTTGGACTTCTTCAATCAGAAGTTAAATTTTCTGTCCATGTAATAAACCAGATGGAGCGAGAGATGTGCAATTACTTGGAGTTTGAGTTGTCGCGTATGTATATTGGCAGAAAATGGAAATCAAACGCATTCTCCACTGGGGTCGGAATCGTCGTATTGCTGTTGCTGCTGCCGTGATTTTTTTTTTCTTTATGAACGGACCTGTGAATCCATGGGGAAGTACCCCCGTATTGTTTTGGGGAGAACGTACAATTTTTCCACCGTGCGTTTGCCACCGATTTTATTTTTTTGCATTGTGTACGAGGTGTGGCGCAGTACTCCCGCGTTTACGCTCTGGAGTTGGATTCGATGGGTTCCTCTGGTCATGGAGACCATGTACGTTTTCCCGTTGTATATATTCTCGCGGCGTTGTCTCCTGTGAGGCTCGACGAGCCGCCGTTTTTTGTCATACACAAAGACTCGCTATTGTGCGGTTCCACGAACTGCGGATTTTGTTATACATGCAACTGATGTGCATATATTCTTGCGGCGTCGTCTTCTGGGATGCTCGAAGAGCTGCCAATTATCATCTTGTGTGACGACTCGCTATCTGTGCGGTTCGACGAACTGCGGATTTGGTTACACACCCACACATGCAGATATATTCTCGTGGTATCGTCTCCTGTGAGGCTTGACGAGCCGCCGTTTTCTGTTATACATGACAACTCGCTATCTGCGCGGTTCGACGAACCGCGGATTTTGTGATACATGCACACATATAGATACATTCTTGCAGCGTCGTCTCCTGTGATGCTCGACGAACCGCATCTTTTTTGAGGCACCGGCTAGCACGGGCCGTCCCTAAACCTAAACCTAAACCTGACCCTTATCTCCAGACACCTGTTTTATAGCACCGTTTTAGGAAAAGATGCGGTTCCTCGAGCATCACATATTAGCCGACTGTGATCAATTGCTCTGTTAGCGAATCGTCAATCCTCGCAAATATGCTACCTGCTTCATGTCGCTGTAATATGATGCTCCACGAGCACCACATATAGGCCACCGTGTCTCACAGTGTCTCTGCCATGCTGTTTGCCCACACGCAGTTCGACGAACTGCGTTTATTGTAATCATCTCTCTTGTTATTCCCACAATCTCGGCCTCTGCAGTTCGACGAACCGCGGCTTTACTCTGTGCCCACAGGATGCTCGACGAGCAGCACAAACAGGCAGCTTCTGTAGTCTGTCATGCCCATCTACTCACACGCGGTTCGACGAACCGCGTTTATCATATCTCAATGCATTCAGGCATTATTGTAGTCATGTTCGGGCACTCGCCATGGCTAATATGTGCAGTTCGTCGAACTGCGTATTCAGACATGTGTATCATTATGTTCAGGCACTCATCACTCATATCCACAGTTCGTCGAACTGCGTGTTCGGATGTTGTTGTGATTATGTTCACGCACTTATTACTGCTCTCATATCCGTGGTTCGTCGAACTGCATATCTTTGTCTCTCTCTGTCACACACCAGTATATACGCCGCTCGTCGAGCATCTTGTCTCTGTGTTTGAACGTATATATTATTATGTTTCGGCGCTCACCACTCATATCTGCGGTTCGTCGAACTGCGTATCTAGTGCTGTTCCTACGCATACAGTTCAGCAAACTGCGTGTCATATGTGATGCTCCTCGAGCATCCCGTTTGTGTATCTGTGTCTGTCTTATATCTGCGGTTCGTCGAACTGCGTATCTGTGTCTCTCTCTGTCACATACTGCATATATGCTGCTTGTGTGTCCATGTCTATCTCATATATGCAGTTCGACGAACTGTGCATTCGGACATGTGTATTATTACATTTGGGCACTCACCACTCATATCTGCGGTTCGTCGAACTGCGTATCTGCATCTAGTGTTGTTCCTACGCACACAGTTCAGCAAACTGCATGTCATATGTGATGCTCCTCGAGCATCCCGTTTGTGTATCTGTGTCTGTCTTACATCTGCGGTTCGTCGAACTGCGTATCTGTGTCTCTCTCTGTCACATACTGCATATATGCTGCTTGTGTGTCCATGTCTATCTCATATATGCAGTTCGACGAACTGTGCATTCGGACATGTGTATTATTACATTTGGGCACTCACCACTCATATCTGCGGTTCGTCGAACTGCGTATCTGCATCTAGTGTTGTTCCTACGCACACAGTTCAGCAAACTGCATGTCATATGTGATGCTCCTCGAGCATCCCGTTTGTGTATCTGTGTCTGTCTTACATCTGCGGTTCGTCGAACTGCGTATATGTGTCTCTCTCTGTCACATACTGTATATATGCTGCTCGTCGAGCATCTTGTCTCTGCGTCTGTCTCTGTGTTTGGACATTTATATTATTATGTTCGGGCACTCACCACTCATATCTGCGGTTCGTCGAACTGCGTATCTACTGTTGTTCCCACGCACACAGTTCAGTGAACTGCGTGTCATATGTGATGCTCCTCGAGCATCATGTTTGTGTACCTGTCTCTGTCTGCATCTGTCTCATATGTGCAGTTCGACGAACTGTGTGTTCGGACACTGCTGTCATTATGTTCAGATACTCACCACTGCTCTCATATCTGCGGTTCGTCGAACTGCATGTCTGCGTCTTCACTCAAATCTGTCTGTGTCATATACCAGCATATATGATACTCTTCGAGCATCTTCTCTGTGTCCGTCCTTACTCCCTACTCCTACTGTCCCCACTGTCCCTACTCCCTACTGTCCCTACTGTCCCTACTGTCCCTACTCCCTACTCACGAAATCCCTGCCCTCCCTACTCATCCCTACTCCCTAGGAATTAAATCCCTACTCCCTCCCTACTCGAAAAGTCCCCATAACCCTTGAGGCAACCGGTCTATACCCGTAAAGGGTACACCTCTCGCGAGATACGAGAAGGCTAGGCCCACCGGCACACAAAGCTGGCTAGGCCTGCTATACGCCGCTGTTAGACAGCGGCGCGTGCCCCAGTGGTGCGCGCATCGCATATTCGTCTTAAAATGAACACCTACCTTCTCAAAATGAATACCTACTTGGTTAGTATCCGGCAAACGCTGCCCCAGACCAGTTGGGGGAACCGGTCTGTGCCCATAAAGGGCACACCCTCTCGCGGGAAACGAGCAGGCTAGGCCCACCAGGGCACAAAGCTGGCTAGGCCGGCTATACGCCGCCATTGACTGGCGACGCGTGCCCCGGTGGTGCGTTGACCATACGTTCGTCTCACAATGAACGCATACCTGGTTATTATGTGCCCAGCTGTGCGTTGACCGCATATTCGTCTCAAAACGAACGCCTACCTCATTAGTATGTGGCACACACTGCCCCAGACCGGTTGAGGGAACCAGTCTGTACCCATAAAGGGTACACCTCTCGCGAGAAACGAGAAGGCTAGGCCCACCGGCGCACAAAGCGGGCTAGGCCTGCTATACGCCGCCGTTGACTGGCGACGCGTGCCCCGGTGGTGCGTTGACCATACGTTCGTCTCAAAAAATTACCTACTTAGTCAAAGAAATCACCTACCTAGTTATTATGTGGCAAACGCTGCCCCAGACAGGTTGAGGGAACCGGTCTGTACCCGTAAAGGGTACACCTCTCGCGAGATACGAGAAGGCTAGGCCCACCGACGCACAAAGCTGGCTAGGCCTGCTATACGCCGCTGTTAGACAGCGGCGCGTGCGCCAGTGGTGCGTTGGCCGTGCGTTCATCTCAAAACGAACGCCTACCTGGTTAGTATCTGGCAAACGCTGCCCCAGACCGGTAGAGGTAACCGGTCTGTGCCCATAAAGGGCACACCCTCTCGCAAGACGCGAGCAGGCTAGGCCCACCGGCGCACAAAGCGGGCTAGGCCTGCTATACGCCGCTGTTAGACAACGGCGCGTGCGCCAGTGGTGCGTTGGCCACATATTCGTCTCAAAAAAATCACCTACCTTCGCAAAAAGACTACCTACGTCGTTATTATATGCAAACGCTGCCCCAGACCAGTTGGGGAAACCGGTCTGTGCCCATAAAGGGCACACCCTCTCGCGGGAAACGAGCAGGCTAGGCCCACCAGGGCACAAAGCTGGCTAGGCCGGCTATACGCCGCTGTTAGACAGCGGCGCGTGCCCCGGTGGTGCATTGACCGCATGTTCATCTCAAAAAAGTTACCTACTTAGTCAAAAAAATCACCTACGTTGTTATTATGCGGCGAACGCTGCCCCAGACCAGTTGGGGGAACCGGTCTGTGCCCATAAAGGGCACACCCTCTCGCGGGAAACGAGCAGGCTAGGCCCACCAGGGCACAAAGCTGGCTAGGCCGGCTATACGCCGCCATTAGATGGCGACGCGTGCCCCAGTGGTGTGTTGACACATACTAGACTAAGATTTGAAGCCCACTTACCACATTACTTGCTTCATGCGTCAAACCCAGTAGCCTAGAGGGCGTCGCTCAACGAGCTGGGGCCAATCACGAAGCAGAGAGCCACACAGTCCAGCAAACACAAGAGAGAATAGCCGAAAAAACCAGAAAAAGTCCTCCAACCAGGTGGACAGGCACAAGCAGGAAGCAAAACAGAATGGGAGGCATCCCTGCACATCCACAACAGTCCTATAGAGGGGCAGAGCAGCGGCCATGGACGAATCTAGAGGGAAAACGGTCAGTGGGGGAGAAAGAAAGAAGTTTGGGGATGCCAGCGAGACCGTTGGGGTGGCTGTGCCTGTCCGGAGTTTTCCGGAATTGATGGGATCGATGTCATCTTATCTGACATCTTATCTGGCATCAATCAATCAATCAATCAATGACATCAGAGCCTGGAATTGTCCGGGATCAATGGATCAATGGATCAATCAATCAATGACATCGTTGTGTGTCTGTACCATCGATGATGTCATCATTGGGTACACACTAAGGGCAGACCCCTTGCATCCTCATTTTCTCCACAACCGGTCCGCCGATTTCTTAGATATTTTGCTAATATAATACCCTATATAGGTGCTTTACCTTAGCCAAGTTTCAGCCCGGGGGGTCAAGGCGTTCATATATATTAGACTGTATCTAAGAAAAGGGTGTATGATCGTCATATTGCTGTTGCTGCTGCTGTGATTTTTTTTTCTTTACAAACGGACCTGTGAATCCATGGGGAAGTACCCCCGCATTGTTTTGGGGAGAACTTACAATTTTTCCACCGTGCGTTTGTGTCCGATTTTATTTTTTTGCATTGTGTACGAGGTGTGGCGCAGTGTTCCCGCGTTTACGCTCTGGAGTCGGATTCGATGGGTTCCTCTGGTCATGGAGACCATGTACGTTTTCCCGTTGTATATATTCTCACGGCGTTGTCTCCTGTGAGGCTCGATGAGCCGCCGTTTTTTGTCATACACAAAGACTCACTATTGTGCAGTTCCACGAACTGCGGATTTTGTTATACATGCACTGATGTACATATATTCTTGCGGCGTCGTCTTCTGTGATGCTCGACGAACTGCATCTTTTTTGAGGCACCGGCCAGCGCGGGCTATCCCTCAACCAACGTCTGGCTGTATGCGTCCGCGACGAAGGGACTCAACAATTCCCACGGGTTCTGTTCATCGACGACGAGGCTGCATGGACTCATGCACATCCTCTCGTCGCTCCACTTATGCAGCGGCAATTGCATAGAAGTAGTTCCATGCAATCATCCTCCTGTGTAATACTTTGCTCTCTCGTCGTCGCCGACAACGTGTCATGTTTGGGAGTAGTCCTGGGCATGATACCTCTTGTCTTTGGGGATCACGTCTGTTCACCAGCCTCTGGACAGCTTTTCTTGCGCTTTTCGCTAGTGTTTACAGGTGCCCCTTGTGTGCGGCTTCGCTCTCTCTTCGTCGCCGACGACGTATGTGTGGGGTCATGCTCGTGCATGTGTTCTTTGCTTTCTCCTTGCCAAAACGTCGGCGACGTTTGCACAGAAGTATTTCCATGCAATTGCCCATGTACTACTTGTCCTCTCTTCGTCGCTGACGACGCATCATGCTCGGGAGTATTCCTAAGTACGACTGCTTTGTTTCGATCATTCCATGCTGCCGTTTTGTCATTGTCACGACATTCATTTAGCATGGGTGCCTCTCTGTGTGGGACTCTCTACTCTCCCTTCGTCACCGATGATGTATTATGCATGGGAGGAGTCTTGGGCATAACACCTCTCATCTCGATGGATCCGCATCTGTTCATCAGTGGTCTGGACACTATTTCCTGTGCTTTTCGTTCGTGTTCGTAGGTGCCGCCTGTGTGCAGCTTCACTCTCTCTTCGTCGCCGACAATGTATCATGCTCGACAGGAGTCTCAAGCATAATGCCTCTTGTCCTCTTCCTCAACGACGTTTTAGTTGCGGCACATTTTGTTTTAAAAATGACAGCGGATGAATGCTGCTACCCAGGTACAATGTTGTGAAGGTGTTTCATGTGTTACGTTGGAACGAGGTGTTTTGCCAGTGTAAACCAGTCGTTTACGATGACGATGGAGTAATGTGGCTATTTGTATTTGGTTGAATGTTCTTGTGCACGGAATTCATCTACGACGATGGGCTGTTGTGTACAGGTTTTGTAGTTTGCGGGAAGATAACTTGCTACGTCCTTGAGGCATCAATGTGATACTGGTGCCGGGCCCTCCTGCAGGAGAAACGAGTCGTCGTAGACGACGGCAAAGTGATACTGCCACTTGTACAAATATTCGAACATACAATACATATTTGAGGTACTTGCGAATTTTGCGTGATGGTACTTGTATCGATGTGATACTTAAGCTGGGCACTCGTCTAGTGCGCGCCATTTGTCTACGACGACAGGTGAGCACTCGCATGCGTAGTGCAAATGTGCATGGTGGCACATTACGCAGCTCGCAAGGCAGTGGCTACCAAAAACACTACTCACAAGTGATCTGCCACCGCACACAATTCGTCTACGACGACGTGTGAGTATGTATGCAGCTGGTAACAACACATGACGGCGTTTCATGCACTGCAACTTAATTCACGCAACAATGAATTCGCCGCTACTCCTAGCAACAAATCCCCAGCACATCAAAGAATAGGAAGAAAGCAAGATTAAGGCCCTAGGAGGCCAACAATTCACTGCTACTACTAGCAATGAATGCACAGGACGTCGACGACGAGAAGAGATAAGAAAGAGCAATCAATGAGCGCGAGACACACAACGCATTCGTCGTGGACGTTTGCACAGGGCGAGGCACGCCGCGTTCGTCATAGACGAATGTGTGAGTGACATGTAGACTCACACAGGCACACTGGACCTGTTACCATCATGGCAACCATGCCATTTCGTCGCAGACAAACCGCGGCAACTCCACACAGCCACGCTCGGGTATATCACAGCCCGTATAACCGGTGGCAGCCTGTGTGCGTCTGCGACGAATCCACTCAACACTTCCCACGAGTTCTGTTCGTCGGCGACAAGGCTGCATGGACTCATGCACGTCCTCTTGTTGCTCTCTCTCCCGTCACACCACAGGCAGGGCAATTGCATAGAAGTAGTTCCGTGCAATTATCCTCTTGTGTAATTACTCTGCTCTCTTGTCGTCGTCGACGATGTGGCATGCTTGGGAGTAGTCCTGGGCATGACACTGGTCGTCTGGCCATTTTTCTCACGCTTTTTGCTAGCGTTTGACTTCGCTCTCTCGTCGTCGCCGACAATGTACTATGTTTGGGAGGAGTCCTGGGCATAATACCTCTTGTCTCTCTGGATCTCAGCTGTTCACTAGTCCTCTGGGTCTCTTTCTTGTGCTTTTCACTACTGTTTTCAGGCGCCACCTGTGTTGTAGCTTCGCCCTCCCTTCGTCGCCGACGATATATGTACGAGGCCATCCTCGTGCATGCATTTTTTGCTCTCTCCTTGCCACTTTGTCGCCGACGTTTGTGTGGAAGGTACTTTTATGCAATTGTACTCATGTACTACACGTTTTTTGTCGTCGCCGACGATGTACTATGCTTGGGAGGAGTCCTGGGCATGATACATTTTGTCTCAACGCATCCGTGTGTGTCAATCTGCAGTTCAAATGCGCTTTCCCGCGCTTTCTGCATGTGTTTACGGGTCCCGCCTGTGTGCGGCTTCACTCTCTCTTCGTCAGCGACGACGTATTGTGTTTAGGAGTAGCCCTGGGCATCGTACATCTTGTCCTGTCCACTCGTGTTCCTGCTCCTCGGCGACGTTTTCGTTTTCGTGCTTTTCTGTTTATACATAATCTTCGAGGCTCCGTTATGCTTTTCTTCTGTCGTCCCCGACATCGGCGTTTCATCCAGTAATTATTCTGTACGGTGGTGATCTCTCGCGGACCTCTATGACTGAATTTTTTATTACGGTGTCACTCGTTTTATAATATACTCAGGTTATTGATGTCTCACATTCAAACGGAGTGCTCTGCAAGTGTAAACGAGTCGTCTACGATGACGACGGAGTAGTACGGCCATTTTTATGGGCCAAATGCTCTTGTCGCATACTTCGTCTACGACGACATATTGTTATGGGTGTATTTTGCACTTTGTGACAACATAACTTGTGAACGGTTCGAGATATTGACCCGATGCTTGTGTTGGGCACTCTTGTAGTAGAAACGAGTCATCGTAGACGACCGTGAAGTGATACAGCCGTTTGTACAAGTGTTCGAACACATGTTGCATGCTCGACGCACTTTCGCACTTGTTGTCCATGATTGCTGTGTGATACTCGAGCCAGGCACTCTGCTACTACACGCCATTCGACGCCATTCATCTACGACGACTGGTGAGCACTCGTACACATAGCGTAAATGTGTGAAAGTGTTTCGTGCATGGCGGCACACTACAGTGGCTCGCGATGCAATAACTACCAAAGGTGCTACTCGCGAGTGATCTGCCAGTGCACACAACTCGTCTACGACGACGCGTGGGTGTGCGTGCAGTTGGTAACACCACACGACAGTGTTTCGAGCACTGCAACTCAATTCACGCAGCAACTCGCAACAGTTTCTCATTTCACATACTCTACAAGTACGCTTCATCCGTCCCCTACCCTGCTATTTGACCACACCCTACTCATCCATCTACTGCACTGTCACACCCTAGTCGCACCCTGGTCTCGAAATTTGAAAAACCCTACTCGCACCCTACCCCCCCCCTGATAACCCCCTAACCCTAAGACGCATTCACTCGCAGTGCTTTCGCTCAAGTTTAAACGTGCTCTTTTGCTAACAAGTACTACATGTAACTAAGATTTTCGTTCGCTAGCACAACATGGTGGTTGAATGCCAAGATCGGAAGCTTGTTTGGCACTGTGGTGCGACAACTTTGGTGATGGTCATCTTTAGGGCCGGACCCCTCGACTTGACTTGCAATCCAAATTTTTGTGTCGGATCAGAGATAGATCAGGTGATCCTGCGCATCCATCACGAGCCCACATCTCACGTGAAGGTAAAAAGCTGCCTACCCTAAACTTGTCGTTGTAGAAATGCCTTCTCCGTCACATGATGGCAACTTTTCTTTCGTAGTTTTGAACCACCATCATCGTTAACGGTCGTCGTTGCGGGCGACGTATAACCTCTTAGACATACAGTAGCAGAGTAGTACATTTAATAGCATAAACATGGAAACCAATAAGAATGACGAGGAGAACATGGTAGTACAGTTGTCCTCCAATTTAGGGACATGTTGATGACGACAGTGCAATTACAGATGTCCAGTGCACCCCAGAATAAGGGCAAAAAGCGCACACGGGAGGTGCGCTGCATGTTTCTGCAAGTGCAGATGCTGATAAAATGTTAGGTACAGGACGTGCGACGATTTTTAAGTCTCGAGGCCGAGGTGGATAGCGACGGGGACGATTCTGACGATTCCGACGATGACTTAGGTGCTTCACTATGAAAACATGCATGATCAATCGCAGCTCAATTAATGTCCTTATTCAGTTGATTTTTTGCAGGATGACGAGCCCGTCGCGGCGGACAGGAGTGTTTCGCACCGTTTGCTCTTGAGGGAGCATGCTCGTGTTCAAGCTGAGGACAAGTGGGATGCTTTACTGTCTAGAGCTCGCGAACGAGCGCAGGACGATTCCTGGGACGAGAAATCTTATGTCGGTCACTATGCCCCGTTCTTCGGAGAGCCAGAGGTGCGGTTGTGGAGAGTGCGCGTGAAGGTACGTCGTCCATCAGCAAGATGACCGTTACTGACTTGTTATCAGCCTGGCTGGGAGGAGACTGCGGCTTTCGTATTAATGGAGAAGATCATTCGCAGTGGCTTTCGGTGGACCATCTCGTCCATTATAGGCAGGGTCTCTCGGCCAGGGTGGATTGTGATTGAAGCTCCCAGTGCCGGCGAGGTCCAGGCGGCATGTCAAGGGATGTTGAACATCTTTTCTCAGCAGATCCAAGTGGTTGAACCAGAGGATGGTCCGTCCTGCCTCAGGGAACGGATATCCTTCACCCCGCGTCCGTCTTCCTGGGTGCGCCTCACGAAGCACCCATACAAAGGGGATTTGGCCTACGTGAGAGGCCCGAGCATCAAAATTAGTGGTACAATATCCGTCCTCGTCGTCCCCCGTCTGAACCTCCAGCGGCGGCGGGTGGGACAGCCCAAAAAACGTCAGCATACTGGTCGCGTTCGCCCTCCTCCAGCTTTATTTGATGCTAACTCGGTCAGAGAAATCTTCGGAGGAAGGGCTGTGGTAACCTGCAACCAGGTGTTTAGGTTCAAAGGTAAAGAGTACATGGACGGATACCTATGTCTCGACACAGATGAATTTTACCCGCAACAAGCCCTACCAACACCGGAGGAACTAGACCACTTCAGGCATTTACCCGGCCTCCCCGATGATTTTTTCCAGCATACTGCGGAGTTCATGGCTGCCCGACGACTATGCGTTGGAGACCCCGTCAAGGTGGTTGGGGGCGACGCACAAGGTATTATCGGCATCATTGAAAATATCACCAGCGACGAGGCCATTCTTCGAACACCACTCGACAGTTTAGAGCTTACATTACCCATCACGGCGCTACGCAAGAGCATGAAACTTGGAGACGAGGTCGTTGTTGCTTTTGGTCCACGGAAAGGCTTTACGGGATGGGTCGTATCCGTGATTGACGAAGAGTTGGTGCTCTATAATCATGAAACGGCAGAGGAGGTTCATTTTTGTTTTGAGCATGCGTGACCCGTGCTGACTTAAATACAGCTGGAGACCACTTCGTCCTGCGTCAATTTCTGGCAAGCGCCATTCGAATGTGGTCGCTCGCTGCCCACTGTAGAGAGTCAGCAGGAGGCTGATCAGCGCCGTGAACGGGAGCGTATCCTCACTGTTGCTGAATTGGAACGGCACAGGCCGCTACCCGCTGCGAAGCTCCAGAATGAAGTCGACAAGCTTCGGCGGGATCCGAACCGCCATCTTGTGGGTCGACAGGTGGAAGTTGTTGCTAAGCACAGGCTGCGAGGCTGCGTAGGGACCATCAAGTCCACGCAGGAGGGAAATCATGTCATGGTTCAATTCAACGATGACCTGCCCTCGGAACGCTTCCACTTGAATGCCCTTCTGTACGTTCAGGCTTTTCGGCATCTATGTCGTCTGACCTTCATTTAGGGACTGTATTGAAAAGAAGACTCTAGGCCGGGACCCCAATCGCCATCTCATTGGGCGACATGTCCGCATCATCAAACATAGATTGCGGGATTATGAGGGGATCATCAAATCGACCCAACAAGATGATCACGTTCTGGTCGAAATCCAAGCTACCATGAAACAGGAGCGCTTTCACATCTCAAACCTCACCTTCTTGTATGTTTTGGTTTTATTGTTGACGCCTACTCACTCGGATTTAGGGGGGATTCTAAGATGAAAACCTTGGGCGGGCCACCCACCGGAGGTCTGACGGCGTCTACCTCTAAGGTACATCGTGAGACTCCTGAACTACTAGAAACGACATCCAATTTTGCGTCAACTCCTCTCCCGCCTCCTTCAAACGAGTGGCTAAGCCCTGCCTGGGATCCCTCTTCTCGTACTCCCAATCCCAATGCTCTTTCTGGTAAGTTCCTCGCCAAATTCTGACATTATAATTTCTGATATAGCCCTTGTGATAGCCCAAAATGCCTGGATGGAATCTATATGGTTTACTGGCAAACAAATCAAATTACAGATCAAAAACACTAGATACGCCTCGAGCGATCCGGGATGGAAATCCGGAGAGTACGAAGATCGCTTCGGACTTTGGCTCGGTACAGAGGGGACAAACGTCAAGGTCGTCTTGGGACTTCACAACACCGTTGTCTTACCCGAGAGATACGTGCGAACTGTTCCCCCATCTGTAAAGGGTCAATCCGTTGTGGTTCTCAACGGACTTTACGCGGGGCAAGAATATCATGTCGTGAGTGTCGGGGAAGAGTGCGTCGTGGGTCGTCGTCGTAATGGGAAAATGGATCCAAAGAGCAAAATGTCCTTCCTCTGCACCAACCTGGCCGTGATTGCTTGACCAGTTCATATTGTGCATGTCTCCATTTTTTTTTGTTTTCAATGTAAAGAAATCGCGTCATGGCCAGCATGTGCGCTGCATGTATCATCGTTACGCCGTCATAATATCATTTAATTTGGACGCAACCCCCGCTCTAGCAAGCGGTTGGTGATCAATCTTCAATCCGGTCAACCAAGTATTCATATTCAGTCGTGATCAAGGTAAGCACAGTTATTCCCAATGAGCTTTTCTAACCCCCAAAAATGTTAAAATAGCGTTCCAAAAACCACACCGCCAACCACTGAAGAAACCCGCGAACACCCACGCCCATTACCAATATCACCGTCAAAGACAGCACGACCAAGAGAATTACCCAGAGACGCCCCAAAATCGAGGAGCCCGACACCGGTATTGGTGGATACGATTGATCCTTGAGTACCTCAGTCACGGTGACCATGGTCGTTTCCGTGATGAGCACTGTCTGGGTAATCGTCCTCGTGACGGTATCGGTGACCGTCTGCTTAGATGTCTCAGTGATAATCAGTGTCGGCACCGCGGTTCGAAGGAGCATTTTCGCACTTTGCGCCATCTTTGGCCCCTCCATGTTTACCATGGGTGGTGCCGTCTTCCCCTCATTAGCCTGCACCACCAGGCTAAACGGGACAGTAGTTGGACACATGTCCTGCAGCACCGTAGTCCGCGTCGCAGTGCTGACGACCGTTAGCGCTCGGACCTTAGTAGCCGTGACCGTTTTCATTGCCGTCGACGTCCTTGTGTATGCCTTCGTGACAGTACGATCTTTCGTGATGGTTGTGGTGTAGTCCCTCGTCACCGACGTCGTCACAGTTGCGGTTGACACTGAAGGCGGCATCAAAGTCTGCAACTCCGGAAGTGGCATGAGAGTTGGCGACTCTATGAGATGGAAGTAGGCGAAAAGTGTGACCATGCCGAGGCCTACCCATGTCCGTTTTTGGGACCACTAAAGTGGATTTCATGATCATTACATGGGGTCAAAGGTGGGCAGCCTGATTCATACCCTTCGCAAAAGGCTCATGTCCCGCGAAGCAGGCTTGATTTCCTCCTTGGGTCCAACGTCCTCCTCAACGACACATAAGTTCAAGCTTTAGATAAGGCTATCCGAACTCACTGCGTAAGCAATGCGAAGAATAGACCAACGCTTGCCATGCTTCGTCTTAAGAGGCTCCTGCCGCGTCCTCCTGACTGCCCCCGCGATGATGATCTTGCCATTTCGCCGCCCAACCCCTTATCATATCTCGGTTAAACACCCTCCTGCGACCATGAACGGTACTCACGACCACTCCCATTCCTTTATTCTGGGTAAATCTTTTCTATATCATGGTGCAGCTGAAGACTCACTTGACTTGCTTGTTTCCGGCGCCAGAGAAAAGTATTCCGGGTTCTCGACGTTCCGAACATGTGTTAAGATGAGGCCGCCCACGCTAGTGTTACTGACAACGACCGTCTCGTCTCCAGTGAATTCGATTGATGCATGGTAAGGGTCTCCAGCGTCGAACTGCGAGGTGGTGGAATACTCGCCAGTGCCGACGTCGTGCCAGTCGACTCCTTTGTCGTGCGTCACAACAGCTAGTAGCTTGCGTGTTGGAGACATCGCCGATGACACCCTAGAGAAAATGTGAGCATAGTATTATCCGAGGAACATTTACTCACATGAATATGTTTTCAGCTCGTAACATGAACTTCTCCGACTCCTTGCAAGGTGCCTTCGTCGTGTATGTTCTGAAGGAGTAATTAGGAAGTGTTCTCCTCGCGATGAACACTCACGACTCACACAATGCCCATCTGTCCGGTCAGGAAGACCACGAGGATCTTATCCTCGCTGACGAAGTGGACCCCGCTAATCCGACCCTTGTCATTCTTTATGGGCAGATGGTAATGATCGCCGGTCTCTGAAACGGGTGAATTATTCAGATTGTGTAGTGTGGCAAGCGCATAGCTGACCGTTATTCAGGAGCACCCTAGACCCGTACACAACTGCCAACAGTCGCCCGGAAGGACTATATTCTAGGAAGTTGATCACCCCTGAATAATGGGAGACAGATAGGACGTCTTTCTGCACAAATAAATGGTTCGTAAGTTATAATTATCGAACTGTTACTGTAGGAAAAGGTCTCACATCTGGCGTTCCTTGACTCACGCGGACCATGTTAACATCGCCGTTCCCGCAGCCTATTGTGAGCTGCCGTGATTGGGTGGGGTGCCACACCAGCGAGCGAATCATAGATGTCGCCCCGTAATGACGTACTACATCCCACTCCTCTGTGGCATATATCTAGACGTACAGCAGGATATTGAGTCAAGATACAAGCACGAAACGAGCTCACTGACGATGAGCGTATTATGCACATCCCCCACGGCCATGTAATAACCGTCTGGAGAGAAGCGAATGGCGTTGATGAGCATATCGTCGCACTCGGACACCCAATTCCCTTTTTTGACAAGACAATGCCCTTGTTCATAGTTGCAGGTGAAGAAGTAAATGGTGAAACAGGTGAGGTATTAACAGCTAGTTGGTCAATGCGTGGTGATGAACAGTCCCAATTATTTAGATCGGTCCAAGGTCAATTGCTACTTGAAATGATAAACGGAAAGCCAAGCGGATATATGGAAACGTGTTCGCTTCATGACTAGTGAGTACAGGACACGAGGTGACCCCATGGCCAGTTCATAGCAGTGTGCATTCGGGTACGCGGCACATGTCTATGTTGCCTCTTGCATTCCACGCGTTCCTAAATATGGCAGTGGCTCATGATCAGAGGCACGAACGTCAAGGTACGCGTCCCAGATCATGATCAGATACCTACAGTCGCTTATAGCAATTCGATACACGTTTTCTAGGTCAGGATCTTTCAAGATTCAGGCTATATTGACCGCGCACCAGCGTTCTACCCTGTCAGTTGCGAAGACCCAATGCTTTGTAGGGTGAGCAGTTTAATGGTATCCACCCCGAAAGCATTGACACCCGGACTTGTTTCTAAGATTTCGAGAGAGCAACCGCAAACATATCTGCCTCCGCGGAAGCAAATTGAAAGATCGTACCCATCAATTTATGGATCGCTCCTTGGATATGTGCCATCATATCGATAGCCCTGCTGGATCTCCCAGATCCATACGCCAGGGTTTCCCGACGCCCAATCATGGTCAACTGATCGCGTATGTCACAATTTCTTACGACTCCTCGTAGATTTTGCTTTCTGAAAAATTCAACATGTTTTCCCGTGGATTTTCTCGCCAAATTGGGCGTTGCACGTACCCCGTAGGCAGGAGCTCTAGCAGCCTCGAGGCACCCGCATGACTGTCTGAATCAGGTGTATAATTATAAGTGTACGTCGACCTTTCCTGTCTTTGAATTGCATCTGCATACCTCCTCCAGTCCTTCCTATTCAAAGCGACTGGTGAAGTCGAAATGGTGCTGCAAAATTTTTGCAGTGGAATCGCCGTGTCTAAACCATGATCATTCTATCTTATCATCTAGACAAGATTTATGCCAAGGCTCTCCCAAAGTCACTCGAGCTCTAACCACGAGTCGATCGCTGCCTCGGTGAGGGTTAAATCCGGCTTCTTAGAGACATTGCCTTTATTCATTGAGTTGTAAACTAGGTGTCTTCCGGCCTCCGTAGGCGCACAAGGGCTGATCGTCTCATTAGGGTATGTATCATATTCTCCTTAATTCGTGACCTCAACTGAATGGTTCTAGCCCGGCACCCGAGCGTTGGTGGTCCCCCAAGTCCGTATCAGGCCTGGGTCGGTAGGTATTCCTTGATTCCCTCAGTTTCCAGTGCTAACAGATAGATTTGTAGTTCGCGGTGTGTTCGGTCCTCATACATCGCGTCTCCTGAAGCTGATCATTATCGGTGTCAAAGCATTTCGGGGCTTGTGGATATATCTATGCCCTTCATAGGGAGAAACGCATCCTTCATTGCTTCCCTTTTGCAAACGGAACCTCACGGTTCTCACCAGAGATCAACCTAAACGTGGTCGAAGGCTTTCACCTCCCGACCAACCCTAACGGGCAAGACCGGGTTAAAATCTACAAGGGAGAAATAACTCTGGGAACCGAACGCTTCCTTTGTTATGGATACGCTGATGAGTCTTCCCCGTCCAACAAGGCTTTGCTGGCGCTCAACTCTGTCCCCTTCAAGGGGGAAGTCGCTGTCTTTTCCTGCGGCAAAGTGGTTCCTGTCCTCTCCCGGCCCCGCACGAAGAAGGAGACGGTGGACAAAGTTGCAATCTTGTAAGCATTATACTTATCTTATTGATCGCTGTGTCTAAAATTTTCTATCTGCTTATAGGTTTGCGTCCCATCTGGAGCTGGCTCGTGCGACGGTGGCACCTTTGAAAGAGTGTATCTAGGCATACACAGGATCGTATTCACCCTGATACCACCTCATGATTATGACTGCCCATAGCTAGGCGTTACCGTTTGTTTCCATTTGCCGTCTCGACAGAAGGCCCTGTAAGATTCATCAATGCGTAGAACTTTCGATGAGATCGCGCTATCCAGATTGATTAATCCGCCCCCAAGTTTTTGTTCCTGATTCTGCATCACTCCCGCGACGAACACCGCATGAGACATACATCTATGATGCAGTATGAGAGCTAACAATTCCCCATTTAGACGTCCTTTGTTCCATGTACCGTATAATAATTAGCGGATGTCGGTGATCCTGAGATGACCTCGAGATAAGCCACCTGTTACATCGCCAGCATAGCAAGCAGAATGAGCAATCTCCCCCCTAGACTCCCACTCCCGTCTAGCGGGACGCAGCCGTTCCTAAATGTCGGAGACTTTGACGTGCGTACTAGTCTCACCCTTCTTATATACAACTCACTGACAATGTACACACGAAGTTTCTCCATGACGACCTCAGAAAGCACTTACGTGTCTCCGATGAGGAGAGTACTTCCTCGTCGTCGGAAAGTGAGGAAGGCCCGCCGAGTCCACGCACGCCCCATCCACCCGGTAAATACACAGAGTAAGCAGCCTTTTCTTTCCCGATTCGCGCCATTCACATCTTGTCAGGGAAGAGAGGCCGGAACAAGTTTCTCGCATTGGGTCAAGGATGCGGCCTCCACCCAGAGCTACCGCCGAACCAGCACCTGCTGACCCGTGAGCGTCTTCTCGAGGAGACAGCCGTCCAGACACTGATAACCTTGCGCAGGCAGGGACAGGTCCGCAAAGAAGCATCACTGCCCGAGCAAGTGCCGTAGGTACCCTCCACACCTGATCAATCAGATACTGACGCCTTTCACAGGTCTTCGACGTCCGCGGTTGCAGCGCCAAGCCAGCCTCCGCCAATACCCTTACAGTCAGTCGATCGCGTTTAGACACAATAAATTGTACTGATGTGCGTCGCAGACAGACACCGCTGGCTGCATCAGCCTCGTCGCAGCATGTGTCATTCGCACTTCCAAATTCAGTGCCACCATTACCGGCTGTTCAGCAATTCCCACCCCAATCCAGTGCGCCGCCTATGCCATCACAGTGAGCTATTTCCCTCTGGATCCCATGCATGCTAACTTATTTCCTAGGCCACAGTCCGCTGCAGGAGTACCTCAGCAGCAAGCGCCGCTGCCTCCTCTGCACAGCGCAGCGTGGCAGTGGGAGAACGTGAGCGCTCAACAACCTGTCCAAGGCAGTACTCCGTCAGGCCCAGTGCAATATGCACCTCATTCAAACCCCCCTTTCCCTGCTCCGCAAACAGTGCAATATCATCAAGTCAGGTGAGTACTTTCTTCCTCTATTGCGGACTTAGTAACGTGACTTCCATCCAGTCCACCGCAATTCCAAGGCCTCCCATCTCAAGCTGCGCCTCCACAGGGTCCATTGGCCTCACATTATGAGTATGTCCTCTCCTTACACAGAGTCGATCAGCTATTAATCGTCATTCATAGGGCACAGCTTCCACAGTCACAACAATACCCTCAATGGGGCCAGTAAGTTTCCAAGTTACCGTCATTATAAAGTCCTAAATTGTATACTTCAATGCATGTCCAGCCCAGCAAGAGTAGCGCAAGAGATGTCATCTGGATATCAAATGCCGGTGGCTGCACAGGCGCAGTATGTTTATTTTCCCATTCTCTCAGGCCGATAGACTTATGAATAATATCCAGATTCCCGCCGTCAGCGTCCGCTGGCCCCCAGCAATCCTTTAATTACAACTTCCGCTACAAAACAGCAGAGTGCGGCTGTTGATGAACTTAACTGCATATACCCGCTAATGGCAGCACAGGCCCTCAACCGGTTATACAGCTAACGTGCAGGCAGATGCCAGTGCCCCTAGCCAGTAAGTGTCCATGATTGATTGATATCTTCAGGTTTCACCAGTTAATTGCTCAGACCCGTGAATGCCACACCTTCCGCACCGGCTGGGCACGATGAGCAAGTCCTCTATTGTTTGTCAATGTGCCATATTTGACCTCCTGCTAGTTCAAAGGCCGCTAAGGGTAAGGGTGCTAAGGGCAAGAAGGGCGATGGTTGGGACCTGTGAGCTGGTTTGTCAATCCTGCGCAAACACTTCTGAGTTACTCTGCTGCATAGATTCGAAGGATGTAAACCAAGCTCAAGCCCAGTACAAACCGACAACCCCACCATTACAACTTACAAATTCGTTAGGAACTGGTCTACTCACGATGGAGAAACGGTTTGGTATGCCTCAAAGTCCGATACTGCCCTTCCTCACCCGCCAACTCTACTGGAGCGAGATATCAAACCTGGTGATCTCTATGTACATCTTCGCCCTGGTCCGGTTCGAACTTGTTGGATGTATGATCATGGGAAGTGGAAGGATATCACAGCTGGGGCTCAGGTTGCCAGAACCATTCGCCATCCCAATAAGGATGTAAAACGGGGACTCCACTTTACGCCTATTGGAGGTTACCCAAGCTGGATTCAGTGAAGCTGTAATCTGGGTGTTGATAATCATGAGAATCCAAGGGAATATGATAGATATCAATTGTCCATGATCAAAACAAAATAATTCCCCAAACACCGGTGGGCAAGAGAATAATCTCCAAATCTATGGGTCATGCGATAGTGATTGGTGGCGGTGTTACACCTTGAATACATGCGGGGTGTCATGAAAGCACCACACTCCCAAGCGGAATCGTGATCATCGTCCTCATGGGGGATTTTTTTTTCTCCGGTGAGGGAGTGGAATTGTTTCTGGAATACCTCATGATCATCGTAATCAGTGCTCGCAGTTCGGGACCACCACAGAATCTTCGTTAGTGACCGCAAACCATGTGGTAAGGCGAAATTCTTTAGTATGGATTTTCCGCATTGATCATGTTTTGTGTAGGGTCTATAGAATACCTCCTGCTGGACCAACGATAAATATCAAATCGCAAAGCACATGGCCTACGTACATTCCGATTGTCTAGATCTACGAGACCATAGGGCAGCCTCGTTTCATTGCACCACTAGCTGTTCCTGATAATAGGACAAAAATTGTTGCCTTTCATGATCAAATACAAGCTATATGAAATGTACAGAAGGCACTGCAGCTTTAACGCAACAAGGCTAACAATTTACATAGTATATCTTAGATTTAGGGTGTTCTTGTTCCGTACCTCTAACTAATTCTGGTAAGTCGAAATTCATTGTGATGCAGCATATGCGAATTCAGACTGACAGATTATCAGGGCCTGGGGATGTGCATCGACTGCGACTGAACGAGGCAAATAATTATGCACATGGACATACAACGTGCCTTCCTGACACGTACTTTTGCACAGTGTCATGGGCATGGGCAGGCCTCAAACTGTGTAGTTTGCCCGGCCGGGAATTGTAGAAATTTTTGTGGTCAACATTTTCATACCCCCAACTTCATCACCAGGGAGCATGCAAAGTCCTTCTCGCGAAGGCAACAGGTCCCCCGGCCGCGGGCAAGCTCTGCGATCCCAGGAAAGTATCATTGCCGATCAACTCAGCAGTGTACATTTTGTTAACAGTATGTTTCTTTCGTACATATTGTATAAATTCTGACTACCAACACTATTAGCCGCAAACCCAGAAACAGATGAACAGGAACCTCAACCACAAGTGCACCAAGCTAGGAGCCGCCGAAGGCAAGCCTGGTTTGAAGATGTGCGGATCCAGCTAGTGAGTTCCATACATAATGATCACAGCCTGACCCTTTAACTTCTTCTTAGCCTCCACTCTTAACAATAGGCCGCTCGTCAGAAACAGACTTGATTCCAGACGGTCCCATTTCTGTCGCTCTCGGACCTCAACATCGCCGACAACCCATCCAAGAAACAGATTTCCTCCAAGGAGCATCGCCGCACCCATCGCGGTCATCGGTAGATCACATGGAGACTGACGAGGAGTCGCAGGCGGATGGTCCACTCTCTGTCGAATTCGAACCCCAGTACCGCCGACGATCGCCTCGAACTAGAGATTTTCTTCAAGGAAGATCGCGGACGCCCTCACAAACATCATCATACGTCAGCAACTCCAGTATGCCAGACGGCCCCATATCCGTTGAAGGGCCATCCCAATACCGCCGACGATTAGCCCAACCAAGCGACTTCATCCAAGAACGGCGGAGAGCCTTAGTTTCGAACTCAGAGGTATTTTTACTTGACTATTGCTCCTGTTGGTTCTCATGGCCGCCAGGGCTCGGACTTCGACGATGATGCCAATTTCGGCGACGCAGAGGATGGAGAGGACCATGACGAGACCTTCAACCAGGTACTGATCCCTTTTGCAAGTTGGAACCTACTCATTGCAGTTCTCGCATGCAGCAGGACTTCCGTCTTTTTATGGAGCAGATTTCAAGGGCACAGATGGACCTCAACGGCGCAGTCCGTAATGTGGCACGTAGCATTGAAACGCTCGCTACCACCTTGACTCAGCAATCGGGTTTCCATGATGCAGGCGGTGCAGGAAATCTTGGACTAGGTGTCACTAGGACGACCAGGGGACCAAAGCTAACAACGCATCCAGTCCGCCGCTCGGAGGAGCAAAAACACTTCTTGGTCTGTTCACGGATTTTTATTTTTGCAATATCTTTCTGAAAAATCAGGCGCACAGAATCGAGTTCGCCTACACCTCGAACGGCTCACTGGTGGGCGGAATCGCCTGCTTGAGCCAACGGTCACTCTGGCCGAGGCTGCTCGATTTGAAAACAGCATTAATTTTCGGGGAGAAGAACAGCAACCGTGCTGCACCCCAGCCGCATTCAGGATTCACCTTCTGGGCACTCCCCACCATCCCTGGAATCGTTCGGCTGCGAGGGTTTTCGCTCGCCACTACATCCATTACTACCAGCTCGAACCGCATGTCGACACTGCCCTCGCGATCATGAAGGCCTTCTTCACCAGGGTCAAAGGGCTCAGGAAAATGGCCAGAATGCGAAACCAACGCCAACACTCGCGGTCCTCTCGACGCCATCAGAGAAAGCGAGGCGTGCGTGTCCAGCACTTTTTGTTCCCCATTTTCTCTTCCTTACTCCTGGCTTCAATCAGTTATTTTTCAGGCGGCTGGAGATTTCGCAAATGCATCCGAAGCTTCAAATGCACACAAGAATGCTCCAGCGACTCGGCGTTGAGGGAATGTCTAGCGACGAGTCTGACCATGAGGAAGCAATGACTAGCCACTCCACTGGCGTGAGGAGACCAAAATATCATGTGCTGTTACCTGTGTGGAGAGCACCGGAACTCTCGAAATGGTTACACGTCTTCGACAGCGTGTATCACGCATCTCGAAGATCAGCTGGTCCCTCTCGAGGAGACTACCCAAGGGTTCGGCAGCATAATCAGTTGCAACCGCGCATGAGTGCCAGCACCAGATTTGTGCCCGACTTGCCGCGCTGTGCATACAGTGAAATGTGGCTGGATTCCGCTCACCCTGATTTCGTAGACTTGGCGGTCCGACCAAGGGAAGAAACATATCACCTAGTACACGATAATGATCTAATCCAGTGCGTTGTCTCCCCATTTAATACTTTTCGCCTAACCCTCAATCCAACATCTAGCACATTTCCTCTTTCAAGAACATAATTACTCATGTCGAAAATATGATACATATGCTTATACCAAATTGACCTATGACTGCTCTACACTCTTATCCACAAGCGAAGAATAAAATCATTTTAGATTACTGTTTGTGAGTTACCATTCCATTGAATTCTCTATGAGGTTCAAATTTGTTCCACCGCCAAGAGCGATCTTCGGCTGTTACGATCGGGACAGCATCAACGTTATGTGGATGTCCACGACTGCTCCTTGTCTTCCCTAAGCCATTGCGTATGCACCAGTTCCTGCCCACTTAATATGCTTTCCACGGTTGCGACCTCGAACGACGAGGCTGTACATGTGAGCAATGCAGCACAACTTGTGTGCATCAGAGGGTGTGAGTTGGGTCGTGAATGACTTAGATGAATTTCTAGATGCCATCTTCGACCACCCGGCCCATTCCCATTATGAAACATATCGAAATAGAATACCTTTTAGGGTCGGTGGACATCAGAGTGTGAAGCATGAGAACGAAAATCAAGTAATTATAAGACTTATGTGGGGTTGCACCACTGCATGGCACATCAGCTAGGATAAATAAATAAAGTAGGTGTCTCCTAGCATCCAGAAGAGGCCTACGAGCCCGACTTATAGGCTGATGCACGTCGGCATCAAGGTAAGATTAATTTGTGAGTGCCAATACCCGACACCAAGAAAACTACCGGAATTATGATGTCATAGTAAGCTTATCCTTGGCGATTATGATGATCACACAGGGAGTTTATTGTGAAGATGATCACCGTAATCCTGAAGGCAAAATGTTGATCATTTTAAAATAGATTCCATGAAATTAATCATGATATGTCCAACACCATATCCTCTGATCTTATTTGAGACCAAGTGGAAAAATGATCACAGTCTTTCTGGGCAGTGAAGGCTAGTCACATCCTTAATTAACTCATAGTAATACCACTGGATTTGTGGAGAGACAATTTGCAGAAAATATTTCTAATATACTCATACTATTCTTTTGGATATTCTTAGGAAATTATTACTAAAATATTCTACAATATATTCACACTAAAACTTCGGATATTTTGGGCCAATGCCCGCAGTGTGAGAGACAGCCGTCGTTGACAGCAAGCTGTGTACAGTGGAGCCGGGCCACGATCGTTCACAGAGGGGTAGTTGTTTGTCCGTTGTTGAGACGCTAGGCCGTAACAGGGCAGGGTGGTCCATGGCGAATGTTGGCGAATGGCTGTGGATGACCGTAGTGACCCGTAAGTGCCTGGGACGCCATTCGACCACTAAATATGCCCCGCAAACACATTCAATTTGTCTGCGTGATGATGGAAATCATTAAGTATCGAAATAACCCAAGGAATGGAAAAGAACTTACCGGAATACAAGCATCGCAGGCTGGCGAACACTGCGGGGGACACGCCGGCACAGCAGTACATACAAACGTCAGCAGTTGGCAGATTCGGTGGTCTGCAGGCACAAGAACAACAAACTAAAAAATCACTGGACGATTCCAGACGATCGCGGCAGTCAGCGGATGGAAGAAGGCTCCACACGGCGACGCCAGGCGACGATTGCGTCGTGGAGTCAACGAGCAAGGCAGGGGTGACCGAATTTCGACCACAGGAACAGGCGCAGAGGTTGCACCCCCGTGACGCCCTCAGTCCTCATGGAAACGCGTTCGAATCGTCATGGAACAGACTACTGTAGGTAACGGTAGGTATGGTTGGTGTTCGGCACCTGGGGATGACCCAGCGGACGCACGACGGCGAGCGAGGGCAGCTGTTGATGGGGAGAGACTCCCGTTGTTGAGAGGGAGTCGTGAACGATGGCCGTGGGCCACACTTGTCCGTGGATGTGGGCTGTCGTTCGTAGAGCACTGTTGTCGACAACGGTAGGCCATTTCGAAGTGGTGGAGGAAGCCGTCTGTTGGCAAATGGGTGTGGTGAGACGTACATGTTGGCCGAGGGCCGGATTCGAGTGTATAGGGCGGCGGATGTTCGTAGAGGGCTGGTAACGGCGATGGTTGGTGTCCGGATGAGTGGAAGACCCGGTGTCGTCGATTCAAACATTTCACATGCCAGGGAGCGGCGTATAGTAGCGCCTGTCCACAAGGGCATCGGCGTTCAATGGGTTTGGCCGTTTCCAGGCACGAAGACGAGAAAAAAAAATCGCTGGACTGGTCCAGACGATCGCGGGAGTCAGCGTGCGGAGACGCGAGGCAACGACGCCGTCGTGGAGTCAACAGGCATGCAGGCGGCGGCCAAATGTTGAGAATTCGAGGCAGGAGGAATGCCGCGCAGGTTGGACCTCACGCAACGCCCTCGATCCCCGTGAAAACGCGTCCGAGTCAGCATGAAAACGGTCTCTGTAGGCAAGAAAGATCATAGTCAGTGTTTCGGCACCTGGGTATGGCCCAGCGGACGCACCATCATAGCTCTCCCCTCCCTCGGGTCTGCCCTTGGTATGTACCCTGTTACTCGCCATTCCTACAACCCGAATTGTGTGTAATGGTTAAAAACGGTCGTGCTGCATTTGCGAGGCCTCTTGAGGGTCCAACAGCGCAGGTACCAGAGCTTTGTCCCCTCAGGATACCGTGCTCGAGTGTAAAAGGGCGCAGCAGACCGAAATAGGCATGTGAGAGAGTTCCCACAGCCCTAGCAGTCTATGGCTGGCATAACGACGCCAGCATGGGTGAACGTTCCCCTGTGGGACGTGAGTTTGGGTCCTGAACGTGCTGGAACGGTCTGGAGGGAGTGGCGACGGTGGGGGCAAGAGGCAAGAGAATTGAACTGTACAATACAATGACCAATTCACCCGCGACCTTGCACCTCCAAGGTCGCGGCATCCTTCCTGTCTGGGACTCCCCAAAGCCCCCTGACCCTGAGGTTTTGCTCTTGCTCTACCTTATAGAATGATAGCCAATCCCGAAATGGTGGAGGGTCCTGTCCGTTGGCGAATGGTAGTGGTAGTGTGTAGCCGTTGGCTGATGGTCGAATTCGCGGGTAGAGGCCGGCGGATGTTAATAGAGGCTGGGTGACGGCGGCGGTTGGTGTCTGGATGGGCTGACACTCAGCGTCGGCAAGTCGAACACGACGAAGGGCCCGGGATGGCGGCGTGTACGTAGGAGCACAGCTCCGTATGTTAGTGCCTGTCTACGGGGCCCTCTGTGTACGTTCGGCCACTAAGTACGCCAGAAAACGGAAACATCTTGTCTGTGTGATTAGAGCAATTGTTAGGTACTGAAATATCCGAAGGACTGTTGCAGAACTTACGAAAATATAGCCGTCACGGGCTAGCAACTTAGGGCGGCTTGGACCCAACGTGACACCGAGAATTCTCTCGAAAACGTGTCCGAATCCTAAAAAAAACGGATTCCGGTAGTTAGCAGTGGAAGTGGTTAGTATTCGGCGGCAGGAGTTGGCCTAGCAGATGCACGACGGCGGCGGTTGCGTGGCAAGATCAATGGGCACGACAGGTGTGGCCGAATTGGACGACGGAAGGCAGGAGGGACAGCCACAGAGGTTGCACCCCCACGACGCCCATAACCCATCCAGCTAACGCTCGTGTGTTCGCCTTAGATTCAGGTCTTCACAAATGAATGGGCCATCGTACATGATAACTTGCATATGTCCTGGGTACTGCTATGTACATGATGGGGCCTAGGTAGACGAAAGGAGAAATATACTAGACTTGCCTTGATCCCGAACAACGCGGTTAACCCAAGGGGGGCCTCGTAAATTACTGAATTGCCTGTCCTTTCTCGGGGACGCTATACATCTCGGTGCCTTCTTAGACGAATCGGCAAGGCTAATCCGCTTGAATTTGTCCGAAAAGATACGCCGTACACGACCACCTCAGACGCTAGTAAGTGTACATCTTCGCGTGAAAGGGAAGACTTACTGTCGTACGATTCGTATGGAGCGTAAATCCTTTTTTTAACCGGAGCGGGGGGGTTCGCTACAGACATACTCGTCGCGGACAGTGGCTCGTATGTCCTTATCCACTTGTTCATGCATGATGTTACAGGAACCTGGCGTTGGAGGACTTCAGTTCCTCTATGTGTATGGGGACACTGACCTTCGCCGGTAAGAACGCATCCGGTGTCCGTATGGGGGCGAATCGTGAAGGTCCTGTCGTTGATATTACTATAGAATCACTGTAGTTGGTGTACGAATCACTCACAGTACCCACGATGCCTATTCCATATTGACGCTGACACACAAACTATTAAGTACTGTACTAGAAATTCTTATTAGACCTACGATTGAATATAAGTTTTAAATTAACGCGATTGGCTGTCTAAACTTACCGGATCAACGTCGTTCAATCCAACCATCACCCGGGTACCTCTTATAAAGCCTCCCGTCGTCTCTACTCGATAGATGGATACACAACAGGACTCGATAGCCCAGACTCCCTATGATCCTGAGATGTTAGCCGTCACGATTACCCGCCAATGAACAGTCTTACCGTGAAATTGTTCGGGGACAGCCCAGCCGCCCGCAACTCTCGTCCATACGCCCCCGGCGGTCGCTTGCTCCAAACATACCCGACGAAAACGCCAGGTACGTCGTTTATACCCCACCTCACCGAAACCGGGGTGCCGATCTGGACCCCTGCGTCGGGAGAGAAATGTGGAAAGATTAGAGGACGTACCTTGATGCGCTCCTCTTTCATGACGTGTATGATAGGCAGGCCTTCGCGTCTGGCCCCCCGAGGCAGACCGTAGATTCGTGTCATGTCTAAGTAATGCCAGTGAACACATAGAACGATTCTGAACCAAAGATCGCTACGCACCTTTAGAGTTGGGCTGATTGAGATGGTGTTCGTGGTTCAAGAGGTGGTTGATTGAGCCAGAACGCGTCAAGTCAGCTTTATAACGGTTAGTTCAAGTGAACTTGGTGCTGTTAGGAGAGCCCTGGCGTCGTGGAGGAGGCAGAACAAGATGTATTTTCGTGTATAAGGAGGAGTTGGGGGGGAGGGGGGGCTATGTACATGCTGCAATATAGTATGATGTTAATAATGAGGGCGGGAGGGGGTGGGGGTGGGGCGCGATACGTTGACGAGTGTCCAAGAAATAATCTAACGCTGGTAACGCAACAGGGACGTCACAAGAACGGCGACGACGATGATACACAGATTAAAATTACTCTACCCAAAGGGCCGTGTTGCCTTGTAACAAGTTATCACAGACGTCGTCGATCCACTTTCGTATCTTGAGGATAGGGCCGGGGCGAATGGTGGCCATCGTGCGTCGCCATTCGTTCGAACCCTTTGGCTTGCCACCGTCGCGAATTTCTTGGAGGCGTCGTTGGTACCATTGTTCGTTGTCGGCGGACCAGTACCCTAAGTTGTGGCCTGATATGTCCCATACGCTGCTCTTGGGGAACCACGACATATCTGCCGTTTGACTGAAGCCCTGCACTGAAGACGACAACGCCAAATCAGCCTTCGTTCTTGAACGCGGAATAAGGGCCATACGTACCGGTATACATCTTATACACGCCGCATATGGTGTCTTCCTCAGTCTGGGTGAGGTCGTCGTCGACGAGGAAACAGCCGTTAAGCTCCCCAACACACCTCCCGGACCAGGCAGCGCTTGATGTTGGACCTTGGGTGACCTTTCGATAAGTGACGGTATCATAAGCCAGCCTCCATACGATTCCGCCTCGGCAAAGCGCCGCGCGTCCTGCAGGGCCACAGAATAATTCGCCCCTTTTCTTTTCATAATCGGCGTAGTCGTAGAGCGTAAAATTGTAGTTTGAGGGACGATAGCCGAGGGTCATATGTGAGCGGTTGGGTCGTCGGGGTGGGCGCTGGACGGGTTTGCCAGTGGCAAAACGGATGCCCTGGCGGATGAGATATCGAACCATTTCGCCCAGACTCCGTTGCGGTCGTGTAAAGAGTTCTACCGCCGCCCTGGGGTCCGGCATGACGAGGAGATACCATTGACGTTCCAGAGGTTTTCCCCGGACACCGAGGACGTGGCAGTTGTAAGAGAGGCGAAGGTAATGGAAGTAGTGGTCGTTGTGGATCTCATCGTGACGCCAAGGTGCGAGGTCCCACAAACGTCCAAGGACTTTGGGTTCCTCGTTGACGACGAGGTAATTATAGAAGTCGACGAGGCACCTCTGCATTTCCTCGGTGGGGTTCGTCGCAGACAGATGTAGCCTCTTCACTGCGGCTACCGCGTGCCTGATGACATTCTTTGCTCCGTCCTCGTCCCTCGGCACCTGCATTCGAGGATCGGTGATATAAGGTACCGGCGTCGAGAACATGTATTTCTCGTAGAGGATAACGCTCGCGTCCGAAAAGGTTAAGCTAGGACTGTAGAGGGAGGGGGTGGGAGGGGCGCTGTGGTGGAGCAGGCCTCGGTGTGTAAGGTGTGGCTGAGCACGATTGTCGAAGGGGCCGGCCCTCTTGTTCGCCGGTGCAGCAGCCGCTTGCTTTCCCTTTCCCTTTCGTTTCCTCTTCCTTGTCCTCCGGCCACTATCATCACTCTCCCAATCGTCGTCACTGTCGTCAAGTGGAGTAATGTCGGGGGTAGAGTACTGGCGTCTCCACAACTCCTCGATTTGGTCTGCTTCCGTCGTCGCCGACCGCTCTTCCTGTTCAAGAGATGCCTGCTCCGAGCCCGTCGCTGCCAGCTCGGGGGGCGGGTGTGACTTGGCGCGGGGATCATCGGGGAAGTGCTCCTCATCCACGACGAAGCTGTCGGCGTTTCTCACAAGGTTCCACTCATCGTAATCCCATGAGTAGTGGCGCTCATCCGGTCCGTACAGCGGCCACACGTTCTTCAATTCACCCTGGGTTACTGCACGCTGCAGAAAGTAGTTCGCTCCTTGTTCCACCCAAAGATATACAGTCGTTCCTACGCTAGGGCCCGTCGACTCCTTATCCAGCCTCTCTCTCTCTGCTAAACTCTCAGCCGCTTCCCGACGTTGAGCTGCCTCGCCCTCTTCCCTCTCCATTCTGTCCGCCCTTTCGTCGGCAAGCCTTTCCAGAAATACCGAAGGTCCGACGATCTGAGGATCGCCGCCCCAGCTTTCCCAGTTCCCAAAGCCATGCAGTACATAACCCGGTGGCGATTGTGGCGAGTCCTGGTCGTGGAACACTGGGCCGTGGTAGGTTGGTGCTGGGGAAGGGGAAGGGGTATAGCGGTTGGGCTCATCGACAGCAGGTGGCACTTCGGCGGTAACGGACGGGGGTTCGGTGGATTCGGTGGGGTGTGGTAAGCTCGGATCGTACCATAAGGCAATAGATGTACGGGGGTCTTCCGCTGGCGGTAGTTGACTGCAGTACCTATCCACGGCCAGCTTCGCTTCGAGTGCACATGGACGGTACCGCCAGGCGTAATCATCCGGCGCCATACACTTAGGAGGACGGAAGCCCCAGCAGATAAATAAAGGGACGTTCCCGGCCTTGAAAGCCGTAAACGTTTGCTTGTACGTGATGGCAGAGGCGTGAACATATGCTCCTGGACGAAAGCCGGGCGTAAAGTTGCAAACAAACGACTGGTTGATTTCGTTGAGCCACACTGGGTCCATCTTGAGCTGAGATTCGGCATACGACAACCAGGAGGGCGGCCTGTCTGGCTCCAGGGGGTTATTGGCCAGATCGAGGGCTATAGCGAACGAGACGAAGCATGAGAGGCTGATGAACGCATTACGAGAGGCATATGCGGACCCCGTCACAGCGCTCGCCGTAGCATGGAACTGCTGGTAGCCACACTCGTATGGGAGAATCGAGACGCGGATCTCTGACCATTCGTACTTGGCGGTGACGTGCCGGCGAAGGAGGGACGTGCCCAGCGTTACGAGTTTAGCCTCCAAATCCTGCCAGGCTTCGATGACCTCCCTTCGAACCTGCCAGTACTTGCTTTGTATCGACATATGTATAGGAATGTTTCCGGGTACAAGACGAAGACACGCGAACGGCCCTGTCCAGTCAACGTGCAAGGGCCAAAACGCAAGGAACGGCTGGAGGCTCTGGAGCCACCGCGTCTTACGGGGCCGGCGGCAGTAGTCCTTGATCAAACCGTTGTCTTGTTCGAGGTCTATACGATGCACAGGCTTATACAGGGCGGTGGCGTTCGGCGAGCTCCAAAGACCGAAGTTCTCTGGTTCCCAGAAAAAATGGAGTCGTTCCCTACGGGCGTACTTTATCCGCCATTCCTCCGGCGTCGCGGGTACGGTTGTACTGAAATCCTCCACGCCGCCCTGGGGGTGAGCGGTTAAGGGACGAACGGGCGTGCTAGTATGTTGGTGTGAGGACGAGGGGGTTTGGGGGACTGGATGCATTTTTTGGCTCCGTCGATGCTGCAATAACCTCCCACAAATCAGGACACGAGGTACGAAAGACATAACGACAGAGAATACTTACCAAACGAATGGGGTACCAGGTTTGTCTCGTCTACGACGATGAGTGAACGGCTAATGAGACCGACAGAAGAGATTGAGGGCTGAGGCAAGAATCAGACCAAAGAAAGCACGATTTGGATCAGAGTAGCAGGACTTACGCTGTGGATAGAACGTATTCACAGGTACCTAGGACCTAAAACCGAGTTTCCAGGACCGCGATGCCTTAGAATAACCTTGAATGTTGAACCGAGCCTTGGGGAGACGCCAACAAATTCACCGCTACTACTAGCAATGAACCCGCAGAACGTCGACGAGGAGAGAGTAGAAGCTAGGCCTTGGAATGACGCCGCCGAATTGACCGCTACTACTAGCAATGAACTCGGTTGAGCGTCGACGATGAGAGATGGGAGGAGAGGCAGTTCAGTTGACGGGCAACAAGAATTTCTTGCAAGTCCGACAGGTCACGTGACTCAGTCGCGTGAGGCAAAACGACTGCCTCATCGACAACTGTGAGTTGTAAAGCATTTAGCTTCAGTACGTAGTGTAAAACAGATTGATATATATTCGATGGGTGCAATACGTGTCATACAACAATAAGAAAGTCAAAGCGAAGTTATGGATGCATGCATGTGGAGTAATAAATATATATGTCGTTATCGATTACTTATCGATTACTTATTGAGCGTTCGAGAGAAGAGAACGGGGCTCAGTGTCCCTTTCACGCCGCGCTCAAACAGGAAATTTTTATTCACGTCCATCTGGACTTCTTTGTCGTCGGGCGGAAACCTTTGAGTGCCGTCCTTGGTGGGACAGGGACCTCGTCCAAGAGTCCCAGCTGACGGCTGGGTACTCCTGATGGCCCAGCCTCGTCAGGGGGGTTCGACGCCGATGGGCGTGGTGTGCTTGAGGTTACCCCTACCGGTGCCGTGTCAGTGAATAGACTAAATACTCTGTAAAGTTACACACCTGGCAGTACATTTGAAGGCACAGGCTTGCGGGCATTAACATTTGACGTCGCCGACGTCGAAACGCGAGATGCACTTGAGCTTCCCGAGGCTGGGGACATGTCAGTAAAGGCACAATGTATAGCAGAAGATGGGTTTACCAGTCGACGCATTGGGTTTACGAGCGAAGGGATTCATCCTGGTCGGTTTCGATGTCCGGGGTATACGTGAGCTGTCCGCTGCTAACACTGCGTGAGTAAACAAAACCAGCAGGAATCCAATACCTACCTGGTTCGGCTTGAGAGAGGAATTGGCGTCGTGGAGGTGCTGCAAAACCGGAGGTTACATGCTGTTATCAAATGACAATGCTGAGGAGGAAACGTACCAGGTGACGCAGACGGAATCGACGATATACCCTGTGCATGACTAGCCCGGGGTTCGGGAATGACTGTACCAGAAATAGAGTTGGAAATGGGACACGACGTTTACAAACGGACTCACTCGATGAAGATGGTGGTATCTTAATCGTCGACGAGGAGTTGTGCATGCCTCGGGTGTTGTTGGCTTCCTTTTCCATAGTGGGCGTCAATGTGTAAGACCCAACAGAAGTCTCTTGCTCTGGAGGAGGCACGGATGCTCCCAATATCTGGGCACGGCCTTCAGACCCGATGGTCCCTTGCCTGGGGCGCTTTGTGGGAGGGCTGCGGTCGCCGGAACTGGCAGGAGAGCTTGCATACCTTACTAAAGGGTTAGAGACATCAGCCGCTGCGCACACGTCGTCAGCGACGTTGAAAACTGAACATCAAAATGACTATACCCTGAGAAATGGCTGGCTCATCATCTTCGGAGTCAATCAACAGCCCCTTCCGACCTCGTGCTCCGTATGGTTTGGGATCATTCGTCGCGGCCATGGAGTCCCATATGGGGTCGTGTTCTATGGGACGAATTTATCAAAGATTAACCTCCTATGCAAATTGCAAACACCTTACCGCTGGCTGCGTCTGAGACGTCATTCGATTGAGGTGCGTCGCTAGTTAGATCCGGCTCCGAGGCTTCCATAGAGACGTCTCCGTCAGATGGGTGCATGGAGGTATCACCCTCCGATGTCATCGTGGAGTCAAGTTCGCGAGTCCTAGGCAAGTCATCGTCCACGACAATCGGTGCCTGGCGCTTCTTCGACTTCTTGCGAGGCTTATGAGCCTGTTTGGCCACGTCGTCATCGATGTCGTTGTCGGGAACAAGCCCTTGAAGTAGTTGTGAAAATTCTACATGTATCACTATCAGCACACGAACGAATTAAGGCCTCCCAATCAACACACCTTCCCTGAGTTCCTTGTTAACAAAGGCGTCGAACATATCACGCTTCCCACGCGCAACGTCGTTCATCAACAAGTCAGCTGAATCCTTAGCAAGCATATGGATAACCTTGACATTCTTCGTTTGAGGTTGACGCCATGCTCGTCCCCTGATTTGCCGCTCATCTTGCGCTGACCACGGTTGGTCCTAGTGTCTAAGTGAGAAAAATGCTTGCTTTCGAGGGTGAAAAACTCACGAAAAATATCACAGTGTCAGCTATAGACAAGTTTAGGCCGGCAGAGCCAACACTAGAAAAAATGAAGACCCTTGCTGGGTGTTTGTCGTCGTAGAGGAGTTTTACTTGCTTGTCCCGGTTGTCAAATGAGAGCTTGCCGTTCATAATTAAACTCGGAATGCCGTAGAGTGCGAGCACCTGTGGTAGATAATTTCAGCTCCAGTTAGGTGAAGAGGAAGCACACGCACATTCTGGAGCAGCGGAGCCATTGATGCGAACTCAGCGTAGATAATGATCCGGCGTGTCTTGAAGACCGGAACTTGGGGATCAATAGCAATATCCGGGAACACAGGCACGCCGTTCGCAAAGGAGACGTCTTCGACATCGTCGCGTGTGAGGTAATGCGCACAGATTTTCGCGCACACGTCCATCTTTGTGCTTTTCACCTCCGACCACTCGTCAAGGGTTTTGAACATCGGCAATGGATCACCTGGGTTTTCCTTCGCATAGCCGACTGCGGTGCGGTATTCCACATAAAGAGTCTACGGAGGATAAAGAAAAATATGTCAGCAGCTGTGAGAACGTATAGCTCCGTCAGTAACTTACCCGTGTCGGCGGCTTCCTGCCGTTTGCCCATTGAACACTACGTGAAAGGTAAACATCGGAACGAAGAGAAAGACATACAACTCACGCTGCCTTGGCGGCCTCGGCTCGAGCCTGGATAATTTTAGTCTCTCGCTCCGTGAGGTTCAGGATACCCATGATTTCAATGTAATCGGGTAACGGAAGGAGAACGTTACCGTCGCAGTCAACGCTCTTTGTCGTCCTACGGAGGAAGTGGCCAGCAAGATGGCCTTGTAGACGTTTCACCACTTGAAGCTGCTCGGCAAGTACAGCGGCTCCATCGTCATCGAGTTTCTTGGCCCTGCGCACTGCCGCAGCATCGTTCCTTTCCTCCTCGAACGCGCCCTCAGTAAAGAAATGCGGAATACCAACGAGGCGTCCCATCGCACCGATGTCCTAAGAATAGGAAGCCTGATGAGCAACGTTGCAGAAAGGTAAGGCCATACTGTAAAGGCTCACCCTCGAAGACGTGTGGAGAGGTGTAGCGGTCATAATTACTCGCACCGTCGCCTGTTGCAGAAGCTGCAGGGCGGCGGTATGTTTCTTGCCGGGATTTCGCATGTTGTGGGCCTCGTCGATGATGATATTGAGGAATGTATGGCCGAAGAGGGTGTTCTCAAGTGACCTATTGGCTGCAGGCATGTCCCAAGGCCGACTATTCTTCCTTGCTTTTTTAGATGAGGGAAAATTGTCGTTCATTTCTTTGAAAAGGACCTGTAATGCAACGGTCAGTAAGACAGCCTGAGCTATACAGGAGAAATGACATACAGAGTGACTGGCGACGATGATACAGTGATGCGGCTTGTGCTTAGAGCGAGCAAGAACACCATCAGGACCCCAAAATTGGGCCGCATTAGTTTTGCTGTCGTAGACGAAGATGTCGACACTCCTCGGGACCAAAAAAGTCTTCAGCTCATTGACCCATTGCGCAACAAGTGTACCCGGACACACGATGAGGTGCGGCAGCGACGGAATGTTCTCTTTTCCGGCGAGGTAAGGTAGCTCTCCTGGAATAGAACAGTAAGCGCATGGCGAAAGGATGAAGAATTGCGAAGATCTCACTCAAGACCTTCGGACGTGTGTGGGAGCCCTGCTGATAGTAGATTGCCTGAATGAGGAAGGCAATGAAGGCGATAGCCTGGGCTGACTTCCCAAGACCGACTTCGTCCCCGACGAGTATACCGGCAATGGCACCTTCCGTCACTTTGTCCGTAAAGGTACTCCGGTGCATGGAGTGAAGTCCTGACAGCTGATGCCAGTGAAGGCGTAACTTGGACAAGGAATCGGGCAGGTGTTCGGACGTGATGTTGGCGAAAGGCTCCAAGTCGTCCCACGGGGTTATCCCGGATCTGTGACGATGAGTGTTAAATATCGGAGGCAAGCCTGTATGGAAGCCGAACGACAACGCCAGGGACACGACAGTCATCTTTGCCTCTTTTTCCATCCCAAAGTCACCGCCGGCGTCGTTGAGCTGCTGCTTGGCGGGCAACGCATCTGGGATAAGCGGTTCATCTTCGTCCTCGACGCCGTGCTCAAAGTATTCGTCGTAGAGGTTGAGGAGGTCACTGACATCTTCTTCGGTGGCTAAGCCCTTCAGATCGACGGCTGACACCTTACAGATACCTGTACGTCCAGTCAGCTGAGCGTCCACGACGAGCGAATGAAGACACACGGGGTACGGCTGCACGGAATAGCATCTATGCAACTGTATCCGCGGGGGGTGGGGGAGGGAGGACGATTGGAACAGAGGCTTACCCTTTGGTTCTACCCGTTTGATCAATTTCGCACCCAACCCCTCCAAAATCGCCTGCAGTTCGGCGAGCATATCCCCTGCTTTCTCGATGTTGCTGGGAGTATTGAAGAGCTCCGCACACTCCTTCCACTTAGCGACAGCGCGAATAGCACGGGAAACCTTCGCCTTCGTAAGTTTGCCAGCCTCGAGGTCTATGATGCATTGAGAAACCATAAAAAGCTTCGCTAATATTGCTCACCCTTGAACGCGGCAAGCGCAGACGCTTCTATCTCGTTGGGCCGGTTCTTCATCGTGCTGATATTGGAGCGGATGCTGTTCCAGGACCTCTGCACAATCATCTGGACACATCTGCGAAGCTCGGTCGTTAAGATCCCAGACCCGTTCGGGAACGCCTCCTCGCCGAAGAGCCTCAAAGCAATGGGGTCAAGGACCATGGGGATGTAGAAATCTGCAGAGGGCCAAGGGGCAGCGAGACTGTTCTCACGGACGAGGATGGTCAAAGGATGGACTTCCCATTCTCGCAGCTCCTCGACGACGATGTTGTGTATACGCCACTGCGGCCATTTGCGATGGATATAGGTATTCCAGAACTCGCGACCTGGGTAGGCCGACGATCGCTTGTCGTTAACAGCGAAGGCGTACTTCTGTTGTTCAGTGGGTAGGCGCTCATAGGCATTAAAATAGGACTGGACGTCGGTGGCGTTTTGGCGAGTCCAACCAGGGGGGAGGTTCTTGTCATCGGGGGGATTGAGGCCATGGCGGATGCCTGTGAGTTCCTGCCAAGTATGCCAATGCCAGGGCGCCCCGTTTAGTGAGTGCATCTTCACCAATGCGGCAGAGACAGTGTGAGTAGGCATGGTGGGGAGACAGTTGTGAATGAGAAGTCCGTAGGTTTGGGGGTTCAGAATATAACGGGAGGGGATGAGGCACAGAAGACATTGAATTCCATTTGCATCGTGGCTACCGGATGTAAAGAAACGTATATGGGTGTAGTCACTAGAATCCAATGCTCCCATGAGGCAGTCCTGTGACGCGACGCGGGGCCGCGTTTGATATGGAATCTATATGGCTAGGCCTGAGTTCTTCGCAAGGGTAGCACGCCAAACTGAAAATCTCACCTTTGGAGAGTGTCGAAATTTGCCTTTACCATGCGTCTAGTAAGAGCGTGACTCTAATGGGCGTAGGCGATGAGCAAGACCCGGGTGTATAGGAGATCCGTTGTTGTGATATCGGAATCGAGCTAGAACGCGTCGACCAGCAGACCATGCATAGGGGATGCACGAGGCGGGTTATGGGCACGTCGGGGACAAGTAGCGCATGGTTTCGAGGGCGGAATATTGGTATTTCAGGGCGCATTAGGCCGCATGGGGAGACTGACAACGTGTAATGTTCAAACAAGCAACTTGAAGGGCGAGAAAAAATCGCCAAGTATCCTACAAGAGAATATACAATGGAACCTGAAAGGACAATGCGGAAGTAAGGTCTTGAAGGCCAGGGGCCGGCACGGAAATCCACAGGAACCAGAAGGGACGAGAGGCATCATGCCCAGGACTACTCCCAAGCATGATACATCGTCGGGGACGAGAAGAGAGTAGAGTTTTACACGGGGAAACAATTGCACAGAACTACTTCCATGCAACTGCTATGCCCGTGTGGTGCGACGAGAGAGAGTAAGACAGGCGAGTGCATGAGTGCATGCAGCCGCCTCCACGACGAATGGTAGTCGTGGGAATTGGGACTTGAACACACACAGCCATGCACCGGTTATTCCGGCTGTGGTCGTCCGAGTGTGGCTGAGCTGAAAACCAAATCCCACGGTTACCATTCGTCGTGGAGGTGGGCGCTTGGACTCATCCAAGTGTCTGTCTCGTCTCGCCCTCTCTCGTCGCACCACACGGGTGTGGCAATTGCATGGAAGTAGTTCTGTGCAATGGTCCTCCCGTGTAAACTCTACTCTCTTCTCGTCCCCGACGATGCATCATGCTTGGGAGTAGTCCTGGGCATGATGCCTCTCGTCCCTTCTGGTTCCTGTGGATTTCCGTGCCGGCCCCTGGCCCTCAAGACCTTACTTCTGCCTCGTTCTTTCAGGTTTCATCATATGTTCTGTTCTTCTAGGATACTCGGCGATTTTTTCTCGCCCTTCAAATTGCTTGTTTGATCGTTACACATTGTCAGTCTCCCCATGCGGCCTAATGCGCCCTGAAATACCAATATTCTGTCCTCGAGACCACTCGCCACTCGTCCCCGACGTGCCCATAGCCCGCCTCGTGTACCCCACACTCGTGGTCTGCTGGTCAACGGATTCTAGTCGATTCTGATATCCCAACCCTAAACCTCTCATGCACCCGGAACTTGCGCATCGCCTACGCCCATTAGGCCCCAAGATCTACACGTTTACTGTCAGCAGTCAGTTCACTGTCCTCGTGGATGGTTAACCTCCACTTTCAGTAAGTACTCAGTATCATGGCGCCATTTCCGATGGTAACATTTCTCCAACAGACCTGTACTTCCTTATTCCGTATTACAACATCGATAGATGATCATTCTATAATGCAATACTTGTATCTCGGTCATATATCAGTGCCCTTTCTACTGAGGACCGTCTCGTAGCCATCGTTTGCCTTATTCCGTCATGGCTGGTTTGTATAACGATAATCCCGTCGTCTCGCATACCCTATCCCAGTTCAATGCCCGTGCCAGTGGCCTCTATGTGGAGAATGAACCGAGCGATGCGTTCATCCGCTTCGTTCTGACAGGTGAATACGTCGATGATGATGGTCATGCTAAGCAGGCCTTTTTGGACCCCATGCAGAACGCCGTCGAGCAGAACCATAACCTTCTTGTCGCTCGTGACTACGACTCTCTCCTTGGAATATCCGACAACATCCTCGTTGATGCTCCGATCACGGTAAACGCGGTTCCACACCCCACGTTTGCGTTACGCAAAAGCATTCATCTCCAGCATCCCGTCATGTACAATGGGGTAAGTTCGCGTCGTCCCATATCCGGTCAACGTTTGTTCTAATGTTTCTACAGACGTATACTCATGTAGATTATCACAAGATTCCGAACTTCGAGTTTGGCAAATTTGGCGCACGGCACCATCTCAATATATTCTTTCCCCGTCTGTGGTCTCCCGAGCGCTCCAAAAGCTCGCAACCTCATCTCTTGAGTGAAAGGGAGCGTTCGTTCTGGTATATCCATGGTATGCGCCGCGCTGTTGCCCTGTTACTCGGCGAGAACGTCGCCGCCGAATGGCCAGCAACCTATGAAACAGAGCGTATCAGGGCGATGAACCACTCTGGAAGCTTCTCGTGGGGAACGCGAATCATCCCTAGAGATGCAGTTGGCGAGTTCGCAGACACGATTCGCAACGAACTGCGCGAGAATGTGTTCCTCGACGAAAACGACGTCGTGTGGGCATCTGACTTCTTCATCCTCCACACCATCCGAGGCGTGAAACACAGCAGCTACCATCGCATAGATGCAGTGTCCGCTGAGTTCTACCTGAACGAGTTGATTATCGACGCGCAGCTCTCTCATGAAGTCCCTGAAGTCGGGGACTGGTATATCGATGTTGGCATTCAGATCAGCAGTGACGAGGACGCATGCCTCCAATGGTTGACGAGCGGGCATAAAACTGTGGTGCAGCAGGCGTTACGCATCTCGGACGCCCACGCGGCGAGGATCTCCGACATCAATTCGTCCAAGTACACGAGAGACCCAGCCAGCCATCTTACCGCCGTCAGTGGCTTTCGTATCATCCCTGGCGTCCAGGCGCAAGGCGAGTTCGAAGCCTCATACGTGCAGGCCTACACCACCGACAAAGCCGCTGTTTGTAACGCAGACGGCGCCTACCATGCCAAGTCTCTAACCATGAAGCAGGCGATGGGCCCAGAGCAGCCTTCGAAGATGGTCGAGGGCTTGTATACCATCTACGACGCAGCTCAGACAGCGAATTCATCAAGCGCTCGTCTCGAGGTCCGAGTCCCATACCAGTTCGCCACTCAAGTTCTCTTCCAGCTCGACCGCGACGTCCTCCGTCGGTGTCTTTGCTCCTTTACGCGCAAAGACTGGTGGTGAGCGACATCATATGTTCATTGTGTTCTTTTACTGATACCTTTATCACGATAGGGGCTTCCGTTTGATAAGGCTTATGGCGATAAGCCAAACACTGTTCCACCAATCTGCCGGAAAAAGTAGTCTGCGCCTCCTTCCCGATACTCTCGTCTTAACCGCTGCATGTGTGTGGCTGGTGAACGGCTTGCATGCCCGCCCCGAGGATGGTCCGGCGGCGAGGAGGCTCATGGATGCCGTGCTTCCCGTCACGGAGGCGGAGGGTCTGAGCCGCGACATCCTCGCATATAATACCGCCGTTGGGCCAGGCCTAGAGCAGGAAGAAGAGGAGGAGTCCGACGACGACGACGATGCCTCGCATGCTCGAGTTCCTTACAATCCATATGGCTGCGTTTTTCTGCGACGTATGGTGCTCGGCGACGTTCCTCGCCTGCGAGTTGGCGGTCCTGTACTCTCTATCCCAGCTTTTCGATATTGGTTTGGGATGGCCATAGAGGAGGTTAAGGCAAATTACGTCAGGAATGGTATCATCGATAAGACAGCAGTAGCCACTATACGCTCCACGACGAACAAAAGGAAGATACCCGCCTATGTGAACTGGACCGGCGCCCCGGAGCCCAACTTATTCGACAACCTCGACTCTGCAGATCATCCCCTTCCTCCTCCTATCATTGACGACGACGGCTCCGACATAGAAGACGACTTGTCACCACCTCCTGCTGAGCCTGCTCCAACATCTAACGACTTTCTCTCGCGGATCTGGCGTCAGTTCGTTGTCGACGTTACGAGCAAATCACCCAATCCACGGGGTAACACCAAAGCTTCCTACGTCGCGCTCACTGATGCCCAACGGTTGGAAGGCAAGGAGGACATCTACCAGACCCTCCACCTCTCCGAGGTCTTCCGTGCCGTCGCCTATAGGAATGCTTCCAGCGCTGACTGGGGTCGTGCCTTTAAATGGTTATTCCCATCGCCTGGTTACACAACCACGACTGCTGTCCAAAACTACCCGAGCTGCCCGTACTTTCAGCAATGGATGTCCTTCATAGACGAACCGCGCAACGAGAAACTCGCCAAGGCTATGCTGGTCGAACTTTGGGGGCGGCTAAGGACGTGGAGCTGGATTCCTGACGCGCACCAGGACAAGATGTGGTCAACTAAGGCTGCCCGTGGATTCACCCGATGGCCTGTGGCCAGTGAGCCTGCGCCGCGTATCCTGCTCAAGAGCACCACCACACCCGTCTTCACGGAAGAGGAGGAAGGGGCCAGCACCCATAATGATGAGGTCTAAACGGAGTCGTTATTTTTTCAGTATCTAACGCAACTCTCATGTAGTCAAACGTATGCATTCCGTCTCGTAGCTTTAACAAATAAATTGATTTCTCTTGTGTATTTAGTCATACAGCAAGTCACCATCATATACGCTCATCTTCGACGAAGTTTTTTGGACAGGTGATTAGCGTAGATACACGCGTGTGTCGCAGACGAACGGGGTTTGCGTGATCATCATGGAGAAATGAGATAAAGGTGGGTGCCCATTGTACATATGACCCGTCGATGACGAACGATGAAAGCCTTGTATTAGTTTGTGTAATGGTACATGATACAGTGAGCCCTACGTGCACCTCCAGTGCAAACGACTCGTCCTAGACGAACGCAGGACTCACACAGGCACGCACACTGGACCAGTTACCATCACGGCAACCGTGCCACTTCGTCGCAGACAAACCGCGGTAACTCCACACAGCCATGCTCGGGTATATCCCAGCCGGTATAACCGGCGGCTGGTTGTAGGTGTCTGCGACGAATCCATTCAACAATTCCCACGGGTTCTGTTCGTCGGCGACGAGGCTGCATGGACCTATGCATGTCCTCTTATTGCTTGTTACACCACATAGGCAGGGCAATTGCATAGAAGTAGTTCCGTGCAATTGTCCCCCTGTGTAATACTCTGCTCTCTCGTCGTCGTCGACGATGTGTCATGTTTGGGAGTAGTCCTGGGCATGGGACCTCTCGTCTCTCTGGATCGTGTCTGTGCAACAGGCCTCGGGGTGTTTTTTCTCGCGCTTTTCGCTAGCATTTGCGGGTTCCCCTTGTACGGGGCTTCACTCTCTCTTCGTCGCCGACAATGTGTCACGTTTGGGAGGACTCCTGGGCATGATACCTCTTGTGTCTATTCATGAGCCTCTGCACATTTTTTCTCGCGGTTTTCGCTAGTGTTTCCAGGTGCCCCCTTTGTGGGGCTTTACTCTCTCTTCGTCGCCGACGACATATGTATGTGCTTATCCTCATGTGTCAATCCGCAGTCCAGATGCACTTTCCCGCGCTTTTTGCATGTGTTTACGGGTCCTGCCTGTGTGCGGCTTCACTCTCTCTTCGTCGGCGACGACGTATCGTGTTTTGGAGTAGCCCTGGGCATGGTACATCTTGTCCTGTCCACTCGCGTTCCTGCTCCTCGGCGACGTTTTCGTTTTGGTGCTTTTCTGTCTATATATAATCTTCGAGACTCCGTTATGCTTTTCTTCTGTCGTCCTCGACGTCGGCGTTCATCCGGTAATTATTCTGTATTGTGGTGACCTCTTGCGGACCTCTATGACTGTATTTTTTATGACGGCGTCACTCGTTTTATAATATACTCAGGTTATTGATGTCTCGCATTCAAACAGAGTGCTCTGCAAGTGTAAACGAGTCGTCTACGACGACGACGGAGTAGTACGGCCATTTCTATGGGCCAAATGCTCTTGTCGCACACTTCGTCTACGACGACATGTTGTTATGAATGTATTGTGCACTTCGTGACAACATAACTTGTGAACGGTTCGAGATATTGACCCGATACTTGCGTTGGGCACTCTTGTAGTAGAAACGAGTCGTCGTAGATGACTGTGAAGTGATACGGCTGTTTGTACAAGTGTTCGAACACATATTGCATGCTCGACGCACTTTGGCACTTGTTGTCCATGATCGCTGTGTGATACTCGAGCCAGGCACTCTGCTACTACACGCCATTCGTCTACGACGACTGGTGAGCACTTGTACACATAGCGTAAATGTGCGAAAGTGTTTCGTGCATGACAGCACACTACAGTGGCTCGCGACGCAATAACTACCAAAGGTGCTACTTGCGAGTGATCTGCCACTGCACACAACTCGTCTACGACGACGCGTGAGTGTGCGTGCAGTTGGTAACACCACACGACGGTGTTTCGAGCATTGCGACTCAATTCACGCAGTAACTCGCAATGGTTTCTCATTTCACATACTCTACAAGTACACTTCATCCGTCCCCTACCCTGCTATTTGACCACACCCTACTCATTTATCTACTGCACCCTACTGCTCTACGCCCGTCACACCCTAGTCGCACCCTGGTCTCGTAATTTGAAAAACCCTACTCGCACCCTACCCCCCCCCTGATAACCCTAAGGTTCGTCGAACTGCGTATCTGTGTCTCTCTCTGTCACATACTGCATATATGCTGCTTGTGTGTCCATGTCTATCTCATATATGCAGTTCGACGAACTGTGCATTCGGACATGTGTATTATTACATTTGGGCACTCACCACTCATATCTGCGGTTCGTCGAACTGCGTATCTGCATCTAGTGTTGTTCCTACGCACACAGTTCAGCAAACTGCATGTCATATGTGATGCTCCTCGAGCATCCCGTTTGTGTATCTGTGTCTGTCTTACATCTGCGGTTCGTCGAACTGCGTATATGTGTCTCTCTCTGTCACATACTGTATATATGCTGCTCGTCGAGCATCTTGTCTCTGCGTCTGTCTCTGTGTTTGGACATTTATATTATTATGTTCGGGCACTCACCACTCATATCTGCGGTTCGTCGAACTGCGTATCTACTGTTGTTCCCACGCACACAGTTCAGTGAACTGCGTGTCATATGTGATGCTCCTCGAGCATCATGTTTGTGTACCTGTCTCTGTCTGCATCTGTCTCATATGTGCAGTTCGACGAACTGTGTGTTCGGACACTGCTGTCATTATGTTCAGATACTCACCACTGCTCTCATATCTGCGGTTCGTCGAACTGCATGTCTGCGTCTTCACTCAAATCTGTCTGTGTCATATACCAGCATATATGATACTCTTCGAGCATCTTCTCTGTGTCCGTCCTTACTCCCTACTCCTACTGTCCCCACTGTCCCTACTCCCTACTGTCCCTACTGTCCCTACTGTCCCTACTCCCTACTCACGAAATCCCTGCCCTCCCTACTCATCCCTACTCCCTAGGAATTAAATCCCTACTCCCTCCCTACTCGAAAAGTCCCCATAACCCCAGTCTCTGCCTGTCCCTACCCTCCCTACCAGTCAGTCTCTATCAGTCTCTACCGACCTGCCCTACCACCCGTCCCTACCCTCCCTAAGTTTAAATCCCTACGTCCCTACGGCCACAGAAAAAGCCCCCATAACCCTAAGCTCGTCAACCTGGACTCGCCTGCCCTCGATTTGACGACCGTGGCATGTAGGGCGGAGTATTTGCAGACTCCCGAACACGTAGGTTTCGTTCTTCTCGCCGTTCTGTGCCGTCCTAAGCAACACACTTAGCTTAAAATTTACGAAATCACCATGAGCGGCTGACCGCAGGCTCTGGACACGCAGTCAGCCGCTGTCGAGTTCATCCGGCGCCATCTCAGCCCGACAGAACTCAGCGAGAAGAAACCCCCAAACTTGATCATCACCCTGGATACTCACTCAGATAGTTACTCCGGTCAACTCCAAACGACCAAGACGACCGGTCAGTATCAAAAGGCGCTGGAGATTTTGTTCAGTTGGGTTGGACTTCCAGTTTTCCAACAGATGCAGGAGGCATCTGACTTAGTGAGAGGATGGCCAGAGAAGGTAGAGCTCGAGGAAGAGAAGAGCCCAAGGGCTGACCTCACACCGCGGATGCGCGGGGGTTGGCGAGTTCTCATCCTGCTCGCCTGCGGGGCAGCCGTAACCATCGACGACAGCTGGAACGGAATGAAAAGCCTGGTGGACGAGTAAGTTCCTGTCCACTGGCTACTTATAATATTTCTAATGACGATTACAGCGGAATGCTAGATCTCCTCGTCACATTTTCCGGATTCAAAACAATGCCGCTATCAGTCGACAGCTTCACTCGGGCGCTCGTGCAGGCGATCTCGACTACAGGCGTGGATGATTTGTGGGAGGTCGTGAAGCGGGTGTTGGCGAGGAACACTGTATGCGTAGCGAAGAACACCCTCGTCGCCACGTTCCGGAACGACAAAGGCAAGGTGGTTGTGTGGAAGGCTTCAGAGAGCAGCCCCAACCAGCCTTTTGGTTTAACTTTTACTCTCTGTGCAGGGAAGGGCTGTCCGGCACGTGGGCAACACTCTCATATCCGTGGATTTATTCGGCACCTTCCAGGCGGTAGCGTCAAGGGGAGGATCCAGTGCTTGGCTTGCCGTTGGACATCCCAATGGGTCAAATTTGATGACTTGAAGGACCTGGTCTTCCAGGTAGATCAGTACCGTGCACCGTTGCTCTACTACCACAAGTATCCGCTGCATCCCAAGATAACCAGGCTGTTTGCGACGTCTGCAAAGGAAGAATCGCAAGGGCCAGATGGATCAGGTTCTTGTATGGACGTAGACTAGAAAGTGTCTTGACCGTTGACGCACCTTCACCACTCCCGCTGTCTGTATATAAAAATATATTACCCTCTGTTGGACTTCTTCAATCAGAAGTTAAATTTTCTGTCCATGTAATAAACCAGATGGAGCGAGAGATGTGCAATTACTTGGAGTTTGAGTTGTCGCGCATGTATATTGGTCTTCATAATCAACACACGTTGCTGGTACTTCAAGGCTGAGAAAGAATCGCGAACCACTTCCTCCCCATTACGCTGCACATGTGCCCATAAACACCCCCGCTACTTGCTGCACTCGAGGAAAGCGTGCAGCGAAGCCGCGGAAGCCTCAACCCAGGAACACGCTCAATGGCCATCACATTGTATTACATAATCTCAGGGTGTACCTGCCATGCTCGTACCATGTCAACTTGCATCCTCATTTTCTCGAAAACGGGTCCGCCGATTTCTTAGATATTGTGCAGATATAATACCCTATATAGTACCTTTACTTTAGCCAAGTTTCAGCCTGGGGGGTCAAGGCGTTCATATTAGACTGTATCTAAGAAAAGGGTGTATAATGTCATCATTTCTCGCCCATATCCGTTTACCGCGACCTTGAAAATGCAAGGTCGCGGCCTCACATTGGTCTGGACACTAGTCACTTAGAATCATTAAATACTTGTATTGTCGAATTAACTTTTGTAGCGTTCTGTTGTAATTGAAAACATTGTGGGATTATTTATACATGAACTTGTTTGAATTGAATTATACAGTACAACTACCTATATACCCGCGACCTTGGATATTCAACGTCGCGGTCGCTGTCCTAATTGTAACACCGTGGGACTAATTATATGTGAACTTCAGTTTTTGTTGTTTGAATTTTACTACCTATATACCCGCGACCTTGGATATTCAACGTCGCGGTCACTGTCTTCATTGTAACACCGTGGGACTATCTACGCGTGAATTTAGTTTTTGTTGTTTGAATTATACTACCTATATACCCGCGACCTTGGATATTCAACGTCGCGGTCACTGTCTTCATTGTAACACCGTGGGACTATCTACGCGTGAATTTAGTTTTTGTTGTTTGAATTATACTACCTATATACCCGCGACCTTGTATATTCAACGTCGCGGTCGCTGTCCTAATTGTAACACCGTGGGACTATCTACATGTGAATTCAGTTTTTGTTATTTGAATTGTACAACTACCTATGTACCCGCGACCTTGTATATTCAACGTCGCGGTCACTGCTTGATGGTGACATGATGGTGCTGTATATGTAGATCCTTCGGTTTTTGGTACATAAATTCAACTGTACAACACAATGACCATTTTACCCGCGACCTTGTACCTCCAAGGTCGCGGCCTCCTTCCTAATTCGGACGCCCAAACGCCCCCATACCCTAAGGATTTGCTCTTGCTCTACCTATAGAATTTTAGCCAAGTTTCAGCCCGGGGGGTCAAGGCGTTCATATCATATTAGACTGTATCTAAGAAAAGGGTGTATAACTGTCAGATCACCACCAGATCATACCAGAGTGTTATTAGAACACTCTCCACTCGTCCTAGACGACGTGTGCGCACACACAATTTTTGTACAAATTATACAAACCAGTTTGAGGTACATGACTTGTTTCTAGCATTCCAGTGCAATAGCGTAGCATACAACCGTCGGATCACCACCAGATCACACCAGAGTGTTATTAGAACACTCTACACTCGTCCTAGAAGATGTGTACACACACACAATTAAGTACCTGACAAAACTGCGACCTTGCATTTCTAAGGTTGCGGCATCTTTTCCAATTTGGACGCCCAAAAGGCCCCATACCCTGAGGTTTTGCTCTTGCATTTCTAATAGAATGGTCACGTCAGTACAATAGCTGTCGCATTGTATTGTATTACGTAATCTCAGGGTCCACTCTGCCATGCTCGTACCATGTCAACTTGCATCCTCATTTTCTCCAAAACGGGTCCGCCGATTTCTTAGATATTGTGCAGATATAATACTCTATATAGTACCTTTACTTTCGCCAAGTTTCAGCCTGGGGGGTCAAGGCATTCATATTAGACTGTATCTAAGAAAAGGGTGTATAATCGTCGTGCAGCTTGGAGCCTCAGACTTGTCATACCTCCGAGCAAAGTGGGCCTTGTTCGCCCGAGGACAGGCTTATCAATTACTTCGGGTTTCTGAGGTGATGATCAGGATCGTGCAGCGGTACTCGTGCGCTTGTCCACATTTGATTTGTGCGAGGTCATTGTCGGTGGTGATGTACTGGCTAGGACGCGATGTAGACGCGTCACCCTCACATATCGCACACAGCCACTCACAGACAATCGACTTGTTGTCCCAGCCAGTGTTCATTCATGATCGATCGCAAAGAGCCATATCTACACTATCTTGAGAGTCGATAACTGGGTAGGCGATGGAAATGGAATGGGTGGGAAGGGAGATATCTGCCGACAGGCTATGATGAAGGATTTCGAAGCATAAGAGTGATAGCTGTAGAGCCGTTCACGCAATCAGGAATGGAATATGGGTAAAAAAAAAAAACACCCACATACCTCTTAGATTGTCTCCCACCAGAGGACCACACCGCCGATCTCTCCCCAAGATTCGCCTTCTCAAGGGACCGCGGCCTCCGCAGTCTCGAATCTTGTTCGTCTTTCTCCCTAGCTCTCCTCTCCTGCCATTCAAAGTTCCATCGCAGCGCACCCCGGCCGTCTCCCAAATCCCTCAAAACGCAGTGTCGCTTCGGGTCTGCACGCCTGCTTGCGTCGTCATGGAGCTCAATATTCCTCCTCGCCGCCCTCAGCATCCTGTCCTCAAGCGATCTTCTACACAGTAGCAGCCGACGCATTGGCATCGATTGCGCTGGCGGGGGCTTGGCCGCGACCCGCGTGGCGGCGGGGTGGCTGGATTGGGAAGTCGAGCCGGAGAGGACGCGAATCGGAGTCAACGGGCCTGTATATGCGTCCCCACCTTCACCCCATCCCCTAGACCGCAATCCTGTCTTTCCGCTTCGCCATGCATGAGTCGGTGCCTCAACGTGTCGGTAGGGAACCAGGGTTGGGCATGGGATTGGAATTGGGGTTGAAATTGGCGGGGACGCTTACACGGGGGACGTCGCTGATGGTTGCGGTAGAGAAGAAGGATCCAAGGCGCAGTGCACGACAACACTGGTCACAGATTGATCGGCTAAGGGAGGCGGAGTAGTCGAGGGAGGGGAGTGGGGAGCACGTCCACGAAGGGGTTTCCCCGCCTTGGGTGTTGGTGCTGTGGTGGGCAATGGAGATAGAAACGGCCGCTTGTGCAAGGCGTGATGCGAATGGATTGGCTTCATCTACCTCGCGTTCTAAAACAGCTCCTTCGTGTGCAAAGATCTTAGACCGTGTAAGGACGATATTGGCGCTGGGGCAAGCGTTGAAGCCGCTCGCTCGGCCATCCAGACTGGCAGCCAGGAAGTTGATAACGGGGTGAGGTGCCAGAAATCAGCGCAACGTGCTGGACCTGAAGTGACAGCTGACGGAGTGTTAGAAGAGGGCGGTGCACGCTATAGCACTATGTTTGGAGATGTACAGGGCAAGGCGATGGTCAAAATGATGCCGGAGACTCCTCACTGGCTCTCGTGATTAGAGATGCTCGGTAAACATAGAAAGAGACAGAGGCTTCGAGAGGAGAGAGCATTGGAAGCAAGGAGGAAGCAAGTGCGAAGCGGCCGACGATTTACCACGAGGCATAGCGATCAAAACGCAAAACGATGACAAACACCCTCTCACCATCGACCGCCATGACCGCGGGATACTTACGCATCCATTGCCAAACACACCATACACGACCTTCTCCTATCAATGTCATTGTCCCTCAAATATTGCCGTCATGCGGTATGATTTCTCTTCAGGCAAATAACCAGGCTCCAAGCTACATGGCGCCTCCTTTCCGATACCGATGGTTGCTCGATTTTGCGACCGCTGGGTATCTTCCGTGCGTACACCACCTCTTCAATAGTTGATCAAAGTATTAATCATACTGGATGGACAGTCTTGTATAGCCGGCAAGTTGATTCTGCCTATGACTCCCACTCACAGCAAGACACCACCTGGCCCCCAGGTACGACCCGAATGCCGGAACCATAATCTAAAACGGTCATTGGCACAAGGTAAGTCTCCCGGTTCTATCCTCTCGGATTCCGGTCCTCACTAGTTTGAACCTTTTTAAGCCTTTCAACCGCTGCGGCGCTCGTCCCCGCTAGACCGTCGTCTTGGACCCTCACCCCTCACAGGACACACCAAAGCGAAGAGCACCGGTAGAAATCGTATAAAAACGCTGCGTCTACACGACCGGGAAAATCGACTGTAGTGTAGTGGGATGGTACGAGGATGGTGCTCTCGAAGGTACGCTCCTAGCTCCCATCCTTCTATTCCTAAACTCGAATAAACTCTCTAAGGGTTCTCTCGCGCTCTCATACCCTCTTCAACCAACCACGATCATTTAGGCTCAAGCCCCCAGCGACCCCGACTTCGACCCAAACACGATATGTTTTTCTTATCTACACCTATCAGGTATACAGCTATGCGGTCCCCTGGTGATGCCGTGCTGTACTGATAACTTGATCCTTGCTTCTTAGCTCGCAGTACTGTTTTTTCTTCGGCGCTACGTTTTCCGACTGCCAACAGTACGCCCCGCTGTTTCCGCCGAGCGCTGTCTGGGTTGTTACTCCCTCACCGATCGTCGAGGCCGTCCCACACCCCTCCTCCGGAAACACATTTCGTGAACTCCCCGCTTCTCGATCGTCAAGCGGTGTGGTGGGTGAATGTACCTTTTGCTTGCAGGAACTGCCGCCGCTGAACATGTAGCAACGCAGACCATTGCTAGATCGTGATACCGTGCGAGATTACATGTCTGTAGGTTTTCGTCGTTGTCCGTGAGTCGCGTCTCTGAAGCTTGATATTCATAGATACATGCCTTTTCACCGTACAAGCCTGCTACCCGACCAATTCCCGCTCGCTCCGATCCTTGCCACGAACCCTTTGTTGCGCGTCATCAGGCGCTAGTATCATGTGTTACAACGACGGCGCTTCCAATGTACACGTATATTCTAGGGCCGTAGGGGCTTTACCACCGCTCACCTCCGGTCTTTTCGAGCGATCGCTGGTTAGGAAATACTTGGTACTTGACGTAGGATGGTGGTTCGATCTAGGTGCTTTCATACGTAGTGATTTCTTGTTCTATCTAGTGCTGATTTCGGAACCAAGTGTCGTTCCCAATAAAGCTACGAAGGCTGTGACCTTACGCACCAGAGGGAGCCAGAAAAAAAATCCAGGAGGGGCCAGAAAGACGAAAGGCCTATGTAGACGATGTATAAGTATCACGACGAGAGGAGCTCGGATACTCAACTTGTTTAATAGAAGAACACGGGAGCCGTTGCAATGCTTCACAGTACCAAAGCCACGGGTCAAGATTTGCGTCCCAACAGTGGAGGGTTAAAGGAATTACAGGAATAGATATCCGACCGTGGTCGCAGCCGGATAGATCCTGGACGTTGTGCCGCACGTTCACCCGTAGTATTACCTGTAGTTCGAGAGGACCGCAAGGAGGTGAAGGTCTATATATATTCTCGAAAGACCTTCAACATGGAGCGGAAGGGGGCCATTCACATATTTAGCCGCTGGCAGGAAAATGAACGTTATGAAGGTCTATGAGACAGCGGCGTCAGGCCTATAAACAAAGGGGAGGAAAGAATTAACGCACGGCATCAGTCTGTAATAAAATATGACCAGATGGCAATTTTCACTTCTGTGTAAGATTAGTGACGCAGTACTTTGAGAGGAATAAGCGGTTAATATCCAGCCGTGAGTCGAACGGGCCTCCGCGTGGACGATACTTCACTTGCGTAGACAGGGCATATCCGCCGGGTGACGGGACTGGTGGGCGAGAGGTATCTGAGATACATATGATGAGCATTCCCGCTTGTCGTCAAAATGACAGCTCACCAGTTCACAATGTAATTTATGTGGAGACAGACATGGCCGCATTGGATTTTACTTAGACGTAGACCTAGCAGTGCTGTTCATGAAAGATATATTCAGATATATACGTGGTATGTCAGAGCTGTGCAAATATCCATGGCAGGAGTGTAAGGTGTCGTGATCGTCGTGCTGATCAACGAGCAAGAGCACTTTGTCGTTGTTATCAACAGTAACGACAACAAATGACCGACCACGTGGTCAAACTTCTCTATTCTCGACGTTCATGGCCACAGCCCCTCATGACTGCCCATCCACTTGGTAGTCTTTTCCGGCTTATATGTGATCTCTCGCGATTCAACGGTACGTTATTGATATTGTGCCCATGCCTGAGTACCAACCGTTCTGACCTGCCCATGCGTTCAGTAAACTTTGAGCTAGGACATGGGCTCGGAGCATGATCGCTTGGTTTTCCCGCAGATACAACGGAACGGTGAGCGTGTTTGCTCTCGTTCTGGGTATTTTCTCAACCCGTGATCGTAGACACTTGCCTCCTGTACCTCGCCTTCTAGAAAACCACACAATCCATGCATGCGTCGTTTGAGGCAGCTACGGACACGTCACCAGAACGAACTTTCTAGCTAGTATTTCGAGAGAGGATTGTACGCCAGCACCCTATCCACGTCCTCCGCGTCTTTTAGGCTCTACTTGCAACCCGCGATGGACCCTAAGGAAGTCTTCCTTAAGCGCCATTCCCCCTTCCCGCAGTGTTGCGCAAACTCGTGATTCTTCGTGTAGCTTCCTAGATCAGGAAGACGCCTCCTCTGAGCTGTGCCGCCCAATTAACGCAGCCACCCGTAGATGGTGCTTTGTCGATGAAACGCATTTGCTGTGAGCTTTCATCGGTTTCTCTTTGAAATGTGCGCTCATCTTTTTTGCCTTGCAAGTTCACGCCCCCTGTAACGTAGTGGGCGTTGCTAGAGGCTACGTTAACTCGCCAATATATCCATTGTACCATTCCTTCGATTTCGAGCTTCATGAGTTCTCCTGATCAATTCAGACTTCGTGGGCGGACTTTGTCATGTCGCCACGTCGACCGGCATCATACTCGCTCCGCCTCCCTGCAGCTTCTGACACTCTATCATTCAGCCATCCTATAAAACATCAGAAACGTTGTGCCGGACCGAAAATTCTGTGCTTGCGCATTCACCTCCAGGTTCCGTGTCTACTCACGTTACGTGTTCTCGTCGCAATCGTTAGGATCACACTTGGCCAATAGATACGGGTACAGTCAATGAGAGGTATTGGTTGCATCGCCGAGTTGTGCATCGAGCTGCCTACAGATTAGGAACCGTATATTTAACCACATCGACATTCAATATGAAACCTTTGGTACGGCCATCGCCTTCTTCGGCGTGTATCCGGGGTCCAAGTTTGCTTCCAGGATCATCCCACTCCACCGAAAAGCTTTTCAGGTACGAAAGTGAACGTCTTCTGTACCGTTCATGCCTAGTCGAAGCCACGACAACGATATGCGAGCAGGTCCGCTTTGCGTGCGTACTTCGAGGAATGGGCACAATAAGAGGAATCGGAGGTGTTCAATGGTGCGAATGGAGCGTAGGCCTTCGGTCCTCCAAGAGTGGATGGAGCTAAAGGAGACAGGTGTTGGCAAACGCTGTCGATGGAAATTTTCTCAAAAGGGGTAAATGAACTCAGGGAAGGATGTTGACGAGACCCGCCAGGTCGCTTGCTTTCCCGACATATTGTAGGCCGTCCATCCACTTCCCAGTCCTCGAGGAGAGCGTTCCTGTGCTACAATAGAATCGTAAGTAACTTGAACATCAAGCGTCCAAGCGCGTACCACCCACTTGATCTGACGGACAGATAGTCGTGGTCAGGAGAGTTGCGACGTGGATGAATTTTTTACGGGGCAATCCCATCTCCTGTTTCCTTGGAGTCATAGGTCTCAGTAGCAGAGTTCTTCGAGGACGTGATAACGATTCGCGGAATGCTAACGACGATGTAGAAGCAAGCGATGCCCAGGATATTCTGGGCGAGGACATACTCCTCTACATTCTATTCGATGCGTGAAAGGCGTCCGAGGTGCGCGAGAAATCAAGCGTCAGAGTAGTACCTGGAAGCCCAAATTGTCAGAGAGGCGCTCGATGGCGGAGGGACAAAGATGTACCACGTTCAAGCACGATTGAATATGGGAACATTCTTGCTGTTGCTGTGTCCTCGGATTGGGGGAGTAAAGAGCACGCACTCGAGCGCCTTAGATAGCGAGAAAGAGGAATTGAGTAGGACGGACGCTTATGAGGGAATGAAAACTTACCAGGTGCCTTCTCTACACGAATGATGTTCAATAATGCGACCATCTGTCCATCGGCATCCGAAGAACGTGATATTGCTGTGGAAATAGCTCCTACAGTAGCAGGACATGTTAGACGAGTCGAAAAACGCAGTAAAGTAAGGTATACCAACCAAGTACGTCGCAGAAGAAAACCAAACTAGATTGTTGTGGGGAGTTCTGGGTCCATGGACCAGATTACGTACCTTGTCCCTCCATCACGGACGCTGGTTGCTTTGAATTTTATGATTCTTATCGTTGCGACAACCGTCATAGCATCTTGTTGTTTTAGGCGTGCCCTCTCTACCGTGCTTGAAAACGTCTGACGAAATTGTAACTGGACGATCAGTAGAGGATTATTTGGAGTCATGGGCTCGGAATCTGCAATCAACGTGCGTGCCCTCCACTCTGTATCTGTTCTACGTCTAACTCACCAGCCAGACCGCCGCCCTCACATTCGCGAGAAAACTTCCCAAAAACCAGGACGCCGGAATACGATTCATACGTCATGTCCGGGCTTAGAATGACTTCAACGACTTTTCGGTATGTCTTCTCTCAGGTTGTTACAGCGTATGCATCATAATGATATCATACCGTAGCATTTAATGCCCATACCTGTGGGTTGTGCCTGCATGATGAATTCGAAAGAGCCAAAGACGTCCACGCCGCTCATCGTTCTCCTCACCAATGCCCGCTTTCCAACCAGTCTCGATCTCGCTCGGCAACTCAAACTTGCAGGGCACACCGTCTTTGTCGTCGGTACGTTCGAAAATACCTTCCGTCCTTTTATACGTACTGAACCGTCGACGACCCGACTGCATGCACGTCTGCAAGTTCTCTATCGACGTCAAGCGTTCCTACCATGTCCCTACCCCGCACGACGACCGGTCAGGTTTCGTTAAGGCCGTGAAACTCATCATCGACGAAGCCCGTATCGACCGTGTTATTCCGATGCATGAAGAAGAGTTTTTCCTGACTCGTGCGGCAGAAACAGACGAAGAACTGCGGTCGAAGCTGCTCGCGCCGGACTTCAAGACGTTAGTCCGCCTGCACGACAAGTGGGAATTCTGGCGTTTCCTTGGGTCACTTGGTCTTGGAGTTCCGCAGGCTCGCCTCTGCAAGTCATACAAGGACGTGTTGGAGTTGGATAGGCATGTTGAGTGGGCAGTGAAACCGGTGTTTCGGAGGGCGACGACGAATGTATTCCACATCCTCGCAGAGGATGAACGAAGAGAACCACCGCGAGATCAGCTTGACGACGGCCATGAAAAACACTACGTTGCACAGGAATGGATATATGGGGACCGATGTTGCACATTTGGCGTCGTGCTGCGCGGTCGACTCGTTGCGTTTGCGTTGTATCCAGTGAAAGATACTTATCGATGGTGCGTTGTACCCTTTCATTCGCCTAACATCTACTCTGATCCTTATCGACGGCCAGGTTCGTCATGCGTCTATTTTAAAGCAAATGAACACTCCGGCGTCCGAGCCTACGTGGACAAGATCATCACTGCCCTCCAGCACTTCACAGGCCAACTCGCCTTCGACTTCATCGAGCGCAAAACGGACAAGCCACCCCATCTCGCAACCCCCGCGCCACCGGTGGCATCCACCTCTTCTCTGGGAGTACCTGTCTAGCGCTCGCCATCACCTCGAACCCTCTCCGTTCCCCCTCGAGCGAAGCCTCCGCCATAACCTACATCGCCATCGCCATCCCAGGCACACGTCGACAACTCGCGCCAGGGATGCTCATGTGGAAGTGGACCAAGGGCGACCATACGGCGACAACAGCAATGAAGCAGTACCTCCGCCACACGAGGCGGCTAATGACGAGTCAGGATGTGATTTTCAAGTGGAGGGATTTGAGGCCAAGTTTGATGCAGCTGTTTTTGTCGACGAGTTATTATGTGATTTGTTGGGAGAGGGGGATGAGGTTACCTGTGATGTTTCAGTGGGATTTGATGTGGGAGCACAGGGGGGAAGAGTTGGAGGAGGTGAGGAGGATGTTTGAGCAGGAGGACGAGGAGGTGGTGAGCAAGCGGGAGGAGATTTTGTCGAAGTGCTTGGAGGAGGTTGAACATGACCGTAACTACGGAGAGGACTTGTTACTCATATAGAACTGGAAGTCAACATCGAGCCATAGCAAACCTCGACAATACCCTTCAGAAACGTGGCGAACGTTGAAACATAACATTCGTTGATAGACGAGGAAGCACAATCAACGCTGTTTACTCCGCATCCCTAAGCACCAAGAAAACAAAAATTTGTGTCCTTGCGTAAGTCTAGAACGTATCCGAGGACGAGTAGATACTACCTGCGAGGTTTCCTGTGCCGGTCATGGGTAAATGACAGCACACCTTCACGCCAGTGATGAAAGGGGATCGCTCACCAGCTTTCCGCTAAACCGACGTTGCGACGTTTGCGTTCCCTTTGCTATAAACCTTCTAGAAAACGGCACTAAGGTGAAAATAAGCTGTAAGGCCGAGAACTGAACTCGAGAAGGCCTAACGTATTGGAAAATTAACGCGTGGCTGGGCTCTAGCGGGGGGAAGACGCCTGGAAGGGGTATATTTCCTCAAGGTTAGTAAGATGTTGGACCGCAAGACACCTGCGGGGTGGAAGACTTCTAGAAGCGGCCGATAATTTGTCAGCTTGTATGGGAAAGACTTTCCCATCACGCTGAGGACGTCGAGCGTCCTCGAAAGCTCATAAAGTGCCGTAAGCCGAAGGAAATCGGGTGTGCGGCAATCCCATGCTATGCGTTTACTGGTATGAGATGTGAACAAACGTATACAATCATCACCAAGCGAACAACGGAGTATTACCAAACTTACCTCGAGCGCCTCTCACCTCCGTTGGGGATATGCAGAGGTTAAGCGGTGCATATCATGACATATATGGCTGTAGTTAACTGTTTGATGGTTGGCGAACGCCGCGGTGAGGGCTTGACTGAGCCGTGGTCTCATGATGAGGGGCGGGCCCGGAGCGGCGATGTTTGCTGCTGGACGAATGGGAAGAGCGGTGACATATATGAACCGAAACAATCTCCGTATTCACATTGTCCATTGCACACGTCACTAAGAGACGCTTGCATCGCAGAGAAACTACGGGTTTCATGGTAAGAATCGTTCAGAAAAATATCAGAACCCGGTGCTTGATGTGAGAAAGGACTCAGAACGTACCTCCAAGTTGAACGGACTGATACATAAGTCAATGTAAGACACTGGTGACATGGGGAATGGTGGGAGAGCAAACATCACGCCACAAGCCCCTTTCGACGTTTCGAGTTGGGAGTCTTCCGTGAAGAACGTAAAGCCAAGATCGACTGTGGAGCAGTCAGAATCCTACATGTTCCGAAACAGGGTTGTGAATCGAGGATGCCAAATACTGTGATTCTGGAATATACGTAAACCAAGGTGATGATAGCGTCTTGGCCGGAAGACCAAAACAAGTTCCTGAGCCTGGAGTGTATAGGCATGGGCTGGAGGCGTTGACGGGAGCTGTCAGAATCTTGTGCGGTAAGAGCGGAAGGAAAAATGCAGTGACTTACTACGTGATGCGTCTTGTGCTGAGCTGTGGCGTTTTGGCGACTATGTCTCGGTAAGCTGACTGATTGTAGAATGAGAGTGGGTTAATACCAAAAAGTGATCTGGCAACACATTACTCCTCTACCACGGATGTAAGGCAACAAATCACGTACCCGGGAAGACACTCGTACATCGAACAGCAGACGAGATGCGATCAGGGACAGGCTCAATATCTTAGGCACCAATGGTCGCTGTGTCTATTCCGAGGCATCGCAGTTACCGTGGTCACGAGCTTTGATCTTGTTGAACGTGCGACACTGCTGAACCATTGCATGGGGAGTATTCGTGCCATGCGAAAAACCTTCGAAACGTGTCACCAGGATATGATATCTGTGTTGCCACCCTTGAGTTTGATCCAGTACCGTCACGAATCCGAATCCGAATCGCATTGATCCCTTCCACGACAACTGTCTGGTGAGATCGAGGACGGGATATAGGATTCTGCGATCGAATTATATGGATGTGATCTACTCGCTTCATCGTATTTTTGGTCTCCCAAACAGAGGTTGGCGTGCCAAGAGCTGCTAGCAAGGAGAAAACCCGATCTTCCTAGGTTCCGTTTGAAAAACTCGAGAGCGAATAGTCATATGTCCAATCACTGAACAGCGGGATAATAGGCTGTACGAACTATGTGGGCCATTTCCACAGACCCAGACCTGCCAGAAAAAAAATGACATGCATTCCAGTTTGATGGACCGAAGCTGGTGTTACGAGAGGTCTTAGGAGCTCAATATGCGCAAGGACGGGGAGGAAATTAGCGCAGGGGCCGCGCAGTAGTTCATGGACTGGAGGTTGAAATGATCTCTGTCAGCATTTCGTTGTTCATCGTCTTGCACGTGATTTTTTTTTCGTTGTTGCTCAGGTTTTGGATCCTTTCACTCGCGTTGAGATTTCTCGATTAGCTTCTCTATTCTTCGACCAGACCGTGCTAGTATTACCGAGAGACCCTCATTTTCGACACCTGAAAGTGTTCGCTATCTATTGATCAATCACCAATGCCCCGCAAGGCTCTGCATCGCATCAAGTTCACTTCGATTTTAAGCGTCAGAGTTGTGAACGAGGGCAGATCAGACACCGTTCATGAAAAAAACAATTTTTTTGGTTTCGAGCACGGTATTTCTGCCTTTCCGACGTACCCCCCGTTCAAACGCAATCCGATACCGAGGTGGGATCATCTTTGCCGTCGACCGTGTATTTGACCAAATTTAACAGGTTTTTTTTCTTACTCGAAGCTATCTCTGCCCTCCCATCCCCGCCCTTTCACTCTCCATCGGTGCTTCGATCCGTGAGTATCGACCTTGTATTTCCTCAGGGCTTCGGCCATATCCAAGTACGGTAGCCGATGCATCATGGCCGCTCCTGAGAACGTTTCCAAATAGAATCTGACGCTATACCATGGATATCAACAACTACCCAAGTTCATCCCGTGTTCCTTGAAGGGGACAAAGCACCGAAACTAGGAGGAAGAAACTACGTTGGCCCGTTATCGTCACCGTCACAATCGCGGACCCCACTCCTCGCCATGGGTCCGTATCTATCACTCAACGGTGGTCACGGTGATGTGCCACCCCATCCCTGAATGTGAGGGGTTTAGTCGCCAACTCACTCGGAATACCGGTAAGAGCTGGAAACATGGCCCGGCTGACAGAAGCGATAACCCACTACCACTTCATAGGAGATCGCACCATGAGACCATGGATCGAGGCCCAGGGTCGTTGAGCGGCTCCGGTATGCGCCTGTTATCTACATCATGCGGTATGCTGACGAATTCGTTCTTAAACGTTATTTAGCTTGGCATCATCGACCTATGGGGATGGCCGTGCCCTCTTGCCAGCTTCCGTCGGGTCGATTGCAGGGACTGGCTACCTGCTCCAGCGTAGGCGTCGCAGGATTGCCTGTGCATACCATCTTGTCTGGGTCGACGACGCTGCAAAGAGGACTCATTGGTTGTTCCTCCCGCTCGTCTTCATCCTGACGCGCCTAATCTCGCTCATGACGGAAAATCTTCGCCGCCTCGATGGACAGCTGTCGCTGGACCTGGTCTGTAAGTATCCGACGATACGCCAACGTTCACGGGACCCGGCGATGCGGTATGTGTGACCGTGGCTTCCGTCCTGCCATCTCGACTTAAAAGGACGCCCATCAAATTCCAGTGCCCTCGCTCGATAAAGATGAAGCTTTCAGTCGTATCTGCAGTTGTCACCTTAGCCTCGATCAGCTGCGCCAGTGCCCGGCCCCAGTTGTTCACGGTGCGTTCATGTCTCGCGTCCCTGCTGAAGCCGTGTTCAGTGATTGATATATTGAACTTTGATAGACGAACACTGAATCTAATGCTGGAACTACGACGTGCATTACCTTTACGTTTGGCAGCTCAACATCAACTACCGTTGTCACATACACGCCAACTCCTACGGCTACCGCAACTCCTACGACCACCGCAACTGTGAAATCTTAATCAATGACGATGGTGGGAGAAATTCAGACTTCTGTGAGTGCTGTCAACATCGTCTATTACAAAAGATGAAAGCTGACGTGGCTTTGGTGATCGTAGGTATGACGCAGGGTCGGGCGTTTATGTTTCTGGATAATCACGCTGATGTATTGTATGGATGATGTTGTCCTTGTGACAACACCTTTCCCAAAATCCCATTGCGTGCGTGATTTACGTAGACAGTGTGTACCGCATTCTCGGTCCATGACCTGTGTCCGTCAACACGAGGATATCGGTCGGTCGTGTCCATAGCTAGAACTTCCGTCGTGACATGAAGATGCGGTCGTGACAACGTATGTCATAGACCATCACATCCGCTAAGCGCTCGTGGTTGAAGAGATCCACCGAAGTCCGACAGTGCTTGAGTGAATGATGATCCGGCGCGTCATCAGTCACTGACACGCACTGGTCGTGCTGAGTAAGTAGAACTCGAAAACGGTTCAAGAACAGCGTAAACGTCTACAACGAACAGTGCGATTATACGGTATATGATAGATCAAAGCAATATTCCAAACATACATGTAATAGCAATGAGGGAAACGAGCGTGAGACGTTGATGAGTGCCAACGCGAAAGTAGTGCAGTTGGAGCTTCGTCACGGTGTCACAGCAAAACGGGACTTTGCACGAAGGCGGGGCCCGATCCTGTGAAATATGAACCTGAAGGGAACGTTTAGGAAACGAAGGTACCGGCATCAAATTGAAGTGACAGACGGGAGGGGTGCCATCAACGTCGTTAGCCCTGCGAGCAGGGCCGTTGCACCAACAGTTCCTAGCTTAGAATACATCGCGCCCGCGAAAAGGGGAAACACAGCCGCGAAGGAGGAACGGAGTGCGCTGTTAGCGGCCATAGCTGATGCCGCGATGGGTCGGTATGCTGTGACGAGGTACGTGAACGTTGACGTGAAGACAAAGTAGATTCCTGCCCCGAATGGCACTGAGGCGATGATGGGCGCGATCCAGTGTACGTGAGGATAGGTTGTGAACGCGAGCCAAAATAGACCTGGAGGACGATCGATCATCGTTCAGTATATACATATTGGTGGAACATTCAGTCAGCGTACCGATGGGCACGAGAATGCCACCGAGCTGGCCCATGATGAGCCGTGTCTCAGGCGGCGCTTCGCCATCATGTTTGGCTGCTTCGCGGTCGAAAATTCTTCATTTTGTTATCAGCGGACATACTTGACGGGTAAGAAAGGAACGGACCTGTTCCAGAATGGCTGGGAAGAAATCGCCGCCAACATGCCAATGCCAATGCCGAGAAATGTCATCCCTGTCGTTTGCATATTGAAGCCGTGTCCATCACGAAAGATGACGGGGAAGGCTTGAAAAGCGAGGTAGAGGATGCCAAGGATCAACGCAGTCCTAGATGGGGTACGTTGTCCCATGTGGGCCAGAGGTTTGCGAGTAAACGGGTAATCAACGCACCAGAGGTTGAGGAGGAGGGCCATACGATCGAATATCATAAGTTCTGATAAAGTGAATTTATCACACCATTCAGCCGAACGAGAGAGGCAGGGAACGTACGAAATGGTCTATAGCAGCTCACTGCGACGGCGATCAGCAAATTTTTATCCTCCTTGTCCAATGGGGACCAGTATACGTTATTCCCGGTGGATTTTCGTAGGCTAGTTAGAGACGACGATAGAATGAGATTTCGTGGCAGGCGAGGGGGCGGAATGGTCGTACTAGTGGGCTTTCCGTTTGAGAAGGACGGGAACGTAGGTTTCGGGAACTAGCTGAGGAGCGGGTTAATGCGAGTATCGGCCGAAAAACGGAAGATAACTCACGAAATAAAGAGCGATGTACTGAAAAAAGACCCATATTATCTGTACTCTGTACGTCCAACGCCAGTAGAGATTCTGTGACGCCGCCGTACTGGTCAGAGAGAATCGGGTGAGCCGTCGGCAGCGTGATCTATCCCACCTGGTTGATAAATCTAGCGCGGGGTCATCGTCAACGTCATTCTAATATGATGAGCATGCACCAACCCGCTGAGGAGAGGCCCAAGTACAGGTCCGATGAACGGACTAATGGTATACACGGCCATCGGACTAGGAAAATAATCAGGCGTTCAGAGGCGATCGATCAGAAACAAAAATAAACATAGGGGCTCACTTCGCCACCGTGGAGTCGGAAAACAGGTCACTGACGCTTCCGCCTGCCACGCTCAAGAAAGCGGCGCCGCAGAAACCGCTTATGAATCGAAAGATTAAATAGACACCTAGAAAATGGCGAGTTGAGTGATCGAGGCCGCAAGAGAATGGCTGCTCACATGCGTCGGGAGCGAATGCGACCGGAAACGAGAAAATGAAGAACAGGCCATAAGACACTCTGTAGACGATATTCCTTCCATACACCTCCGACAGAGGGCCGACCAACAGTGGTCCCAATCCAAGCCCTTCCACGAATAAACTCAGTGAGAGAATGGCAACAAGGTGCGGTATCTCGAACTCATCCGCGACGCCTTGTTCCGTGAAAGTGGCCTTAAAATTGCATGAGGTACAATGACAGGACGAACTGAATGATATGTACTCACAACCGATGAAGAGCAAGTCACACATAATGAGGCGCTGCTTATGACAATGACCGCGGTCCATTTTCTCCACAGGGATAGGTTTTGTGGGTGCTCCTCCGGATCTAAAAGTACTTGACAATGATCAATTGCGGCGCGCTCCTTGGTCTTTGGCATTGGTAGCATCTCCTCGTCGTCGCAACTGAAGGTAGTTGAGGATGCTGTAGACATGGAGGCTGACGGTCTCCTCGCCGTCTCGTTGAAGGTGTGGGTAAAGAAGAAAGAAGCCTGGTCACGAACGCATGAGCTATCGTGACACAAGGTTGGGTATTGTCAGTGTGAACGAATCAAATCGTTTATGGATGATTTTGCAGTCTTCTGCGGCACTTGCGGCAGCCGCCGGCGGTACCCAGATTCCCACGTGGCGCATGGTCGTTTTTCGATCATAATGGCGTCCTTAACTCGCCCAATTGCCTCTAATAGGAGGAAAAAGAATAGGAGGTAAGCTCAAAAAGCACAAGTACCGAGTACTCACGCCATTTTACGCACGATACCCCTGGGATTGCTGTCCTTAAAATTTCGTTCGCAGATCGCGATTATCTCCACGAATTTGAATATCTCCATGGTCCTGCCGCTCGCTGCTTGCTGCAATGCCTCGATGGTTCAATAGCGGCCCTCGATGAAGGTGTGAAATCCTTATAAAATCCAGATAGATTAGTTGATACACCTTTTCCCCCGCTGTTACGCAGACCGCACAATACAATTCGCATCGACGTTTCCGAGACGAGCGAGCCTCGTGTTTCCTCTCGGAGCATGATGAACATTGCAAGAACTACATTTCTCCGTGACAGGGACGTCAGGTACACGGTAAACTCCGCGAGGAATAATATTATCTTCCTAACATACCAGGATCTCCACGCCAGCATGGTCCCATAATCTCTCTTCGAATGTTGCATTTTCCACCACGCAAGCAGCACAACGCGCAACTTCGAAGTTCTACCCTCCTCGTGGCGGATTCTGTTGCGCTTGTCACTTGCTCAGGGTAGCGGAAGAATTCTGTCAGGGTATGCATCTTTTGGTCCCGTAGCTCCATTTTAATCTCTGCCCTTGTTCCTTCTCACGGCGTACTCTGACAGAATCTACATGTGGGTAAATTCCGTTCCTCTAATCTTACTTGAACCCTTTACTCGGTGCTTTTGACGTTACTGTTACAGAATCTTCCTGCATTTGTGTCTTGTCGTTGATCTTAATCTCTCCTGCGACAACAATCACGACACCTATCGAACTCGCCGCGTCAAGCGTTATGCTTCGTTCACGCACAAATACTCACAAGCTCGTTGATCTCACGGAAAACGGCGCCACTTCGCTGCGGTGCGTGGTCAGGAACTGATTGACGTTTCTTTCGTCCTTTTCCATTTGGGATGACTCACATCATTGCAGCGGAATATTCCGTTATTCGGGCACTCGATAGAATCCCGACATTTGCTGGAACCACAGGATTTTTGTCAACATGGAATAATACCAGGCGCATGGTCGTCGACGTTTTCGTTCTCATCGTATGGTACTGTCGTTCTGCGATGTAAACCACCTAACATGGAATGTAACACTCTTCCAGAACGTTGGCCCGAACACGATGCTCCACTCACGCAAACCTGCCACAAAACGGATATCTCCGTTACTTGGTAATATTTCATACCGTTCTAAGGTGACACTGACGGCTTCTAGATGGCATACTCTACCGAGGTGCCTTCACTCAAATGACAACTCACCGGTTGGATAACCAGTTGGCGGCTTAACCACGAGAGATCTGGGGTGCCGTCTTTTGTCCTCTTGTGCGACCGATTTTCGAGGTTTTTCCAGAAGACCTTGGCGTCCACGCGGCGGCCGAGAGAGCCAATCACCTTGTCTCGCGCGTAAAATGGTGATCCGTTCCTATTGGTCGCTGGAATATCGAGCTGGCATTATTGATTTTTCGTTAATCTGTCCTTTTTAGTCGATGCTCACATCCATCACACATTCACCGCTCTCTGGATTTGTGGAGATGAAGACGGCCATCTACCAAGTCACCCGTGGGCGATTATTTTGATTAAAGAATGTTCCGAACAGACTTCAACTCTTGTGTCTTCCAATTAATCTTCGGGCGGTCTAGGTCCCCCAGTCAACTTCCTGGTTGACGGTTTTTGAATTAGAACGGCCGAGAAAGCCCTCGCTTCCTGAGATGGCGATATCGTTACACATGACCGTTATCCATCGACACATCTCCGCATCACGCCCTTTCCCCCGTACGTTCGAACAGAAAGCGCGCTAGATTGTCCGCGATGGGCTTTTATTTATTGGCACGTTGTACGTTCATTCCAGTTTCGGTAGCGTGCAACTACCAACCTCCCAACTGCAGTCATCCCCGCGCCCCGTGCGTTTGAAGGTCCGCTGGTCTTACGACACACACAGGAGCCTACAACCGGTCAATAAGCCCGTAGCCGCCTCTTTATCCAGATCTTGTTCTAGACCTTGTTCCGATTTTCGTATGTGACCGAGTCGGAAACCAGTCGCTTCAGGTTCAACTTGACTCATCGCGTCAGCCCGCCTCGGTAACTATTCAATTACCCTCCACCTTAATCCATACTACCGCCATTGCCGCTCTACGTACGTTCTGTCCGCATTCTAGCCCTCGATGATAATTTTTCTATCTTTCTTATCAATGTGCCTACGCTGAAACAGTTTCTCCCAGATGGAAAGCAACGTCCTGCTCGATCTCGACGATCATTTAAGACCGGGCATTGCGTGACCAGGTGGGTTTCGAGAGCGCTTATTCCCTGATAAGAGGAGTGATTGACATCATTATCGTCGCAGATCCTCCGTGTTGGACACTAGATTTTCAGCGGATCTCAGATATCCGCTGGCAACGGGCACTCATCCACACGCGAATACACATGCCTAGTCACCCCGAGTTCGTCATGGGTAGTTCTGCACTGAGGTCTGTGCGCTTATTCACGATCAGTTACGTGACGACTGAATTAGGTTGATCAGCTTGTGATCAATGACTCAATCATCTTCCCGTCTCTTTGCCTTTACCCACGACCATACGGACTCAACTGTGCTCTTGATTCCCCCCTCCCACAAATCGCGGTGAGACGGGTCGTCGCAAACGTGTGTAAGTATATAGTCTCGCATGTTATTCGTACTTTTTTGTCGGTTACTGACATCTTTCCTCTTAGCAACCCGTTCACATTTAGCCATCACGCCAACACTGCCTCGGCGTCAAAATTTTTTCGGGTCTCGACGATCCCAGTAATCCCATGCCAGTCATCTAAAAGGTATGTGGTCGATCTGCCAACTCTCACAAGAACTTATTTTGTATTGCATGTCTTAGCCGTAATAGGATACCAAACATCGGTTTCGGACGCTATGTATTGCCGTAACAGGTTGCGTGGGCGATGCTTTTGGGAAAACCATGGAAGTATACGGCGATGGGCCAAATCACGGCATTCAGGCTTACCGCTTGGGAAGTCTGTTTACCGTTAGGCTTGCGTGTTAGGCTTGACCCTGTACGAAGTATTCTTAATCGGAATTTCGATGATAGGTCGTAGTGGTCACCTCGTGGTAAGTTCCACCGGTCTTCATAGAGGGACCGTTGCTCCATCACGAGTTATCCCACAGATAGTATGAATGAGCCAGCCGGATTTCATGGGAATGTTGATGTACGGGGCAAGTTATTGGCGATCACGTTCCACTTGTGTTTTTACAAGGTGCGTGATAGAAGTTATTACGACATGAATAGTATACCAAAATACTTTTTGACTAGATCTTCCAGCATTCCAAGCTGGATGCCGCTCGCTCGAAAGGGAACTCTCCTCCCCACGCCTTCACATCCGTCATGCTCTCCTTCACCGCCTCCCGGAGATCATTCACAATTTCACGCGCCAAGCCGAAGTCGTTCACTCGTCCACCTTCCATCTCCTCCTTCGAACTCTGGGCGCCATCCATCAGCACAGCTATCTCCCGAACTGTCGATCAACTTACTTGAATGGCCTGTCCGATGTCCGCATCGATGATGGCGAGAAGGGCAACCAGATCCCCCTCTTCTTCCCAGCGAAGCCCCACGGACGCGCGCACGATCGACGCGAGGACGCTGAGGCTGGTAAAGCCCATACCTGCGCCATAGAGGGAGCGAGCACGAGTCAACACGTCGCGAAGGTGTTCGGTGGGTATTGCCGGGGTTGCCCGGGATTGGGGGATGAATAGATCGTATGGCTTAAAAGCAAATTTCGCGTTCGTTTGGCGTAAACGGGTTCGGGCAGCGGCGGTGAACGACGCAGCGAGAGTCGGCGGGTTAGTGGCGAGAACACTCCTGACAATCGAACGAAGGCTACGGCCGATTGGTAAGCTTTCGTGCGATGCAAGCTCGACAACATTGTGCTTACTCGTCGATGTTGGTGTTGGCGATGAAGGTATCGACCATCAGGTTCCTGTCGCCGACCGTATCAGCCGCGCGTCGACAGCTATCGACAGCGTCACACGTACACATGGCCTAATACTGGGCGGGCGTTGGATGGGCGAGGGGCAATTTGGGGTGCAACCATAGCAGGAGATGTAGACAGACGAGTAGATAGTCGGGGTAAAAGACGGCTCAAAGACAAAAGCGACGAGGTGGTGGTTTTATAGCCTCCAGTGAGAACGCGCAAGTGTCTGATCGGCCCTCAGGCTTCAGGGTCCTCCTAAGGGTTCCTGCGACCAAAAAAGAATTGATCCCGCGGGACTGTTCCGGTTAACAATCTCGTCACCGCCAACCTCGGATGTGAAGATAGTCGTCCATATCGAGGTAGGGTTTCTAACGAAGCATACGACGCTTAATCTCGAATCTATTAACCCTGATTATGGTTGAACGTCTGTTTCACTATGCTCGGTGTGACTTCGGGTGACTGCTACCACGTGTGATGCATTAGGCATGTTGTCTCGAACGAGTTCGCTCGCTCCATTACATCCGGCCTGGTACATATTTCCGGAACCCGATTTATTTTGTATTCACCGGAAATGTGTTCTTACGGTTTGCTATAAAACCGTACGCCGCTGTCTCTCAATACCCACCACTCATGGCGCCCACATCTACCTACTCAACCCGCAAGATTGAGACGTTCCGTCTTGGTCCGTTCGTCACTCCCCGCATTTGGACAGGGCTCTGGCAACTCTCTAGTAATGCCTGGGGGAGCGCTTCGGTTTCCAAAATACGCCAAGGAATGGCTCGACACGTCCAGTTAGGCTACACAGCGTTTGGTAAGCGTTACTTTTCATACCAAGACCGTCTACTGACGCGAGTTAGATATGGTGCGTGCGTGTTTCGTTACCTGAGCAACGTTCTCATTAGCTACTTGCGCGCCGCAATCACAGGGTATGGTTCACTTTCGCTGTTTCGATTACCGACTAATTTCGGGAATTGCAGCCGACCACTATGGCAGCGCAGAAATCATCTTCGTATGGCCCACTGCTCCCGGATATACGTCGGGCACTCACGCAAATATTCTGATTTAGGGTCAATTCAGACACTCCCTGCCCCCTTCGGAGAACGTAGTGGGCGCGACCAAGTGGTGCGTTTTCAAGCGCGTCCTTCCTTCTCGCACAGTTGTCTTGGCCGCGGTGCAAGAGCGCATGGAACGTATGGGAACCACGCATATCGATCTGCTTCAGGTAAACCTCATCTTCGACCGTATCTGTCGAGCACGCGGTGACTCCCTCGAATAGTTTCATTGGCAAGATTATTCGGACCAGAACTACCTAAGCGCGCTACGTATTCTTCAAGATTTGAAGACTGAAGGACTCATCTCCGCGATGGGCCTTTGCAACTTTGATGCGATTAGGACCGATGAAATCTGCACCCACTTGGGACCAGGTGCCATTGTCTCGAACCAAGTTCAGGTACGTTTTCATTTCAAGATTGACCAAAGATCCGAGGAATCTCACATAAATAGTTCTCTATTATCGACACACGCCCTCTTCACGGCATGGCAGATGTTTGCGAGAAGCATGGGGTAAAGCTTCTCACATATGGCACGTTGGTTCGTCTGTCGTTTTGCGAGCTTGTTCCTTCTCTCGATCACTGAATGATATCATAGGCTGGAGGATTTTTGGCGGATAAATGGCTAGACCAGCCGGAACCCGATCTGTATTCCGGCAATCTCACGCCTTCCCAACGAAAGGTAAAATGAACTAACTCCTTCGTGCCTGATAAGGTCTAATCGTCTCATGGCTCAGTATCTAGACATGATCGTGAAGGCATGGGGAACCTGGAACCTCTTCCAGTCGCTGCTACACACGCTCCGCGCTATCGGCGATCGCCACGGCGGCCTGAGCATCGCAAACATCGCCACCCGATGGGTATTGGATCATCCCTTCGTAGGGGCTGTGATTGTTGGTACGTCGTATTAGTTTTTGTTCTCAGTAAAAAAAAAAAAAAGAGGACGTTCCTGACACGTAACATCAGGTGCACGCCTCGGATTGTCTGAACATCCCGATGACAATCGCCAGGCCTTCGGGTTCAATCTGACCATCAAAGACAATGAAGATATCGAAGCTGTGCTTTCCCAGTCAAACGGACGAACGATTATCACATCGATTGGTGACTGCGGGGCAGAATATCGTTAGAATATACGGACTGTCGTTCTCGGATCAGTTTTAAGTTTAACCATATGTACTTGTCTGTTTAGAGGGCCTGACTCCGCGACGAGCGCAAAGAGACATATCAGTGGTGCTCATTTGGATGAGATCAAGATCTGACTGCAAGCGCTGGTTAATCTATTCCAAATCAGTATTCGATGCATCGTTCTGTTTCTAAGTATATACAGACAAACAAGACAAACGCCATGTGAATCGAGAAAAAAGGCTACAATATGCTGATTGATGATGTATGAATGCGTGTATGTGGGGGTAACGTGTGGAGATAAGAAGAAAGAGTATCACAACTTGCTTGATGAAGGGACCGTGAACGAAGAAGGCAATCGTTGGATGGGTTGGAGCTTCCGCTTCAGGTCTCGCAGAATCGACGTCTTCGGATGCCAATCGCGAAAGGCGTCCCGCAGCTCCGCAATCTCGCGTGAAAAGAAATGCAAGACGCGTTCATCTGCGATCACGTCACGTAAAGCCCACGGAATCTGTTGAGCCTACGTCAGCCGCGAAATGATGTCCACGAATGGTTGTTCATAAATTACCTCATAGTCGTTTTGCTCCGTAGTCGCGTTGAAATGCTCGAGGATCAAGTCAGTGTGCTGATTTTCCGTGCCGTTGTTGGTGAGAAAGAGATATTTGACGGCTAGTCTATGGCATGTGTCAACGATGATCAAAAGAATAAGTGGAGACATGCGGTCAACGCACGAATATGTAGAAAGTTCCTCATAGGCCGTCGAGTGTCCCACGCCGCTGAGAGATCCAGCAGTTGCTTCCGACAGATGAACAGTGAGGCCACTATCAGATATTCCAGAATTAAGGATGCGGAGAAGCAGGACGAGGAGATTTGATAGAAAGTCCGAGGAACTGCAATGGTGAAATGGAGAGCATGAGGCGCGGAGACATCACATGGCACGCGCGAATGGATAGAGGAACGTACTGGTATGCATCGCCGTCGATGTAAAGCGCTCGAAGTATCAGGGGATGCGACACCGCCGTGAAAAGGCCAGAATAGAGTGGTACTACTTGATCGTTGAGCGAAGCCACATACACTATTTTGACCTGCACGAAGTTGAGCTCTAGGCTCAGTTGAAAGGAAGAATCACGACGCACGCCATGGTCCACGACGCTCCGAAGCGCTGTGACATAATCCCTTGACACTTGAGACTCGGTGTTCTAGACAGACGACGGTGAGCACAAGGCAGGTATGACGGCACCGGGGAAAGTCAAACGGGGATATTCACCTGGAATTCAAACAGTTCACGCGCAGCGGCTGACTCAAAGTACTGAATGGAGCAGGGGAAAAGAACGGGGTGTCAGTTGCGAATGATAGCGACAGTTTATGTCGAAGACAGACTGACCTGGAAATAAGGTTGGAGGAGCGAGCTGCTGCTTAGATATCTCAACGGCCCCAGGTGGATCCCGCATAACGCGAGACAACATACTCTCTGCGGCCGGAGTACCGGAGCAGCGAGCCCGGGGGTAGGGAAAGATTCCGAAGCGCCCTCGACGACAGTATTTCTGGATGTTCTGATGTGGCGATCTCGGATGAGGCGATCGACCAGATGCGTCGAGACAATAGATCCTTGCGAGTGCGTCGCAATCAGCACGGCATCGGCGGCATGGAGAGCATCCATCCATTCCTGATTAGCCTGAAGGTTCGCGTACAACCTAGAATATACTTCGAATCAGCAAACCTCGACTTCGTGACTAAATCCACCGAGACGAGGATGGGGAATGCAAAGATCAGAGGGGCTTACTTAGCAACGCGCCCCTCAATCGTCCCCTCGCCCTCCAACGGAACCTTCGTGATCCTATCCAGTTTCACGCTATATTGTTCCTGGAATTCCTCCAGTGCTTGGACCATCATATTCACAAATTTCGAACTCGTTCCAGTCGGCTGCATGCGTAAAGTTCATCAGAATCTGGCACAATGCCGGCCGACCTCGGGGGTGAGACTTACCTCTCCAAGAACAGTCCTCATAACGGCACCTGTACCGAAACCACGAGTTAGTCTGCATACCAAACATCGGTCGAATGCCCGACATACCAGGAAACCAGCCATGGATCCCGATGACAACCACGCGTCGACAGCCCAGTAGCACGTCCGGATCCAGTATATCCTGCACCACGTCCCACGCCTTCGGCAGCTCCTTCCCAAAGTGCAAGAATTCCTGCTCTCGAGCCTTTCCCTTGCTCCTCCTGACATCCCGGGCCTCAGGCTTATCGGCTGCGAAAAGGACGCCGCTGACGAACTTCATGGTCTTGCTGAACCTCGATGTCGGCGGTGGCGGCAGCACGTTTCTTGGGGCGGTGTGAAACGTATCAGACCACGTTGGAAGGATGAGGTTGGGCACGGGCGTGCGCGGTGGCGGTGCTATTTTCGTTGATGGGGATGGAGAGGCCGACTTCTTCGTCGGCATGACCTTCTTGTTCGCTAGGTTCGGCTTGACCGTCTCGCGCCTCAAGGACTCGGAAATGGTTAACGGCGGCGCAGTGGGTTTGGTCCCTTTATTGACTGCAACAGGTGCTTCGTTGGCGTTACGTTTGGTGGAGGACGACCGTGATGATGTGGTAGGTGTTTGCTCCTTCGCTCCCGTTGACGATCCCGCAACAGCCGTTTTGGTTCCAACAGTGCCCGCCTTTGCTGCATCCTTCATGTCTCCTCCAACGGCCTTCGCCTTCACTGCATCTCGCCCACGTGTTTCCTCCTCCACTCCACTCTCGCTCTCATCATCCACATCCATAACCTCCATGCCATTCTCGTCCACCTTCGTCCCAGCCCAGTTGGCCGGACCATCCGCGATCGGCTTCATCATCAACGACCGGCTCGAGAAGAACGATGCCCACCCCGAACGATTCGTCGAAATTGTTTCCGCGACAGGGTTCACATCCTTCCCCGCGTCCTGTCCCTTCTCCGGATTAGCATCTACGTCCATGACCTTCACCTCCGCCTCGGCCGTCAAAGCCGCCTGCTCCACCCCATCCGCCACCGTCTCTATCTCCGCCTTCCCTGCCTCATCTCCCTGCACGTCCGTATTCCATTCCCCAGGCCCAGACCCATTCCCCGACTCGGATACAGCCCCTGCAGGGTTCGGTGGCGCCGGCGTTACACTACTGCTGTACCATGCCCACGGTGCATACCACGCCGCCGCCGCTAAGGAAGACGAGCCCTGCATGGGTGATGACTCCGTCGAGCCTGTTGTAGTCATAGCTGTCTTCGCGACCGGACTAATGTTCGCAATATTTCCGTTCGCATCCTCCTTCGGCTGCACGTCAACTTTCAGACGAGCACTAGTTTTCTCGGAACTACCGTCGTTCGGTTCTCGATCAAGTCTGCGTTTGGCGGAGGAAGAAGGGTCGATAACGCTTGGACTGACGTCGGGGATAGCTGCGATGGTAGACGCCTGGTCTTGAGTCATGTCGACCGAGATAGTGGTACCCTCGACTGTAGTCGTTGGTAGTGAGGAGTCCCCGTCTCGGCCACTCGGTGCCACCTCGGAATTCACGTGTTTCTGGGCATCCGGCTCGGACGTCGTGAGGGCAGTTGATGCGGGCGTCGTGGTCCAGCCGATATAACTCCACCATGACGACGACGGCGGGATGGGGAGCGATTCCTGGGATGGTGAGGAAGCGGGTGGAGGGAGGGAGACGGAGCGGGTGGTATTTGGAGCTGGGGCTGCAGGTGGCTTTGGAGTCACGTCGTCGGGGGCTGGAGCTGCTGGAGGAGTCGGACTGGTGTCAGCACTGCTGACTTCGATAGTCGGGACGGGCGTTGACGCGTCCGTTGGAGGTGGTGGTTCGAGCAGGGCTTCCTTCGAATCTGCAACGTTCGTTCGCGGATATCAGAAGCAGAAAAACCTAATCAGCAAGGGTGAACAGACCTTCCTTCGCCTCCTCTGACTGCACCGCTGCCACCGCTGTTTCCAAAGGCATCTTCGGACGTCCCAACAGCGGCATACTCAACGTGAATCGGCTCGTCGTCGGATTAAGTGACGAGAGCCGTGCGTGACCACGCTCTCCCTCATTCTGGCTCTGAACACTCGGGCTAGTGATGATACTGGGCGATGACGGTGGAGAGGTAGGCGGGGTGATAGCGATAAGAGCCGGGACCTGTTCGTCGATCGACGAGGGAATGGAGTGTGAGCGAGGAGGTTTGGGATCTGGAAGCTCGGGTCCGGGAGTTGGTGTAGATGGAGAGGCTTGAGAAGACGAGTAGAACCACGATCGTCGTGGTGGTGTTCGCGGTCGGGGCGGAGGAATGTCCTTCGGAATGAAAGGAGCTGAAGGCGTCGGTGTAGGTGGTTCCTTAGTGGGCGCTAGTGTTGTAGTCGTTGCGGAAAGCACCGGCGGTGCTACCACTAATGGACTTTCGGATGTTGGTGGTAGTGATGAAGGTGACGGCGTTCGGGGGAACAGAGCCTCGGTTGTGGTCGCATCTTTAGAGGCCAATGATGTCGTAGGCTGGCCAGGAAGCTGTGCGTTTGCTTTTGGAACGTGCTCCGGTAATTGTAGTGTGCGAAGATCCATTCTCGCGGCGCTATCCCTGCCTTTCGCCCGTGATAACGATCCAAACCACGATGACTTTCGTGGAGTTGAGGTTGGCATCGTGCTTCCGGCCGTAGGGAACGGCACGTCTGGAGGCACTAACTCTGCATGATTGGGGGTGACGATAAGATCCGACGAAGATTTCGTAGGGGCCGTCTCCTCGTTTGCGGTGGGCGGCAGATCTACAGCTGCCGCCGACATGTTCGATGAGGAGGCCTGAGGCGACGACGACGACGAAACTATAGACAAACCATTTCAGTACAATTATTTACGATAGAAATGGACTACGTACCTCGTGTTGAGGCTGCAGCTTCCTCTCTCGATTCCATGCCCTGAGGCACCCCTCCATTCATCTCGCGCCCGAGATTGGGCATCGAAGGACGATTGCACAGCAGAGCTGGAGACTCTGCGGTACCTACGTTCGTGGCGCTCTTGGAAGAGCTAGAAGCAGGCAGCTTCGACGTCGCAGGAGCTAATGGAGAGCCTTGCTGCGGTTCAGCGAAAACGTAAGATGTACCAGTTGCGGCCAAATTCTTTGAGATAGACACAGTGCGCCAGGCGGGAGGTTTTGGTGATCTAACGGAACGAGAAGAACGGCGGCTAGAGCTCATTGACGACGAGCAAAGCCCCTCTGTCGCTGTGCAAGACGATGACCAGGGTAAGCCAGAAACAGACGTCACTATAATCACGTGTTGCCGTGCGGACTCCACGTGTCAGGATAACGTGACCCAGCGATTCCACAGAAATGATCAAGTCCAACTTGCACCAAGTATGTCGACGCGCTTTGCCCATAATCCCCACTATGTTCTACAGTTTCGCCAAGTGTAAGCGTAATATTGACGCTCTTAGTGTGCTCGTTGATGTACGCAAACTCGATACCTATACCATCAACCTCGATACCCCAGTTTCTTACTACGGGCGCCCTCCGCCTCCGTGCCGTGAGTTCCTCAAGTACCAGCATTCTCGGCATTGACTTTGGCAAAGGACGTATTTCGAGCCGTATCTCTATACTCATGACCCTCTCAAGCCCCAATGGAAGCTCGACATGCTCGAGTTCAACCTGCACAGTCGTCTTCCATTTACCACTTCTGACGTGTGATCGGATACCAGGCTTTACACAAGGCAGGGTTTCCTGTGTTGTACAGCACAAGGCGTGCCCGAATCACCGACGCGTGCGATCGCATCACGGTACGCGCCTCTTTTGTGCCCCTTCCAGTTAGCCTTTTTGTCTCGGCCATTCCTGGTCAACGTCAACCCATACTAATGAATTCACAGGACGTGATATACACCAAGCACCGCCCGATTCGTCTAGAAACTCGGGGTTAGTGGCTCCATTTATCAGGCATTGCCTTGATGGGTCTTCTCGGTCATCATCACGACCAACTCTGAGTTTTCCGTTGACATCTACGTGGTGCGCCAAATATACCACCAGGCGTACCCGGATCTTCGTCTGATGCATATTTGTTTTCCTTCCTTCGCCAACCCATTGTTCTGAACATGATTACACGAAAACGTCTCGTCAACAACGCTGGCAGATGCAACGGCGTGTGATGTACGCCGCGACTCCTCCGATTCGTCAAGAAATACCCCAAAACGCCCTCGCATTCGCGTTTGTGGCCCGGACGGAAACATCAAGGTTTGTTCATATAGCCTCCGCTTCTGGAAATTCTTCCTTCTTCACGTAATGATGATCACCATCTTCACCGTGCAGGTCGATCTATTGGCAGTGCACAGGGAGCTTTTTTTTTTGCATGCATCACATCAACCCGGCATCTTTACCATCGAACCCCGCTCTGCCTTTCAATCAGATCGTACCCCACGGCGATGTGCGTAAGTACGATCATTCTATGACGCCAGTCTATCAGTAGTTAAGTATAGCCAGAACACTTGCTCCGGCATCCTACTTGCCTTTCACCATATCATGTGTTGGGCGCCCTTCACGGTCGCTTCGCGAGCGCTCGAGCGATATTAGGAATCGTGGCGCCAGCCTCGATGCCCCATACACGAACACCCAACGCCCTCAAGCTCGATTAGCGCCGACTTTCATCTTCCTTTCCCATCGCGGCTCCGCCGTGGCTCATTTTCCAAACCGTGTATGCATATGTGATAACTATCCGTGCCCGTCGGCTCGTCCACCTCCTAGCGATGAAATTTTTATCCACGCCTGTCTCATCTCCTCAGAACCGAACTGGTGCATGACGCCATGATCGCCACACTAACGTAGAGCGGCAAATCGAAACGTCATCAAGAAGGAGGCACTGCTGCGGGCGTAGGTCGACACAATCTTTCTTCCATTCTTCTCAACACATCTCACAGCGTCATTGATCAGGTCTTTCATCTCACACTCCCCGCCCCGCCTCTTGGAAAGTTCTCAACAACGCCGCGAACCGCCAGCTCAGACTGTTTCTGGTCATTGTACTTAGATCAGAACCATCCCCTCGGTTCTTATCACGGCGCTCTCGAGCCCCCTAGAGTCTAGCTGAAGTCGCGAATGGCGTCAGTAGATGTGACGTGAGGCGTTCTTTTCATGTTTTCAGTTTGCATCTACTGGTGTCCTTGATGGAGAGACTCGCGATTTGTAATATCCATCTGGGTACCCCGTCTCATATGTTTGCAGAGTCTTCTGCACTGTCTTCGTAGGGCGCTGCAGATGACAGTTCATTCAAATGCCCCACCACTGCAAAATGCTCCACACCTGACGCTGCCGTCGTGTACGAATCACGCTACGTTAACCCATCCATCCAAAGCGAAGCCGACCATATGGGACCACCACCCAAGAATGCTTGCCAGGAATTGCGAGGTACATGCTCTGCTTCACTAAATGTCCCGCGTAGCCTTGGTGTGCTTCCTTTACAGAGTTCACCTGCCCAAAACATTCAAAACCCTATGGCAGCGCCGTTTGTTGATACCTCGCGAGCTCATGCTGGACTGCACCAGTACTCCTTTGCTCGCATATCTGTATCACGGTAAGCCGCCAGCTTTTCTGCAATTCATTTCTAGACATGAGTAACCGATTCCATCCAGTGCCTGAATATCGTACACGGCTTCTGGGAAACTAGCCACAAGTAGCGAAGGAACGCATGCCTCCCTCCCTCGCCGTATGCTCTGCAGACACACCGTGCAGTCCGGCCAGTGTATATCCCAATGTCCTCCCGCTGTCATGTGCTCCGAAGCTTGATGAGGGCCCCATTCGACCCGGGGGGTACACACCATTGCGGGATGTTCAGGAAAAAATGCTCTTCCTGAAGGTCGATATAAGCTCGGCCAACCATTCCATTCTTAAACTTTCCCCAAGCTCATTCATCTTCGTTCATAGCCGTCCCTCATAACGAAACCCACTATATACATTGTCGTTCGGAAGCCCTCGTTCGACGGCGCAGGAACTCCTGGATCCCTGTCTCATCACTCACACACCCACGTGCAGAACGCAAGTAACACAGAAGGAGAGTACCGAAGTTTTACGCTGGCAGTTTCCCGTTCCCTATACTCTCGCTTGTCAATTACATCTGTGCTATCATCGACGAGAACTTAATTAGCGTCCTCGTCTGACAACACGAGACGAACTATGAACCATCGCACCCCGACGAAATGCATTGTGAGGACGTACCTATATGAGATTTTTGAAAACCGACCCCTTTGAGTCTGCCATCTATTATCGTTGATCAAAAATGACGAGAAAAAAAAAACAAAGAAAAAAAAGGAAACTTCTAGACTGCTCCTCGATGCAAACCCCATAATCGGAGCACAAACAAAAAAAAGTGAGCATCCAATTGATGCATTGACTGGGTGTCGAACCCGGGGCTAGACCATATTCCATAGGAGACACGATACGAGCGGTCACCTTCCATTCCACATTAAAGGTCTTTCGAGAATCTATATAGATCTTCGCCTCTTTGCGGTCTTCTCAAATTTACAGGTAATACTATAGATGAGCGTGCAGCACAACGTTCAGGATCCATCCGGCTGCGACCACGGTCGGATATCTATTTCTGTAATTCCTTGAACCCACCACTGCTGAGTATCCGAGCCCCTCTCATCGTGATGCTCATACATAGTCTACATAGGCCTTTCGTCTTTCTAGCCCCTGCACCCTCTGGTGATTCAGGTCACCATCCTATCACCACCGTCTCCGATGTTTTGACTATGATTTGGTCCCCCTGGCCCATCTTCATGTATTCCCCGAACGAATTCAAGGAATCACATCACCGTTTCACAACAATCAGCAAAGACACTGGGAAACTACACATCACAACAATAAGGGCCCACATTATCGGTGTCATAGGCACCGCGCAGCGAGTGTTGTGTTGCGATTTGAGATTTGAGACAATTGAGCTGAATGCAAGTCTCGAATATCAGAGAGGACCAGACGCAGATCCTAAACTCCGTTCATCGAAACATACGCAAGGAAAAGGCTCCGAGTTCAGACTTGCCTGCCAGAACATGGACCCATGTCGATCGCCAAATCCCCGAAGACAGACAACTAAGACTTTATGTCCATAGGCTATACAGAAAAAGTCGTTCTCCATCAGAACATACCCACCTAGGTGAAGATCCGGATATTCTGTGTAGATTGTGAAATACTGTGATTTTTTTTCCCTCAGCCGCGTCGCGCACCTCCTGCTCTAGTATACCTGTCTCAGTGAGCCAAGCTTGGCCAGCCTTGTCTTCTGTCCAAAGCCACTCTCTGCCGGCTCCGTGGCATAGTAGGATAGTGGGCTGGGGTGAGCTAAAAAACGTACAAGATAACTCATTGCATCGACCGGGAGTCGAACCCGAGGCTGGGCCACACCCCAAGCAGGTGGGAAGACCCAATGTTACCGCTACACCATCGATGCTGTAATATCTGCGTTACAGAACACTTAACATGTGGACAAAGTGTAGTGGTCAGAAAACGGTGACGTCGTGGTATAGGCCATGACTGAATCGATGAATTTTATATCACGAGGTAACGAAATCAACGCTTTAGCGGAACTCACGAACCGGCGGACTCTTCCCCTCCATTCATTTCTTTGTTACGCGATCCAATGGCGAAATGGACGATCCGCAGCCACGAATTAAAGACTTCTACCAGGTATGAACTTGACAAAATAACCAAGCGTCACTGTAAGGTAGGTCGTTAGCATACAACTCCATAACAGCAGGCGAAAAAAACGCCTGAGAAAAACTCGCTGAACGCACATAACCCGGTTGAAAATGCAAGACCACCGACTGACCCTGAACCATATCCTCAGACCCACATGTCCAAGACACAATACGCCCAGCCCCTGTTGGCGGCACGGTAGGCTGAAGAGCCGTTATGCCTATATTCAGTGTGTGTGCGTGAATGTGAATCAGAAGGAGCCAGGGGGGACTTATGACGAAAAAAGATCCATGCGCACACATGTCCATCCATGTCACGTCATTCATTTCTCTTAGCAGTTCTCGCTAATGACGCGTGAAGTACGGGTTCCTGAGCAGGACAGAGGAAAGTGAAGCGTGATTGACGTCGTTTGGGATAACGAGAAAGCGGTTTCGTGTTTGCTATTAATCACTATGTAGCAGGTAACATAGGGGGGGGGCGGGTTGAAGCGGACCATGGCCGTCGCTATAAGTCATCAAGATCGATATCGCTAGGAAACGACTTGTTCGTACGATGTACAACAGCAGCGGTGAGAGAAACAGCTCACCAATACCCCTACCGAAGCGGAAGATACAGCACGGCGTCTTCTCATGTCGGTGCCCGACCACACTTGGCAGTGGCGAAGACCGCCAATCTAGTGGTAGAGGGCAGCCGGGCGGCGGTCTTTCGTAGTGAAAACCCATCAGCCTGATTGTATATCTGTAATCGGCAGGCATATGCGTGAGGCATGAGTCACGAAGCGGCTGAAGGAGGACGTACGGGAAGAACCTCGTTCCTGGAGTCTGACAGCGTGCGGGTTTTATGCAGAGGTGCGGTCGTGCGGAAGCAATCGTTATGGACGAAGATGCGAGAGACGAGAACATTGTCGCAGAGGGTTAGTGGAGGCCCGGCCTAAGCACAGGTCAACGCAACGCCGAGATGAAAAATGACCAATTGAGAATGCAGCACCATCACGTCGTGCCTGCCGTGCGTCCGGCGCTTAGTATTCTCTTTGACCAGTTGAAGTACAACGCGTCCTAGAATTAGAAAAGACCAACAAAGGACCATCGTCGTCATCACACCTATCCCATTCTTCTCGTGGGGACACGACATGAACAGCTGCATGGAGCGCAGAGGATCTCTGTGAATGTTGGCGGCGACACAAAGCTTCACCCCAGATGGCTTAGTGATATACAGAGGTCTAAGGTGTGCGAGAACGTTAGGATTGCGCGTCTCATTGATGGCAAGAACCTGTAGGCGCGTGCGCCACTTAGTGACTATATGCAGGGTGGTCCGGTGATGGGGGTATGGATGAAGGCTAAGAGAGGCTTACAACGCATGACTTCGGGGCTAGCTGCACACATCGACGCAGCCTCCTCTCTTCTAGTTGCGACCATCCCCATACGAGCGACACAATAATTCTCCCACTCGAAGTGTGATTTCTTCGGCAGAATTAGTGCAAGTCCCGGCCGCGGGGCGAGCTAAACCGCTCGAAGTCCTGATCGGAGGAATTGAGGGTCTGTTCGGCGAGGTGCCACAAGGGAACCTGACGGTGTCACGGAACGGGATCGACAGCATGCCCCGACTCGGACGGAGAAGTGAAGAGAAGAGACGACCTTTGCTAGAAGATGAGAACTGTGGAATGCGGAACTGAAGGCCCTTCACCTTCATGAACCTCACTTTACACACCGACGCTTCTCGCGAAGCTTCGGTAGCACTTCTGAAATCAGGCTTGCTTCCTAGATATCGAATGCATGTCTAGCCAGCCCTCCAGGTCGAAAACAACTGCGACGAACCTTGTCATTTGGCTGGATGTCGAGAAGACACCGAAGCCGGCCCACGTGATGTGCTGATCGTTGATGATGACGGCGAGCACGGCCACACGGCAATTTCTGCACTTCAACTCCCAATGGGCAAAACCGCATGAGCGTTTGACGGCGCTGGGGAGTGTTTCGGCGACGGACCGCGATCCACGGACAACGGAGCTCCTTGAGTTAAAAGAGCTGCCCGCACCTGGAAACATAACGGCTTCGGGGTGCATATAGTCAACGGTAAGAACGTTATCCAAAACTCGCGACTTCGCTTGAAGTAATGACACGGTATTCGACGTGGAAAGTTCGCAATCAAACCCACCTGGACTAGGCCAGAGACGGCGCCATAGATCTCAAAAAGCTGCTACATCTATCTCGCAAAAGCGTCGTGGTGCGTATGTCCTTGAAGCTCACCCTGAAAGGATCCTTATCGTCACTGGTGGGTGGTCTACCATCTACTCCCATGTTTCATGTTACTTAGGAGAAGCCAAATCCGCTCAGCTCAGGAAACCGCATGCCAAGAAACGGCCTCCTCTTCATCATTGCCTTGTCCGAGCCAAAGGACCAAGACGCCAGAGCTGACTACGAACCTCCTTTTCCGCTGCATAAAAGGGATATGCAAAACCTCGCACGTATTCCCAACGACAAGTCGTCTCCCTCATAATGAAGTGTCAGGTCCTCGTTCTGATTGCCCTCGCTGGCTGCGCATTCACCAGTGCCATCTTCGACGCTGAGAACCGTGACATTGGTTCTCCAGACCCAAATCTCGTCAGCCGTGATGGCCCAGCTGGACTCGACGTTGAGGTTGACCTCGATCTCACCAGCCGCACCGACGCCGACATCGAGGTACTACTCCTTCCCCCCCTCCGTTCTATTTCACACATCCCTCATGCCTCCCCTAGATAAGATCCCCCCAACCGCCCCAACCGCGTCGGTGCCCCACCCGGAGGATAGCCAGCCCCTTCCGCCGCATCCCCAAATACCCCTTCCCCACCACCCCCATAATCGGCTACTTCTTCCGCGTCCCCTTCCCCCTCTACAACACCACCCCCCTCTACCTCGTCTACAAACTTAGCACCAACGACTGGCTGTACACCACCAGCTTCCACGAACGCTACCACGCCATCAACGGCCTTGGGTACACCAATCGAGGGGTCGCGGGCCGCATTTTTAAGGATCAGAGGTGCGGGGGTCGCGGTTGTACCGCATGTATAATCCGCGGAGGAGGACGCATTTTTATACGGTTTCGGTACAGGAGAGGAGTGTCGCTATGCGGTTTGGGTGGATCAATGAGGGTGTCATTGGGTATATATTCAGACCTTAGATTGGTTTTCTATATGTCGTTGTAACCTTGAGTACCGTAGCGCTGTACAACCTCTCACTTCGACGTGTCCGTGCCATTGATAAATTGGCAGCTCTCCACATCCTGGCCTGGTACGAACCTTATAACGGTCCAATCGCGTAGCGGTTCATCGCACCGCCAGCCCATTCATTCCCTTTCACGATTTGGCCTCCGAAAAGCCCCTGTTCGACCCAGGGACTGGACGGTTCCAGGCACGGCACTTTTTAACAAAAGCACCTCACTCAGCCGCATCAGCGTCCCCACACATGTCCACCTTTCGCACTCACTTGTACTTAACAGAACCCATAATCCGAACGTTCCACGCCAAATTCATCGCTGTAGCCTATAGGAGTGATAAATCCATGATCCTAGCGTCAGACCATTTGCATAGCGGTCAACTGCGCCACCAACTTGTCTGGTTCATAGTTGCCTCTTGGTGGAGAGCCCTGTTCGACTCAGGGATGGATTGGTTGTTGAGTTGCAAAATTGAATATTTTTTTTTTTTTTGGGGGGGTGGCTGGTTGCTTGTTACTGACACATTGAATTATGTAGGAGGCGTTTCGAAAATTCTCATTGACCACATAAGATTTTCAACAAAGCAGAAGCAACGCTCCAGTATAACACTAGCAACCACACACAAAATTCACGGACAGCCTCCTCTTCCTTGCCCGCAGATCCATGTATGATGTCTAGTATATCGACATCTCGTATACCCAGTCCGATAGCGTAGTAGGGCATTGCAGGCCGCCACATCAATCGGTCTGTCATTGAGTCAGCTTCGCCACACGGCCTGTTCGAGTCAGGGTTTGGACATCCACAAGGAGCGAGAATATTGTTTTGAACCTAGAATGCGCGTGGTAAGTTCAATCCTGGAAGACGACACAGTTCATGCGATAGACGAATGCCGCATAGGGTGCTAGGGGTTTCACAGTACCATATATGTAGCATAAAATCACGAAGACGTGGAAATTGAAGAGGCGTGTAGATTGGTAGGCCCACCCGATACAAGATCGAAACGGTCCATACATGACACATGTGCTTGACCCTGTAAATTGCGATACAAGCGTAGCTCCAACACATGGGCAGTGATCGTCGCATCCCGGGTGCGGAATCCCCGTAGTCGGGAGCATATATGAACAACGGAAGAGGGTCGTGGAGTTCCGATAATCCGTCCGCGTTCATAGGTTGTAGAAGCCAGGAAATGCACAGGGATATTTCTGTCGATGCGCGTGGTCAGTTGACGCATGTATTGTCATTAGATGCGACTGGCTCGTATTCGAGATCGTACACCCTGACTCCAATGTTTGTAGTGAAACTCAGCCAACTGATAACGGTATTGGTTCTGTTGCCTAGATTCCGAGGAATCTCAGTCAGTACCGGCGAGATTCATAAATGCGTATAACAGGTAAGAAATGGAAGGCGCAATTTATCCCTACGCAACTAGACTGATACAAATGTATGCTAGCAAACGTACAAATCCTGGCGCGGCATGTCTCGTTCGAAGAACATCGACCATCCACGTCGGCGACAGTGGTGGTAAACATAGGTAATATAATCGAGTGCGCTTGCCGCTCCATACCAAAGAACCAACATGTATCCCAGAGTGGCTTACAATCCGCCTTTCGACAAGCCATGTTAATTCTAATTGGGGGCGTAAGGAGGGGGAGCCGGAACCTGACCCGCTACCATCCGCGCCTTTCGTACACCGTCACCACCAATCCAGTTATCTGCCTGTTCCGATTCCGATCCAGCAGCCATTGGAGTTTCGTCATGCTGTACCGCTGAGGTCTCGGCTGGTGGATTTTTAGGCTCATGGCCCTCTGTACTTCGATGTTGATCGGCGGTAGCGAGGAAGGGCGAAGGGGTGTGAGTACGGTTGCGCCGTCGACGATGCAAGAGGATGGATAACCCAAGTAAAGAGAGGAACAGGACGATGCCACCAATGACTCCGCCTACGATTGCGCCAACTGGTGTGTGATTGGCCATTTGCTTCATTGACGATGACGGTGATGGAGTGGACGACGAAGTAGTGGCAGCTGGAAGAAAGGGCAAAGTCGCGTTGGTCACGTAGACGTATCGGATTGTCAGCGGAGTTGCAGCGACTCCGTGGTATGTGACGTTGATCGTATGCGCTCCCTGGGATAACTGTGACGTCGAGAACAGGACTTGGTGTTCCTGGAATCGAGTATCATTGGTAGCGTGACCTGGCAGTTGGAAGGATACCGGAGCGCCGTTATCGATGACGTAGGTGCATGGCGCTGCGGTCCCAGGGAAGTCGCCCGCGATGTTGCCGATCCAGGTAAGTTGTTTTCCTTAAGCAATTGATGAGAACATATCGTGCGCTCAAAACGATGACGAGGGCGTACCCGCGAAATTGAATGAAACTGACGCGTCTGGGGACGAAGTGATATTCGCATCACCCGCGTTACTCCAGTTATCATCGTACACGAACCCTGGATCCGCACTGCTCACCCACAGCACCTCCGTATTCGAATTCGTGTCAACTTCCCCACCAGATGGCGTATACATCAACCTGTCGAACCAGAATGTGCCTTTGCCTTTACCCGTCACTTGGACCTCCAGATCATGCTTCCCCCCGTCCAGCCCAGTGGTAGCACACAATGGCCAGTTATTTTGAGCGTCAGACGACGCCGCGCGGTGGCTGAAGCTCCGTCCGTCGAGGAAACATATCCAATCTGGGTCGAACGAGGTAGAGCCTAGTGGAACCTGACCGTTGGTCCCGTAGAGTTCAACGGATGTACCTGCAAAACGAACAATGTTTGAGTATGATTGACCTGTGGCTCTATTGGGCGAGTCATCGAGCACGTACCGTTGAAGGTGAAGGAGAAACTCCCAGTCCCATTCAGCCCATGCTGCGAGCCGAGATACGTTGGTCCTTGGTAGCCTAATGTGTCATTTCCGGGAGCGGTGAACCAGCCCGACCCTGAGTAGTTGATGCGAGGGTCAGCGTCGTCGACCACAATGCGGCGGGTGGACATGGGAAGGAGAGAGAAGGGATGTGTTGTGGGAAAGTGGGTGAATGGGTGACCCCTGCATGGAGAGTGTTCCGTTTCATCGTGATCCAAAGCGGGGTATACCCTGTGCAGTTCGAACTATGTGGACAGGGTCGTGGATCAATGATCCTGTCAGTCTCATCCAATGGTGGTCGATGTTGCTGGTGGAGAAGGCACACATTTGGATACATGATACACCGACCCTGGTCGACGATGATCATGATATCTGCACCTGAAACACCGATAAGATAAAGATTAGATCGAGACGGATCGTCAACTTGCGATAAAAAAATGCCAACTTGCCATCATTTTTCATCTTCTCCTCGTTGTCTCTTTCCGAGTCCTATCTGTTTTCATCACCAGGAAATGTCGAGCAATTATTGGATTTGGTCGTCTGTGGTGGTCCTTCGTGCTGAGTTCCTGGTAGGCTCCGGAAGATACAAAAGTATGACGAAACACTGTTCCATGGTACGTCTGACGCTCTGTCCTGTCCCCCTTCGTGCTCGTTGTATCGCTTAAACTTCTTCTCCTGCGAGCCGTGTCACTGATACACCCTAGTCGGAACACGACGAACCGGTTTCGACATCCGATGCTTCGTGCTGCTCGCCGCGCTTCCAAAAACTGTTCAGATCAGATACAGATCAGATATGATGCAAAATTTCTACAGCTATATTAGGGGTATATGGAGGCGGTGGGTGCGAGGTCGCTGCGACTTGAATATATATCACATTTTCACCCGCTCAGACGCTCAAGCGTAGGACTGAGAATTATGCGTTTCCGCATGCATGTACAGGACGTGTGCTTCCAATGTTTTGCCCTTCGTGACCCTAGCAAAAGCCGACGATACAAGAGAAGCTAAATGCTCAACCACCGCCAGATTTCACTGGGAACATGCTGTAGTCGATTGTTACCCCAATTTGCTTGGAAGATGGAAAACCGTGCAAGGGTTCCTGGTTCGATTCCGGGTGTTTCCATTTGCAAATGCGGCCGGTGAATGTTTTTTTCTCGAGTATGAAGGGTGATACGCGGTAGCCAAGGCATAGCACTAATTTACGTTAAACGGTGCACCTGGAAAGAGAACAAATATACGAAAAATAGAATGGATTATACGAAAATAACTGGGAGGAGATTAAGTATACGAGAACAAATTGGAGGAAAACGCGACCCAATCACCTTTCCGAGGTGTGAGCCCTAGCTGTAACAACGCGAATCCAGGCTTCTGAAAACCGAATAAATACTAGATCTCCGGTCCTACTGCACATCAGAACCAACGCTCGCGAACCACGCTCGATCCCTCTCTTTCACCGGGCCCCCCCGAATCCCGCGAGCCGTCAGCTCAAAACTGTCCAATCTGCCCAGCACCCCAGCCGTAATCCAGGCCAACCTCGCTTTCATCATAACCCTCAAAGCCCGAACCGACACATTCTCGCACCGCGCAATATACAATTCACGCAGACCCGGAGCGTGTAAAGCATCCTCCTTGTACTTCACGCCACAAAAACGAAAAACGCGTGTACCCCCGAGGACGGCGATGGCACGGTCATCGAGCCCTGGGCAGTCCTCGATGCGGAGGCTGCAGCCGTTCCATACGGGGAGATGTTTCCGGAGGACCAACGTCAGGTCCGCCTCAGGGATGCCCTTCAGCACGAGATCGTTCTCCGGGAGGCAGGGGAGCAGGTTGAGGGAGCAGTGGGTTATAGTGGAGTAGTCAGCATGGCGGTGGCTGAACAATTGGGCGGTGAGTTCGGCGCTGAGGTGGGAGAATGAGAGGTAAGTGTGGGATGCAGGCAAGCCGTGGTCATAGCCGCCAGTGAGAGGTGTATCTTCCTCCTTGGAGAAGGAGAGGTGGGAGAAGGAGAGCGAATCGAATCGCGCAAAGAGGGGAAAGGCGGAGGTGATGTTGAAAGCATCGCGTTTGTAGTCTGGGGTGGGATGATATCGAGATATGGAGAGTGAAGATTTGCGGTCCCTCATTTTGGGGAAGGCATCGAACCACCAGCTTGCGTTCTTGAATATGTCGATGAAGTTCCACCCGTCAATCGATAGGTCACGCAACATGGGGAACGGGAACTCTACCGCGTCGTTGTCGTCTAAAAAACCCGGGAGACCATTCCCCACGGCAGCATTCAGTGTCAAACTGGTGAGGCGCGGTGCGAGCTCGGTAAGATCAGTGGTTAGGCGAGGAAGGGAAGACGTGTACGCGAGGTCATAGGACAAGGTCTGACACCGCTGCATGTGGGGTGCGAGCATGTCCATAACCTCTCTAGTTCGTACTCTTTCTGCTTCTGGAGCATTTGCGCACTCGCTCGCGCAACGAGTGATTACGAAGACATTCAGGGGTAGACCAAGTGACCATTCCAGTTGAGAACGCGAATACGAGATAGAAGAGGGTTCAGCGGCGTTGGTGTAGATGACGATCCGCGTCCAGAACTCAGGAACAGTTGACAGGATGGCCCTCCAAGCTCTTGACACTGAAGCCGGCACGTAAGGGAAGAGTGCGTCAGATACGACTTCGGTGTTGGACCAGCTTTCTCCGTCCTCTGCACGAGAACTTGCGTACAAGAAGTTGAAGATGAGAAAGAGCAGCTCAGCCGGAAGATCAATGATGGATACAGAAGGTGCAGGGAGACCAGAGTTCAGCACATTGGACGACATGACTGGCTTTTGGCTAGTTGCCGAATAACACCGATAGCCAGTGTTAGAGATACAGGTGCTACTAGTGCTGTTCACCTATGGTTCCGCCTGGGATGTAGCGTGTGATCAAGTCGTAGTATATGCCGAAAAGAAGAGCCGCTGTGAAACTAGAGGAGGATTGACGATGGTGGTACATCCATAAGGAGTCTCGCACATCGAAACCCCTTTTCTAGGTAAGAGAAAAGGGGCGCCTGTGTGATGAATCACAGGCTCGATTTCGCATTGATCTTGAACCCATGCACTCGGCACGGCACAAGCAAAAAGATCTAATCTAATCAATGATATTCGGCGAGTGAGACTTGTATTCAAAGTTCAATTATATTACATCACAACATGCATGCTCAATTTATTTTTCCTGGTCTTGAGTAGGAGCACATTGGATGACGGCCTGATACATCACAGCTCAAACTGGAAATAGCCTTCAGATTTTTGTCTGTTAGTGGTAACTGAGAACTTGCTTCTTGGATTTCGACTTTTCGCTCAGCCTAGTGGCTGCGGCCCTTCGTGGACACTGATATACAGAAGGTACGCGTGTGTCCTAATAGGGGCCAGAATGTGTGTAAATACCATCGGGAATCGCTTCTCCTCATACTGTCGAGGATTGTTTACCGATGACGCCAAATGCTATTATCTGTCACATCTGAGCATGCAGTTGGAATGGTCGCGTGATCTCCTCCTCGACGTCTTCATCATAACAAAGTGTCCAGACTCGTTCGGAGGTTCCGAAGAAGCAGAGAGCATTAAGCAGAGAGCATTCGCACCAGGGATAACAAGACGGACGCATATCCTATGCGCTGCAGCGCAGTAGCAGTCTACCATGTTCATGACAACCGACCTTGAAAATTCGACGCGGTCGAGCTTCCATAATCAAATAGCGCAGTGGCCATGACACACCGGCAAATATATCGACGCATATTGTAACTGCCCGAGGCGATTGAACGTACGCCCTGGAAGAAACATAAGTGCGCAAGTTGACATATCAAAGCAGTACATTTGAGGAAATGGGTAGAGAGCTGAACGTCAAGGACTGAAACATGTGTTATGGTTGAGCACCTGGAATTCTTTCAGGAAAGCTCACGACCTCGAATTGATCTTCACATTTAATATCAACAGAAACAACATCATCTTCTAGGATGGCACGGAAACCATGGTCGCGTCGCCGAGTATTCGCAAGTAGTACACACCGAATGAAAAAGAACCTAATAATTCGCAGCCAATCGTTTCATGACATACTCAGCCGCCTAACAATGTCATTCAGCGTGCCTCTCGGCTCTGGAGACTAGACACGCACAGATATGGGTTCGTATCGTTTAGGCCTGTCAGCAGACCACGTCCCCGGAATGGCATCCACGACAGTCGAGAAATCCTAAGCACAACAAATCAGAGAAGCACAGTCTTTGAGAAAACTGAACGTGACGAACGGGGCAGCAGAACTAGAGGAGGGTAAGATAATTGATCAGAGGGTCGTCACATTTTCTTCATTGTAGCGAAAAAACATACGTATGGCATAGAGTAACGCTCGGGAACCATCCCATCTGCGGCTGTAGCGTTTGGCGGTGCTCGTACGCGATGGACAGTGCTTCGGATAGTATCATTGGACCCTAGAGCAGCATGTCTATCCAACGGACGAACGAAAAGGATACACGACTTTCGGGATTACTTACATCGCATCAGGAAATCTCCCGCGTTCACGACTATGGATCCTGGGACTGGCGGAACAGGCTGGAGAGGGATAACGTTTATCATCGGGAGGGACGAGCAGGAGAGAAGAACAGGACTTACAGAGAACGATCCGGGATTATTGGGATCCTCGACTTCCAGTCCGCCAACATCATCTTGAATTAGGATCTATTGTAAAACGTCGTGAGCTATTTAGGAAAAAAAAACGAAATGAACGAACCGTGATGGAGCCGGCGTCGGAATGTCCATCGATTCGCGTGATCTCATTGCTTTCAAGGGAGCGAAACGGTACACTGCATTGTGACCATTACAGAGCTTGAATACAAAGAATTAAAAAGATTAACGTACCTCGGATATCGAAGAAGACGAAGCTGATTATCTGGTTTCGTGTGAAATTTCACAAAATAGTCCGACGGGAGGTCGAACCCTATTGCAAGTGCCCTGAAGATCTCCTGTTGGAGGTCAAAAATTTTCTGTGGTGAAAATGGGCCTTCAGCGAATGTGACATGAATGGAAAGACTGTGGACTACCCAGAAGAAATCTAGGGAAGCCTCTTTAAATCCAGGGAGAATACCGTCGGGCAACCAGATGTTCGGCATGACTTCATCTTCCTCGCGACCAGACTCGAAACTCTCTTTCACGTCCTGGGCCTTCGCGCGATTTTTGGTGAGGTCAGAGGCTTCATAGAGATGCTGTGCGACTTTCTCTAGGCCAGGAGGAGAGTATCCTGGGTTTTGTCAGCACGATTAGAGGACAAAAAATGGAGGCAGACGCCAACAAACCTCGATGATGGGTCCCTGATGCTGGATGTGGAGCCAGCATTTTCGTCTCCAGAGGGAGGGAGAAGAATTTCCTAGACTGGAAAAGACCAATAATCAAGATCAGATCAACGGCGAAGCGCCTCCGGGCCACCATCGACAAAAACTTGCCCAGGTGAACATGTTCTGGATATCATTATCCGGGAGGCCATGATGTGTAAGATAGACGAAGCCTGTGTTTCTGAACGATGATAGGATTGCATTGGCAACTGATTTCTGGTTGGTTCCATCCAAGAAAGGGGCGAAGTCCACAACTTGCACGTCGATAGATTGAAGAGTCATTATGGGGTAGTACCACGGCTGAAATTGGAGGGTTGTTAGGGAGGAGAGCTGTTTAAAGGGAGCGGAGTACTCACGTTCCTTAAAGAGTATCAGGTAGCAGGTGCTGACAAGGCTCCGCGTTTCTCGTTGTTGCAATGGAGGCCATCTGGATGGGACACAGAGTCAAGCAATGTCAAACATCATGAGCACGAGGTTGTTACGTGCGAGTCTAAGTTTCGCTGTCGACCCCTCTCATGGCCAATCTCGTTTTCGACGACAGTCCCTCGGACAAGTTGACGACTGGCGGCGGGACGTGGAATAGAGCCACAGCGGCCTGTTACTTTGGCGGTAGTTCTATCTAGTCTGCCTTTTCTTGGACAGAAAACGTCGACACAGGCTCGTACGGGTCATTCAATGTGATTTTCGACGGTAGGTTCCGTTCCCTTGTTTTCATTACCATCGTGCGTACAGCAACCAACGGCGTCCTCATTCTCGCAGGCACTCGGATTTCGTTTTTTGGAAACACTCCATCGGCGCAGGCCTCACAGAACGTCTTCGTCTCTATCGATAGACAGGCGCCATACAACACGTCTTACGGTCACCTTTTCCCACCAACCACAGTCCAGTGGTATCAGTCACCCATTCTTTCGGAAGGCAAACACACCATCAACATCACACGCATCCGCTCGAACCTCACTCGATTACATGGTTGTTGCTGTGGGAAAGAACACGCCGCTTACAGGGCAGATTCTCATTGTAGATGATAACGACCCCGCCATCACCTACTACGACCATCGCTGGGGCTCCGTCGTTGAATTTTTCACATTACAGGACAATCCAGGCCTAAGCAGGCCCCACAGTAATGCGACGCACGGGTCAAATACTCTGGGTTCGAAGGCAACGTTCGTGTTTAGTGGTGCTTATCGTTCGCTTCCCATGTACGTATCAGTCTCACGCTGTCTCTTCCAGGCCAAAGCGTCACCATCTACGGCGTCTTCGATTACTCCCGCCTTGGCTCCGTCACGGTAACTTACGCAATCGACGACTCTGTCTCCCGAACCAAAAGCCACTCTGTCTACCCAGGGCAAAACGAGTACTACTATGGCGTCCGCTCCCGTGGAACGTCCTCCTCTTCTCCTCGGATATTGCTGCTGGCAACCATACGCCCACGATACAGGTGGAAGAGAGCGAAAACCAAATGCCGCTAGTGCTCGATTATATCTTGTATACACCTTCGTTTGCCATGCTGGGCTCGAAACCGAATCTCAATCCTTCATCTTCGACGAGCTTGGGGGCTGGGTCGACACCGGGCGCGAACCCTGGCACAAGTACGGCTCCTGGTGAGCAAAACCCCGTTGGTGGGGGCAATCGTGGGCGGCGTGGTGGGCGGTACGGCAGTGTTGTCCCTCCTGCTCGTGCTTCTCCTCTATCGAAAACGCTTATCAAAACGAGTATCTTCCTTGTCTACGTCGTCTTCACCTCAGCCTCCCGGAAGTAGGTGCGTTCCTCCCTATCGCTTCCTCCTATCCCTCCACTCTGATGTATACGTGGCCTATGCACAGCCGGACTCTTTTCCGTTGAGCCATTCACAAGTACTACCCCCAGCAGCACCGCAACCTACAGCGATGCCTTTCAACGTAAGCTAGCCCTCCCCCCCACCTTCTCACCCTTCCTCAGAACGACAACCGCAAGTGCAATACAATACGATCCAGGCAGAATAGGCAATACATGCGTTTTTGATGCACCACGCCCAGTATGTCGCAGCATAAGTCGTCACTACCGATTTCCGGCACCGTGCTTACCCCACTTAGGCGCGACTATGTGCAGCAGGAGCAGGCCGCGGGAAGTGTTCTTAAGTGGCGATATTATGGGCACTGGCACAGGTGCGGGGACAGGCGTAGGAGGCGGGGTGTTCAGAACGCGAATGCAGCGCCTTCGGGCGTTGATGACAGAACTGAACCGGGAGATAGAGGAGACTGGTGAGGAGGGGGTTAGGGTTGCAGAACTAAAGGGGCGGATTGCGGAGCTCACGAGAGAAGGGGAGGAGAGGGAGGCGGAGGATAGAGGAACTTGAGAGAGAGGAATAGGCAGAGTGTGGCAACGACGGTGCCTCCGCCGTTTGAGCCGAGGAGTGAGTGATCTGCCACCGTCTAAGCACCTGTTGATCGCATTTAGCTTCGTCGTGGACACTTGGCCGCTCCCCTTAATCCTTCATTCCCAGCTCATAAGATTCGCAAAGGAAATGTATAGTGTTATATATGCGTTCAAAGCTCCAACTGTTTCCTGGCCAGGGAAAGTGCCCATGAACTTCCTCCACATCCCATTGTATGGTCCAATTCCTGTATGCCTGCGTTCTGTAGAAATGAAAACTACAGCAAGTCCAAGTAGTCCTTCGCCTTCCAACCATATGCGTCTACAATCCGGTAATCAACGAGATATAATTTGCCTTTTTGTACACATGTCGCTTTCTTCGCGAACACAAGACGCTTGTAGCAAGGTGCAGCATTCTGCGTGGGGACCGTATGCTCTAAGCGTCTTAAGCTTTTTTCTTTTTCTTTTCTCGTTTTCCATCGATCGGCGAAACTTTGTGTTCTTCCGAATTCGGGAATTCTAATTTTACGATTTTCTACTCAGATGAAGCTTCTATTCTCATGGGCACCTCGTGTCAACCTCAAGGCTTCCAGGCTCTTTGAATGCTCCCTCCCATTATCGACACTTCACAACGATGTCCAACTACATGCGCCGTCTGCTGCCGTCCATCGCTCAAATGCGAAAGGCTGCGCTTGACGCGATATCAACGTTGGAGAAGGCAGGGGTAAAGGACGCATGTTTCGTGGGCGGGATGGCTTGTAAACTGTTCGGGAATTCTCGGGAGCCAAATGTCAGCAACCTCGTCTATTCTCATTCATACTGTGCATTTTTTGATCAACGAAATGTAGGATCTCGATATACTATGCCTCACAACTACCTGGGAAGCAGAAGCACTCAAACGCCAGCTCGTTTACCTTAACCCCAGCTTCTACCTCGTCCCTGCGCGCGGCCCCTTGGCGGATTATAAAGTCCTGTGGTATTGTCTCGCCGATAAAATCTCTCGCCTCAAGGTTGATCTTCTCTTCCCCGGAGTTCTCGATATTCCCTCCATTCCTGCCTCAAGCATAACGAGGGCGAATCCTTACAGACTTCCCTGCGCACCTTTCCTACTCGTTCTCCTGCTAAAGTTGCAGGCTTGGATCCATCACGGAGAAGCCTTGGAGGTCAGATACAGGGAGAAGCAGCCTACGGACGTACGAGATATTCGTGCACTACTGCAGATTGCTTGCTCCATGAGACTTCACCTAAAGTCTGAGAATCATCTGCCCGAGTCGTTCGTTGAGGTGTCAAAATCGCGCGTCGAGAAATTCATGAGACAGGAGCCCACGACAAAGAAGGATTGGGAGGCATTGGGGCTTGTTCAAAAGGAGGTGGCGGTTCCGAGAGGGGTTCCGTCGACAAGTATCGGAGGGTCAGGAGCCACGAAACCGTCCACGACCGCTTAGCATCTCCACGACAAAGAAGGATTGGGAGGCATTGGGGCTTGTTCAAAAGGAGGTGGCGGTTCCGAGAGGGGTTCCGTCGACAAGTATCGGAGGGTCAGGAGCCACGAAACCGTCCACGACCGCTTAGCATCTTCAGAAAGGTGGAGTATTGTCAAGAGCACGTTGGAGCCACGACACTGGATGGAAAGCTGATGGAAGCCTATGTCAAAACCCGTCAGAAATCGCGTAGACCGCTGATTGAAATTACAGAAGTGGGAGAGAAGTTCCACACACAGCCGCAGCGTGTGAAACATCCACGAGAAGGATAAATTGTAGAAAGAAAGGATGGGACAGGGAATCTGTTAGGTCATCTCGACTGATGAATAAAAACGGCCTTACGATGGGATGTCAAACTTCAATTCCCAAGGTCCGCAAAGGCAGGAGTGTTTGTTTTGCTTTTTCTGCCCTAGCTCTGTAATTGAATGCCACTCGTGGTGCGCGTGAACTTCAATAAACTTGATGAGATAAGATTACGAAAGCTCTTAGGAAAAACCGAAATGCAAGAAGCAAGTACTCAGTTATCACTAATGGATGGCAATCTGAAGACAAATTGTCTAGTTTGAACGGTGATGTATCAGGCCGTCATCCGATGTGGTTCTGGTCAAAACCAAAAAGCATGCATGACTCGGATGTGATCGAACTTTGAACTCGAGGCTCAGCGCTCACTGGCCAAATATAGTTGATTAGATGTATTGGGTTTGGACTGACAAGATTGAACTCTGATTCACTCATCACAGAGGCGCCCCTTTTCTCTTACCCAGAAAAGGATTCTTCGATGAGTGAAACTTTATATTAGCGTACTTGATGTGAGTGGCTGTCGAGTCTGACAGTTTATTTCTAAAGGCTCACCAGCTGCGGTGCTTCGTAGGCACTAGTTTACAGAGGGGATATACACATCTAAATAGGGGACTAGACTGCGTGTAAATGCCACCGAGAATCGCTTCTCCTCATACTGTCGAAGATTAACATTATCCACAAACTGGACCCAAATGCCTGCCATCTCGTCCGACACACAGACCCCTGTCCTCTGTGCACCTTCCGCATCCACCATACAACCATAAACCTCTCAGCCGAGCTTCTCATTTTTGACTATCCTTACGCAAGCTCTCACGCCAAATACAAGGATGCCTGGAACCCCAACATCATCGTCTCCGATGTACTGTTTCCTCATGCACCAGCAACTGTGTCCAAACCAAGGAGATCCGTCCTATCCACCATCAGATATGGTGTAGCGTTCGGGGTCATCGGTGGATATGACGACGGGGCGCGTGATCCTCTCCTCGGCGTCTTCGTCATCACAAAGTGTCCAGACTCGTTTGGAGGTTCTGAAGAAGCAGAGAACATTTGCACTAGACGGGCGCATATCCTATGCACTGCAACACAGGAGCAGTCTACTACATATGTTTATGCATCGAAGCAGTCTAGCTTCCATAATCAAATAGCGCAGTGGCCATAGCACGCCAGCAATATATAGAGGTATCTTGTATCTGTCCGAGGCGACCGAGCGTGCGATCCAAGGCGCCCTGTCTGGGAGAAACATAAGCGCGCCAGTTTATATATCAAGGCACTATATTCGAGGAAACAGGTAAAATCCTAAACGTCAAGGACTGAACCAGATATTACGGTTGAGCGCCTGGAAAATTTTCCAGAAAAGCTGGCGACCTCGAGTCTATCTTGACGAGTGGGATCGACGGAAAAAACGGCTGCATCTTCCAGGATGGTATGAAGACCATAGTCGCGTCGCCGAGTTTTTGCAAGTAATATACACCGAGGTACAAGACACTGAAATAAAAGGAACCTAATAATTCGCAGCCAATCGCTTCATGATATACTCAGCCGCCTAACAATGACATTCAGCATGCCCGCTCGGCTCTGAGGACGAGACATGCACAGAGATGGGTTCATATCGTTTAGGCCTGTCAGGGGACCACGTCCTTGGAATGGCATCCACGACGGTCGAGAAATCCTAAACACAACAAATTAGAGATGTCTGGTTTTTGTGAGGAAACTGAACGTGACGGACGGGGCAGCAGAACTAGAGGAAGGTAGGACAATTGATGAGAAAATTATCTTCGATGTAGTGAAAAAACGTACATATGGTATAGAGTAACGCACGGGAACCATCCCGTCCGCGGTTGTAACATTCGGCGGTGCTCGTACGCGATGGACCGTACTTCTGATAGTATCGTTGGACCCTAGCGCCGCATGTCTATTCAACGGGCGAATGAAAAGGATACACGACTTTCTGGGTTACTTACATCGCATCAGGAAATCACGACTATGGATCCTGGGATTGGCGGAACAGGCTGGAGAGGGATATCGTTTATCATCGGGAGGGACGAGCAGGAGAGAAGAACAGGACTTACAGAGAACGATCCGGGATTATTGGGATCCTCGACTTCCAGTCCGCCAACATCATCTTGAATTAGGATCTATTGTAAAACGTCGTGAGCTATTTAGGAAAAAAAACGAAATGAACGAACCGTGATGGAGCCGGCGTCGGAATGTCCATCGATTCGCGTGATGTCATTGCTTTCAAGGGAGCGAAAGGGTACACTGCATTGTGACCATTAGAGAGCTTGAATACAAAGATGAAAAGAAATTAACGTGCCTCGGGTATCGAAGAAGACGAAGCTGATTATCCGGTTTCGTGTGAAACTTCACAAAATAGTCCGACGGGAGGTCGAACCCTATTGCAAGTGCCCTGAAGATCTCCTGTTGGAGGTCAAAAATTTTCTGTGGTGAAAATGGGCCTTCAGCGAATGTGACATGAATGGAAAGACTGTGGACTACCCAGAAGAAATCTAGGGAAGCCTCTTTAAATCCAGGGAGAATACCGTCGGGCAACCAGATGTTCGGCATGACTTCATCTTCCTCGCGACCAGACTCGAAACTCTCTTTCACGTCCTGGGCCTTCGCGCGGTTTTTGGTGAGGTCAGAGGCTTCATAGAGATGCTGTGCAACTTTCTCTAGGCCAGGAGGAGAGTATCCTGGGTTTTGTCAGCACGATTAGAGGACAAAAAATGGAGGCAGACACCAACAAACCTCGATGATGAGTGCCTGATGCTGGATGTGGAGCCAGCATTTTCGTCTCTGAAGGGAGAGAGAAGAATTTCTTCGACTGGAAAAGACCAAGACAGGAGATCAGATCGATGGTGAAGAGCCCTCGGAGCACGATCAACCAAACTTACCCATGTGAACATGGCCTGAACATCATTTTCTGAGAAGCCATGATTCATGAGATAGACGAAGCCAGTGTTTTTGAACGACGATAGAATTGCTTCGGCAACCAATTCCTGATTACTTCCGTCCAAGAAGGGGGCGAAGTCCACGACGTGCATGCTGATGCCAGATTGAGAAGTCATCATGGGATAGTACTACAGCTCGAAATTTAAATTGGAGGGTCGTTAGGAATGAGAGCTGCTCGAGGAGAACAAGTGCTTCGAGTTACTCCTTGGAATTTTGGTCACGCAGCAGGTGCTTACGAGGCTCCGCACTTCTCATCGTTGTTGGTGCGGCCATCTGGATGAGACAGAGGGACACAAGGTCAAGCAACGCCAAGCATCACGAACGCGAGGCTGTCACGTGCTAGTCTGCATATTCCTCCCCATTCCCTGACCAAAGCTGCCACAACTAGAAACTTTAAGACAATAGTGCTATTGACATTGGGTTTGGTTCGAGTCACGCTGAAATACCCTGTGTTCTTTCTCGTGTGTCCAGGCCCCACTGGCTTATCGGCAGGAACTGCTCTAGACGTCGTAGCCAGGTGATTTCCGACATTGTATCGAGGAACGGACGAGCAGCGACGAGTAGCCCTCAGAGAAATGGGACTCACAGCTCAAATATCGATTTTCATTCTCACGGGGCATATTTGATAAGCTGTCTCATTGGGATAACCTAGCATACAGAATGTGAGTGCCTGTCAGGTCTGCCAATTTATCTCTGATGCTTTCGTAACTTTAGTTCGTCAGGCTTATTTGGGCGCACTACGAGCGTCATTCGATTACAGAGCTTAAGCAAAACAACGACTGGGGCTTTCGCAAACCTGGGGAAGTGGAGTTTGACATCCCGTTCCACCGCAACCAGTGGACAAAACCTGACAGATTCCCTGTTCAATGATGTGTTTTTATAATTTATCCTTCCTCTTAGATTGTTCCTACATTGCAGCGGCCTATGAAATCTTTCTCCCACATTCATAATCCCAACCAGAGCTCTACGCAGTTCTGACGACCTTTCGCCATAGGCGTTCCATCCGACGCCGCGGCTCCAACATTCACTTGACAATACGTGCTCAAAAAGCTCTACTGACGAACGCGTAAGCATCTCTTTCCACATACCTCTCCGCCTCATACCTTGGCCTATACCCGTAGCGAATCGCTTAACTGAACCGTGCTGAGACGCAACTGACGAAGAAGTTCAAGCAGGTCCTCATCCGTGTGTGTGTGTGCTCCCTCCTTCCGAGGATGATGAGCGACCGTGGCCGGTTTCGTGCCCGCCGATCGTCGGATACTCGTCGGCCGAACCCTCTTGGGGTCCACCACCTCTTTCTCAACTAGCCCTACAGCCTCCCAGTACTTCCTTGCGGCGTGCTCCTGCCTTACGAATTTCCTCACGCGCGATTTCGACACCTCGACGAACGACCCGGGCAGATAATTCTCGGACTTTAGGTGAATTTTCATTGAGCAAGCGATCGGCAGTAGCGCATGGATATCTCGCGCATCGATCGGCTGCTTCGCTCTATATCTGATCTCCAGGGCTTCTCCGTGATGGATCCAAGCCTGCAGCTTCAGCAGAAGGACAAGCAGGAGAGGTGCACAGGAAAGCCTGTACGGATTCGCAGAGGTTATGCTCCGGGTAGGAATGGAGGGAATATCGAGAACTCCGGGGAAGAGAAGATCGACTTTAAGGCAGGAGACGGCATCGACACGATACCACAGGACTTTATAATTGGCCAAGGGGCTGCGCGCAGAGACGAGGTAGAAGCTGGGGTTAAGGTAAACGAGCTGGCGTTTGAGTGCTTCTGCTTCCCAGGTAGTTGTTAGGCATAGTATATCGAGATCCTACGTTTCGTTGATCAAACAATGCACAGTATGAATGAATAGACGAGGTTGCTAACATTTGGCTCCCGAGAATTTCCGAACAGTTTACAAGCCATCCCGCCCACGAAACATGCGTCCTTTACTCCTGCCTTATCTAACGTTGATATCGCATCGAGCGCAGCTTGTCGTACTTCAGCGACAGACGGCGGCAGACCACGCAAGTGGCTGAAACCACTAAGTCGAGAGGAGTAAATTGAGTTGTACATCGTTGCGGATCGTCGATAATGGGAGAGGGCGTTCAAAGAGCGGGGAAGCCTCGAGGTTGATACGAGGTGCTCATGAGAATAGAAGCTTCATTTCAGTAGAAGATCTTAAAATTAGAGTTTCCGTATTCGGAACGACAGCAAAGTTTCTATGTAAGATGAGAGAAAAAGACAAAACAAGCTTATGACGCTTGAAGCATACAATTCCCAGCAATCCACACACAGAATACCACACCTCGCCGTGAGCGCCTAGTATTCACGAAGAAGGGACGCGTGTGAGGAGGCAATTTGGATCCCACTGATTACGAGATCAGACGCAAATCGGGACGACTACTTGCACTCGCTGTACTCCGAATGCCCAGTACGCCAATGCAGGTGTGGAGGAAGAAGTTGACCATGTGAAGTGACGTGGAAACAGTTGAAGATGTCCGATTCGCCGCTGCAGTGGGCTGCGGACTAGTGTATATATCGGCGCTTTCGAGAGATTGTTTGTAACGGTTCAAAAGCACGTTCTTCGTGCGACGATTGTTTGTAGCCTGCGATCAGCTGGGTGGTACTGTAAGGTGTGACACCGGGATGAAGAACAAAATACTGCTTCCCTATGCGGCTAGCCAGCAGCAGCGGTGTAAGAACATATCCTTCTTCCCGATGTGATACTTCCGCTGTGTTTTGAAATAGTGTTCCATCACGAAGATCTGGAATGGGGACCGAGAATGGGACACGACTAAGTATACATGACGAGATCGAAAACAACCAATATGCGCGTAGGCAAAACAGAGCGACCACCCGGCGCTCACTCCCCCCTCGGCTCATATGGTGGAGGCACCGTCGTCGTCGCCACACTCTGCCTATCCCTACTTCTGCCTACTTCTGCCCCTCTCCCCTCCCCTTCTCTCGTGAGTTCCGCAATCCGGCCCTTCAACTCCGCAACCCTCACCCCCTCCTCTCCGCCCTCCTCCATCTCCCGATTCAGCTCCATCACTAATACTTGGAGACGTTGCATCCGTGTTCTGAGCACGCCCCTGCCTGTCCCACCATCTCCTACCACTACGTCTCGAGCACCCTCCGCGTCCCGCTCCTGCTGCACATACTCAGGCCTGAGCGGAGTCAGCGCACTGGTGGAAAACGATGGTGAAGATTTATGTTGTGACGTCCCGGGGCGTGGTGTCTCAAGGAGTCCCATGCTGGCGGCATCGCTCCCAGTTACCGTCCTGTTCGAATTGTAATGCGTTGCGGTCGCAATTGGTGTATCAGGGGATGTAGACGACGTGCTTGTACCGGGTTTGTGATGGGAACTATCTCCATATGTCGCAGCAGTGCTGGGAACGATGCTTGTAAAAGGCTCGACAGAAGGGGGCCCAGCTGAAGGGAGAGGGGGAGGGGTAAGATCATGTCAATGTAGTGTTGAAAACTGGGAAGAAGGGGCGTAAAGGAGATGACATACCTCTCCTGGAAAACTGCGGCGATGGAGGGGTAGACGAAGATAGAATTCGTTTGAATGGGCGTTTTCGACAGAAAAGGAGCATCAATAGCAGGGCCAACGCTACCACACCGCCCACGATCGCCCCCACCAATGGACCTTTGTTCGCCGCTGCCTTGGGAGCGTTAGGGTTCACGCCCGATGTCGACCCAGCAGCAATGTCGGTGCTCGTTCCTGTAGACGATATTGTCAAACCTGCCCGTAAGCTCGTCGAAGAAGATAACGGATTGAGATTAGGCTTGGAGGCCAATGTGGCAAACGAGGGTGTATACAGGATGTAATCTAGCACCAGCGGCGTCTGATCTACGCTCGCCTCAACCAGTATCGTAAGCCTATGGTCGCCAGCGGCAATGTCTGAGGAAAAGAGGAGGACGTTAGCGCGAGAGAGGACGCCAGCCCTGAACTCGGCCGTGGCTGGGGTGACAGAGTGTGTCTTGGTTTGAGAGACGGAGTCATCGATTGTGTAGGTTACAGTGACGGTGCCAAGGCGGGAATAGTTGAAGACGCTGTAGACGGCGACGCTTTGGCCTGGGGAGATAGTGTGAGATCGATATGGGGATGGGGAGCGAATGGTCAGTACCGCTGAACAGGAATGTTGCCTTCGAACCCTGGCTACTTGACTGGTGCGTCGCATTCCCGTGGGGCATACTTTCGTGTGGGTCGTCTTGTAAAGTGAAGCGTCCTACGTTGCGGGTCCAGTTCCCATCGTAGGTTATGGCGGGGTCATTATCATCTACAATGAGAGTCTGCCCTGTAAGCGGCGTGCTCTGTCCTGCAGCAATGACCATGTAATCGAGTGAGGTGCCAGCAATGTGTGTGATGTTGATAGTATGTTTGCCTTCCGAGAGGACCGGTGACTGATACCACTGGACCGCGGTTGGTGGAGAGGCGTCATCATAAGATGTGTTGTGTGGTGCCCGTCCATCGATAGAGACGAAGACGTTCTGTGAGGCTTTCGCTGACGGGGTGTTTCCGAAAAATGAAATCTGAGTGCCTGTGGGAGACAAACATGCTGTGAGTCACTATACAAATAGCGGTCATGACCACAAAGGAATAAAAGTGACCTTCGAAATTCACATTGAGCGACCCATACGAGCCCGTGTCGCCGTTCTCTGTTGAAGCAAAGGCAGGCCAGATAGAACCGCCACCAAAAAAACGAGCCGCCGTTACCGCACTCCATGTCCCGCCGTCTATCGTGAACGTGTCTGAGTGACTGTCGTCGAGAATGAGGTTGGCCATGGGTGGGTGGTGGAGGAAGAGACCGAAGGCGACAGCAAAACCTTCGGAGGACAGCATCAGTCATCCCTGGACGTGATCCCATCACCAACGACTCTCACAACAAGCGCCCTATTCAATGACCCTAGCTTGAATTCCATGCGAAACAATCATCATGAGGTGCTGACCATCAGCGATTGCGATAAGCACAGAGGTTACCTGAATGATCATCATCACAAATGCAGCAAGGAGGCCGGGAAACGATTGCCCCTTTGTTAGTCGACGACTAGACGTTGTAGTGCAGTGACAGTCTTGGTACCGATTGATTGGGAAAGAACAATCATGCGACAACATTGCGAATCGATGGAATGCTCCATCCTGATCTATCAACGTCAACTCCTGGGTGCCTGACAAAATCAATGAATGGGTTGATTGCTGGTACGAGTACTGATTTTATACGCAATAAAAAAATCTGCATTGGGCGCGATCGAAATAGGACGGGCAGATTCGCAAAGCAAGAGCAAACACAAAACAACGGGAATTTTAAGAGTTTGTGCTCATAGTTGGAGCCCTTGAAGTGAGATCTAAATATATCGTCGTCATACACAACTTCTTAAAACGGGGGTACGCAGCTCCAAGGACATACTTGGCGGGATGAGATGGCTTGGGGAATGGTGATCTGCCCAGCGTCAATTCGACGGCGACCATCATCTTTTCCACAAGTCCTTTTGTTGTGCCGATCCGGTAGATTAAAATGACGTCGCAGGTGACGAGAATTGCTCGGCATACAGAAAACGAAGCGAGCTCCGGAGCCAGTACTAGTGCAACAATGCAAACCAAGAGGATTACGTTCTGTCTGGCGAAGGCATCGATGGAACGTTGCCATGGTAGGGCAGGACGAAACCATTGGGGCTGGTAAGGAAAACCTCACATGATTGTGCTCGTCGTTAGAATCAACGGTCTCCACAGCTTTGTCGTTGTTGGCGACAACGATCAAACGGCCACGTGGCTTCCATCTCCTCTTCACCGTCTGTAGTACGCACTGGTCTTCGAGGTGGTTTTCGTGCGATTGCTAGCATCCTCTGTCCTCCGCTCCCTCTTCTTCACTTTCCTCTGTTGAACCCAAACCAACTAAATCTTTCACGAACGCGAGATCCTCCACCCCCACCCCACCACCAGCACCTCAACCCCTACTAAATGCAAGCGCTTCCCGACACAACACCCAAGCTTGAGACGCATGAAGCATCTGATTTCCGAAAATCCCCACGCAGAACACCATACCTTGCCGCGAGCGTCTAGTATTCGCGAACAAAGTGACATGTGTGCAAGGAGGTAAATTATACCTCACTGATTAGGAGATTGTAGACGCTCATAGTAGGAAGGCCAAGGATAACTTGGATTTGCTGTGGTCTGCATGTCTAGTATATAAACGCAGGCATACAGGAATTTTACCATGCAAAGCGATGTGGAGGAAGTTCACGGCAAGTTTCCTTTGCCAGGAAGCAGCTGGAGCTTTGAACGCATATTTTACACTACACATTTCCTTTTTGAATAATACAAGCTAGGAATAAGGGGTTCAGAAGAGGACGCGGCTAAGGGTTCATGACGAAGCTACAGGCAATCAACAGGCGCTTAGACGGTGCAGATCACCCTCTCCTCGGCTCATACGGCGGAGGCACCGTCGTCGCCACACTTTGCCTATTCCGCTCTCTCAAGCTCCTCTCCCTCTCCTCCGCCTCCCTCTCTTCCCCTTCTCTCGTGAGCTCCGCAATCCGCCCCTTTAGCTCTGCAACCCTAACCCCCTCCTCACCAGTCTCTTCGATCTCCCAATTCAGTTCCGTCACCAACGCCTGGAGGCGCTGCATTCGCGTTCTGAACACCCCGCCTCCTAATCCCGTCCCTGTACCTGCACCAGTGCTCATAACATCGCCACTGAGAACACTTCTCACGTCCTGCTCCTGCTGCACATAGCCGCGCCTAACTGGAGTAAGCACGGCGCCGAAAACCGGTAGCGACGATTGATGCTGCGATATCTCAGAACGTGGTACATCAAGAATGCCTGTGCTGGCAGCGTCGCTCCCATGGCCTGTCCTGCTGGAATCGTGTTGCATTGCAATTGCAGTTGACGTTCCACGGAAGGCTGAGAAGGTGGGTGTGCCTAGTTTACGTTGAGAGGTATCGTTGTACATTGCGGTGGTGCTAGGGGCGGTACTTGTGAAGGGCTCGACGCAAAGGAGTCCAGCTGTGCATAGGTCATGTATACATCAAAAAGAGGATAGGAGGAAGAAACGCACATCTCCCAGGAGGCTGAGGTGAAGACGACGTAAACAAGAAAGCTGCTCGTTTTGGTAAGCGTTTTCGACAGAGGAGAAGCACCAACAGGAGCGCCAACACCGCCGCACCGCCCACCACGCCGCCCGTGATCGCCCCGACCAACGGGGGTTTGCTCGCCGTAGCAGCAGGAGCCGTGCTTGCGCCAGGGTTCACGCCCGATGTCGACCCAGCAGCAAAGCCCGTGCTCGTTCCTGTAGACGATATCGTCGATCCTGTCCCCAAGCTCGTCGAAGAGGATGACGGATTGAGTTTCGGTTTCGAGGCCAGCGTGGCAAACGAAGGCGTATATAAGATATAATCCAGCACCAGCGGCGTCTGGTTTATGCTCGCCCCCACCTGCATTGTGAGCTTATGGTCGCCAGCGGCAATGTCTGAGGAGAAGAGGAGGACGTTCGCACGAGAGAGGACGCCAGCCCTGAACTCGGCCGTGGTTGGGGTGACAGAGTGCGTTTTGGTTTGAGAGACGGAGTCGTCGATTGTGTAAGTTACGGTGACGGAGCCAAGGCGGGAGTAATCGAAGACGCTGTAGACAGCGACACTTTGACCTAGAGAGATAGTGTGAGGCTGATACGTAGGTGGGAAGCGAACGATAAACACCGCTAAACACGAACGTTGCCTTCGAACCCTGACTACTTGACTGGTGCGTCGCATTCCCGTGGGGCATGCTTTCGCGTGGATTGTCTTGTAACGTGAAGTGCCCAACGTTGCGGGCCCAGCTACCATCGTAGGTTATGGCTGGGTCGTTATCGTCTACAATGAGAGTCTGCCCTAAGAGTGGCGTGTTCTTTCCCGCAGCAACAACCATGTAATCGAGTGAGGTTCCAGCAATGTGTGTGATGTTGATGGTGTGCTTGCCTTCCGAAAGGATGGGTGACTGATACCACTGGACCGCGGTTGGTGGGGAGGTGTCACCGTAAGACGTGTTGTATGGCGCCCGTCCATCGATAGAGACGAAGATATTCTGTGAGGCTTTCGCTGACGGGGTGTTTCCGAAAAACGAAATCTGAGTGCCTGTGATAAATGAGGATGCTGTTAGTCGCCGTACACGCGATGGTAATAACCACAATGGAACCGAAGTTACCGTCGAAATTCACAGTGAATGACCCGTACGAGCCTGTATCGCCGTTTTCTGTCCAAGAAAAGGCAGGCCAGATGGAACTACCCTCGAAGAAGCGAGCCTCTGTGACTCTACTCCACGTTTCGCCTGTCGTCAACTTTTCCGAGCGGCTGTCGTCGAAAATGAGGTTTGCCATGAGAGGGGTAGCGGGGGAGGGGTTCAAGTCGACAGCGAAACTTGAAAGACAGCATCAGCCATCCCTAGACATGATGCCATCACCCACGACTCTCAGAACAAGCGTCCTATTCAATGACCCTAGCTTTAATTCAATTCGAAACAATGATCATGAGGGGCTGACCGTCGGAAATGGCGATAAGCATAGAAGTTACGCGAGCGATCAGCATCGCAAATGCAGAGAGGAGACCGGGAACGATCGTCTTCCTGTTAACCGCCGACAGCGACGATGGGCTGGGGTCTGGACGTTGTAAGTAGTACAGTGATCTTAGTGCCGATTAGCTAGGGACGAAGGGTTGTGACACAGCATTGTGGATCAATGAAACGCTCCCTTCTGATCTGTCAATAGTCGGGTGCCTGACAAAATCAACCAATGGGTTAATCGCTCGTCCTGAGAGGGTACGTACCTATCGCGAGAATTGGACCCGATCGAAATCGGATGGGCAGATTTGCCCAGCGAGAGGAAACACAAAACAACGCGAATTTGAAGAGTTTGTGCCCATGGTCGGAGCCCTTGAAGTGAAATCTAAGTAGTCGTCATATATGTACAACTCCTTGAAATGGATAGACGTACGTTACAAATCACGTCATCGAGCAGCTCCAAGGGCATACCCGGCAGCATGAGATGACTTGGGGAATCCGACAGCGATCATTATCTTTTCCATAAGTCCTTTTGTTGTGCCGATCCGATAGGTTAAAGCGACGTCGCAGGTGACGAGACATTCAGAGAAAGAAGCGAGCTCCGGAGCCAGTCCTACTGGTGGAGAGGGAAACCGAGAAAATTATGTTCCGTTCGGCGATGGCTCCTAATGAAACATTGCCACTTTACCACGGTTGGCAGAACGAAGCCACTGGGACTGGTAAGAAAAACCTCGGATAATTGTGCTCGTCGTTCACATCGATGATTTCTGGAAGCTTTGTCGTTGTTGGCGACGACGATCAAACGGTCACGTGCACGTGGCTTCCATCTTCTGTAGTACGCTCTGATCTTCAAGGTGGTTTTTACGCGAATGCTAGCATCCTTTGCCCCTCCGCGTGGTCTTGGAATCCATTGAATGTCTGCTGGGTGGCATTGGCACTATCGTCTTTCAGAGAACCCTCTCAGCGGCGCACTGGCGGGACCTCAACGTCGTCCTAAATGGACTGTCAAATTTTGATTGATGTGGTGAAATCGGCAAACCCATGCAAGTCCACTCATTAGCCAACGAACGAAAAATGCCGTTGTGCAAAACCGTCCCCAAGGGAAAGTCCAACCTCCAGCCCCTCCTCATCCTTTACGCATAGCAAGATACACTGGGCATGCGGTGTATTCAAGGCTACGCCCCCCTGCTTCACGTGGCAGACTGGGCATGTAACACGTACCTGAATGCCGTTCCTGGTTCAATTCCGGGCTTACTTACCATAGATCTAAAACAGCGGCGTATAGGCCACCGCTCTCACCCCCTAGGCCTCTCCATCTCCAGTGAAAAAAACCAACAAGTCCTCCCCTTCGAACACCGTGTTCAGTATGAATATATGAATATGCAACGTAGCGACTTGGGTACGAACCTGAACGACGGCTTCAAGGCCGCCACCACCACCACGACGATGACGGTGGGATAGTAATAGTATGGGCACATGGCGTGGTTGGTTCATCAGAGTCAACATTTGAAGTCCCTACACAAATACAAAATGCGCACGTAACCCAAGAAAGAAATCAATAGCATTGCCCACTCCAAAAACACATATATATATATATATATACAACGCGATATCACAACCCCACTCAAACCCTCCACCTTCTAACCACAGCATCATCCCCCGCACACCACACACCCCACCCCCCACCCTCACTCATTCCCTCTCTTCCCTCTCCAACCCCACGCACCCTCACACACCGCACAGGATCACAATCCCCACCCACCAACTCCGTCTTCACACCCGGTCCCTCCGGCAGGACACCCGCGATATACGGCAGGCCGTCCGTCGTGGCTACAACCAGCCCTACTTCCCCTCTCCCTCCCCCTTGCGCTCCCTCGCCTTCTGAACCCAAACCAACGAAACCATCCACAAACGCCAGATCCTCCACCCCCGCCCCACCTGCCCCCCCACTAGCACCAGTATTACCAGCACCAGCACCACCACCCCACCCCCTCCCAAACGCAGTAACCGCCTCCCCACCCAACACCCGCGTATCATACACAGCCACGACGCCCCGAGTCGAGCCCGTCGCGAGGAGGTGGTGTGCTTCGTTGTGCGCCAGCGCTGAGATTCCGCCCTGCGTTTGAGTTTGGGTTCGTGTGGTGCGGGTTAGGGAGGAGGAAGGCGGAGCGTGGGAACGAAAGACAGAACGTTTGGCACGGAGATCGAATAGCTCCAATGTTCCGTCTTGAAGCCCGACGAAAACGGTGGATGTATGCGTCTCGGGGACTTCGCGCGGGTCGGGTGGTGGGAGTTCTGCGGATTCTTCGGGTGGTGTCAAGGAGGGTCCTAAAATAGCAGAGAGAATAGGCTGAGCATGTACCGCATACATAGACGTGATCACACCCGACGTGGGTACATCCCACAACTTAAGTGTCCCATCCAACGACGCAGAGAGCACGTTTCTGCCCGCGCCCAAGATCGCCGTTGCGGTTACAGCGCGGGTGTGTGCGCGGAGTGTGCGTGCGGGTGTGAGGCGGGTGCTCGAGCCCGGCGTCATCGACGCGGAGGAGGAGGAGGGCTCGGGGAGGTCAGCGGGGAGGATGGAGAGTGCGAAATCGGCGCCGGCGGTGAGGAGGACGCGGGAGGAGGGGAAGAATTGGAGGTGGGTGACGGTGCTGAGGTGAGGGCGGGCGGTGGGGCGGGCGGAGGCGGGTGGGGTTATGCTTTGTGTGGAGTGGATTGGGGAGTCGGTGTGTGAGGTAGTAGAGGAGGGGAGGGAGGAGACAGGGTAGAGGAAGACGGAGCCGTCGAGGAAGCCGGTGGCGAAGCGGGAGGAGTCGGGGGAGATGTCGAAGGCTGTTATTCGTTGGGGCTACATGTGCAGAAGAGTCAGCGAAAAGAAGGTCCGGGGATCGAATGGGGCACGCACGCGTTGGGGATTCGAACGCTCGGGGTCACGGTATTCTTGAACTGGAGACAAGACGGGTGTTGGCTCGATGCCCAATGGATCACACGAAACGAGATATGTCTACAACCCAAACGCATAAGCTTAAGACTGAACCAAACCCATCGACGAACGACTCACCCCGTCCCTTCCTCTTGTCATCGCCACATCGCCTTCTGTAGTCTTCAAAAGCACCAGATCACGATTTCGTTCATCAAGCTCGGCTTGTATCTTCGCATGAACCGATGGATGCGATGTCTTGTAACACGAGACCCAGAATTTATCGAACGGGACGATGCCGCTGTATACGTCCTGGATGACGCTAGGGAATGTGGGATCGATCGTGACGACTGGGAGCGTTAGTGGATCTGAAGCAGACATGGGTTGGTATTGTCACAATGATGGGGGATCGAAGAGATTCTGTGACGATGAGATTAGATGCGTGATTGGGAGGCTCTCATCAAATCTCCTTCCTCTCTCAGCTATGATTAGATCTAAAGTTTGGTTCAACCCACTTGTTAGCGAAACTTAACCGACTCGCTTGCATGATTCGCGGCCGCTTGACTCGATCCTATCATCTCAGAATTCGTCTTACCCACTGAGGTTATCGATCATCGACGTGCTGGCACAACGGTTGACTCGTGAAAAAATATATAGCATCCATGATGTACTCGTACTACAACAACAACAGTGGCGACGATGCTCTCGCACAAGGTGCGTATCAAGAATTGTCCTGCATTGGATGGTAGTGTCCTCGAGGTGCTAAGGAAAGAAGATGCAGTCCACGCATGGCACGCTGCATTTAGTCGCTTCGTATAACCGGCTGCGGACGAAGGGAACCCAACTATCCATGATCACAGTATGCTGGGTGGCGGTTATCTGCCGTTCCTCTCTCGTACTCTAGGGCAGTTTTTTTTTCAAACCTCCAAGGCCGCGAGGTATCGGTAGCGATGTCTCTCCCAGTGTGTGACCTCATCTTCAGGAGGATCCAGGCATTTTCTTTGAAAAGACTGTCACGATACATTCAGAACCACCAAAGTCACATACTCTTACGGAATCGGCTGGGTAATCCAGAGAAACTGAGCTGGAGCGGTTTTTTGTGCGAACCCGCGTGCCGAGTCAAATTCGTCTAGTATGCGGCTAACGCAGTGGCCCGGTTCGTTCAATAACCTGAGGTCCGGTTAGCCAAAAAAAAAACAAAAAAAAACAAAAAACATCTTTTGGTAAAATTCTTGCTCAACTGACTGTCACCTGTACTTCACTCCCAGCATATCCTTCGATGGCCTGGATGACGGACGTAGTGAGAAATACCGGGAATTTATGGTCAACTAAAAAAACATACCACAAATATGTCAGGAGATACAATGTCGCAGAGATGGGGGCGTAGTGCTTCTCTTCAAATGAGTCTCCCATCTTCCGAAGTTGAAAAAGGAGCAACTCTGCATCTCCAGGATGTGCACGAGAGACGTGTCCCACCCAGAATATTCTGGAATATATATATATGCGCTTATCCTAGGATTTGATCGTGGGTCAGTAGTCAATTATTTGCAACGAGACCATGAGGCAAACCAGTATTTCGACAGTTTCAAGGTCTTTGAAGGAGATTGAAGCATCCGGAGGCATTGTGTCGCAAGCTGGGTATGAATGGCATGTGCATCATAGTTAGTGTTCTGGACACTTCCGAAATGCGACAAAAGGTCGTTGGACGGATAATCAGGTTGCCAATTTTTGAGGACTTGATCACCTTTTTGTGGTATGGACCTCGGCTCGAAGAACGACACTGCTTCAGGAGGATAACGTGATAAGCGCAATGCTAAAGGGCATGGATCTGTTGAGAATGCTGACCTTTCTCAGTAAGGCGAGCAATATTGTCGGTGTTGAGATATTCGAATGCTGACATCCAAGCAAGACCACACCGCAGGGCAGTCCTGCGCAAAGACTGAAAATGCTCAAGAACAACATGGGATGAGGGGCGGTGGCCCTGGGATCGATCAGTAATGCTGACTTTTACATATGTGACAGACGACGCACTTCGAAGATATGGATAGCCTCAGTCAGCCAGTGCAAGAATTCCGCATCAGGTTTTGACGGCATATCGTTCAGTGGATCCATCACATTGAAATGAAAAAAACCAAAAATGAGTACTGGTGGTGGCGAGCTCTTCAACGGTGGCATCGTGACAAGCTCCTGCCTCCTGTAGATGAAAGAGGATGCCTTTGAGGATCTTCTCAGAGCGAAGATCATGAAACAGGGTTGTTGTTTTATGCCAAGTTTTTAAACGGTCCAGATAGGCACATGCAATCATAGCATGGATTGTTCGCGGGTCGACGTATAGGTTCCCGGCACGGTCAGGGTCAAAAATGAAATCATGTAAAGAAGCATGGTAGGGGGAAAACGTATCTTCAGTGAGAGATCGTGCGAGATGATGGAATAAAGGCCTTGCAATGCAATGGAGAGCTGATCAGGCTGAAGACCCAGAGCTTGAGTGATAAAGCTGCTCGTTCAGAGCAACTTCGTGCTCCCAGGCGTCAGTATAAAACCGAGTATTTTCTTGACCAGGTCCTTGTCACGACAGGTTGATAGGACCTGCCTGTACAGGCTATCCAGCTCATCAAACGGCGCCAAACTTGATGACAAAGCACCTAGTACTGTTCTAAGTCTTTTGACAGGTGAAAAATATTCTTCGTCCACAAATCTGACAACTGTCGCAGTGTAGATGAAATAGCCGTCTGAGCGATCGACCAGGAGTTCAAGGTCTTCGTCGGGCGGGAACGGCCCCACAATCCTTGAGAATGTCGCCGAGAGCTTCTCGGATGTATATATCCTCTGGAATTCACCTACGAGGTATGTGCGAATATCCCCTCATGATTCATGATCTCCATACAGTGAAACTCGACACATGAATTTGTCAAGATTGGGACGATGAAAGCAGTGTCTAATATGGGGTTCTGGCCGGCTGAAAACCATGAAACGGAGGGGAAGAGAATATGTCTTGACAAGGTTGAGAATGTGAGCAAGGATCTTCACCTGCATGTCATTCCCTGTGCATTCATCCAGACCATCAATGACGATAAGCGAAGGAAGTTTTGACCGCAGTGGATCCTTGATTTGAGGTTCTGCTAGGGTCGCTTGCAGGGTCTTGACAATTAGTTTCCGTATCTGCAGGCGGATTGACCTATGGAGCACCAATGGATCGTCGTCGATTGCATGTCTAACTTTTTGTCGTTGCCCAGGTATGGACATCACAAGATGGAAGGCGATCATCGAATATAATTGCGAGCCGGAGTCGCGCTTTCCCCGAGAGAAGAAGAAACTCGCTGTGAGGTCTCTGCGTTCTGCGCAACGTTCGCAGATCGTCTGGGAGATAGCTGATTTCCCGGCTCCAGTGGGACCATGCAACCAGAGCACTTGACCATGCGCTGTGTCCTGCCCAGCGTCTACCCAACCTATAAGATCTTGAAGAATCTCCACACGAGTCCCTGGGTGGCATTTCGGAGGTGGGTCTCGCTCTTCTGAGTCGTAGCCGGCACCAGGAGAGATGACCGCCAGCAGATCATCGAGCCCTACGAAGCTCGTCAACCTGTATGCAAGAGAAATATACCTAAAAGACTCACCTGCTTCAGAGTCGCTGACTTCAGTGATGTTGAATGTATTGAAGTCTCCTTGAACGTCGGTAAAATTGCAATCCTGGACGAATATATTCGAAGCATGCGTGAAAGCCATGAGGATTGAGTAGAAACCTGAGAGTGAGATGTGGCTATGCATAGATTGTCAAGATGCTGTGGAAAACGAGTACCGAATGACAGTCGGACTCCTGTTTGGTTGCACGTTAGGCGCCAGACTGTCCACACAGCTTTGCGCAATACATGATGATGCACGTCTGAATTACAATGCCTGCTGGGAACGTTGTAACGAGGAAACTGGGTTTCGGTCACATGATCATTCCGTATAAGTGCGTTAAAAAAGTCAGGTCAAAGATGCTAGCCACCCCGTTACAAAGGCCAACACCCTTCATTGGCCGACTGAAGCACCGGTTCCAAACGACTGGAAGTCTGGGAAGCTCAAGGACGCACTGTTACGGAGCGCAGTTTTGATATAAAAGAACGAGCGGCGTGCAAGGGGAAAGAGGGACACAAGGAAAAGGGAGTGGGCATGGACGTTGATGCCCTGTGGCTTCAGGATGATAGTAGCAACGGGATGAACATCCGTATATCATCACAGACGTATTAAATCCGGACAATTCTCTGCACTGCTCACGAACTTGGTCTGAGCCCTGAGTGGAAGGTGAAGTTATTGTTCCTAAACCGTCGAGGGAAATACGAAAGGGGCGGCACTCACCGAATGTGCCAACGCTTATCACGGTCGCAGTGATGGTATTGATAGAGAAGATGTCATTAGAAGCCGTGAATACATAGATAGGTTGTACATCAGGTGAGTCGTTTACAATAATCTGGATTGCCTTTCGGATTCTAGGGAGCCGTGGAGTGAGCTTCAGCCTGCATTTGACGAGACTCAGAGCAAACCGTACCAAGGCCCAGAAAGGCATGTCAACAACCTTGCCACTACCACCACCGACAGCGAAGGTGAATACGAAAACCATGACTTGGGTGCCACCATCGAGGGCAGCAGAAAGCAAGAAGTTGTACTTCCTGAACCACCGTGGGCGGTAACGGCGTAGGTAGTACTGCGAGAAGACGGCCAGGCAGAACGTCGTAAATACGGAGCTGTTGATTCCAACACTAAGATAGCCAAGCGTCCCTGGATCATCCCTCGTCCATGAGAGATAATTGGGAAGACAAGGTCAGGCTTACAGCAAAGAACTGGGGTAACGACTTTATTAGCGCCGAGTTTCGGGAAGTAGCGATGGGCTATCCAGAATGGGAGCGGAACAAGAAGACCAATGAGGATGGAAAAGGGGACGATCTGTCGAAGGGCCAAGAGGCCAGAACATTAAGTGTGCGAGTAATAGATGGTAGTGTACATACGGCATAGCGACCGCCAGGTGCATATAGACGATCACCGAGAGCACCCCAAGAGATGGCGTTACTGTTGAAGGACTGTGCATAACTTAAGCGATCGCGGTATTGGGCCGAGAGGCAGCCCGTCATACCTGAACCTGTTGGCCAGACCACTGGAAAGTGAGAGCGTCGTCGTTAAAATTACCCTAGCAAAAAGAAAGAATTTATGTACATACCACGTTGCTGCCTTGAACATCGAGGAGGATCTCACGGTGGGTGCTGATAATAACTTTCATGATTACATAGTTCAACAACCCGCCCTAAGAATGGCATCGTGAGAGGGGGAACCAAACTATTTTGCAAAGTTTGGGACACACGACGATGGCGCCCAACGATTGGACGGTGAAAGTGACACGCGGTGGGAGTTTGGTGTATTGGCCCTGCAATGAGAAGGTGAGGAGGTGAGAGAATGTGAGGCGACGACGAGAGCGAGAATGAGCAACAAACCATTTTTAGGTCCCGAATCAAACCACGGGCCTGATCCAGAGTATTGAAACCGTAAAGCGTGAAGTACATGTTAGCTTGAGGGTAGCCGGGGATCATAGCAGCTCCCAGCATCTTTACATCGATAGTGAGTTTGCAACGCGGTATGATGGTACAAGAACTCTCTACCTGCACCAAGTTCTGGATATTGGGTGAGAAGCCTGTACAATTTCAAAACGAGAAGAGAGAATTGATAGTATGAAAAAACACACACCAGTGATTGCGTAGACAGTGATGACGAAGGGCAGGAATACGGCAGATATGATGAGCCCGACGATTAGGCCCCACCTGTTGTTTTTAGAGCATAGTGACGCTAAAACCCGTCTCGAACTTACCATGGTAAACCTGAGCCACCGGTGTAGATCGTAGCCATCGCCATCGCGAAACTGGCGACAAACGTAGCGATGTACCACCACATCGGGACCTCTGGGTACATCTGAACAGAGGGTCTCACACGCTAGATTCGCTACGAGCCAAACTCAAGAAAGATACCTTCATCTTGGCGAGATGGGGATCGTAATTCTCGCCTGCCTAAACACAAGTTTGGGCAAAAAGATCAACTTATTGCTGGAAGGAGTACACACCCGGTATTTGGCGATGACTTCAATAATGTCTTTCCCATACCAAACCAGGACATGCATGATCGTAGCGCCGATGGCAAGATTGTGACCGATCTTGGCGAGAACTTGCGAACTTGCGAACCAAGGAAGACCCTGCGAGAAGACGTCAATAAGATGTCAACGAGGGGGACGAAAAATAGCACTTGCAACTATAGCGAGTTTAGCAGGGTCCAGTTTGAGGTTCTCGTCCAAGATAGCAAGCTGATTGAAGCGGGTCCCGTTCTCATAGAATAGGGTTTGGGACAGGAAGGGGAAGCTCTGTCCGTTCCAGACATTCATGGCATAACAAGCGCAGAAAGCAATCCTATGAAGGCGAACCATGGTCAGCCGTAGGAATTCATCGGAAGGAAACGATCATACATGCATATCGCAGTTCCCGAGTAAAGGGAAAGTTGAGTCGATATCGGCGTGAACAGGGCACCTAGGGAACCGCCGCCAGATCCGACGTAGTTCCAGTCGAGGGAGAGAGCAAAGGCACCGAGTCCTTCGTTACCGGCAGCCCCACCTGTCGTGGAGGGATGATGCATGATCCTGTACGGAGGAAAATATAAATTTACCGAAGATGCGAGTGAACCAAGGGCTATCTTGGTTCGCAAGGCAGAAGATGCTGATTCCCGTCAATGTCCTGAGAGGAAATTAGCCCATGCGTATTTCGACGAAGAAAGAACGGACTGACGGCGCGATATACTCCGGGAACCATTCCCAGATGAAGATTCCGATAAACACCAACCAGAAGAATTTGACGCGTTTCTTCTGGAGCATCATTTTCTTTCCTCGATGAAGTGCATCGAAGAGTTGGACGGTAGGCAGAAGATTGGGGAAGACGATGTAGGTCGGATACACGAGGAACGAGCGCATAGCGCCACCAATGCCGTAGCCCATCAGCTGCGAGCCTACGATTTGAATGTGTATCGTCAGCGGGACATTCCACAGCTATGGTTGGGAAACTTACCAATCAGGGTGAAAATGCCGACACCAGCGTTAGGCTGTAGGGAAGGGCTTAGGCGTGCACATGGTGACATGAATAAGACATTAACGAACCTGGATGTTGTAATAAAGGTCATCAGCGGCAAAGATATTGATGGCGAGAGCGGAATCTGCGGCCGTTGACGCAAAGATGGTGATCGCGACGTGCTCCTTCAAGTCTACGAGGCAGGACTGTTAGCGCGGCCGTATGTCTCCCGTGCGTTCAATAACATACTGAATGGTCCGGGATTCAAGAAACGCCAGAACCACGTATCCTTCGTTTTGAGCTGGTCACGCGCATTCCCAGGTCCGGGTAGGATCTCCTCAAGAATCCTTCCCAAAATATAGCCAATGATCTGAATGAACAGTTGACTGACGAACACAGTCTGGGGTCTGAAATACTAGACAGACATCGTTGGTGTAAGAGTAAATATTTGAGGATGTGGAGAAGGCTCTAGGCGTACGAAGATTTGGCCCAAGACTGCACCGAAGCACGATAAACCTAAACCCAGAAACCACATGCGAAACGTAAATGAGGGCAGGCTTGGGTCGTCTTCCAGAGAGATAAGACGAGTCGCAATGTCGACATCCGTCTCTGCAAATCACCTTAGCTCGTTCATCACATCGCGTAAGGGTTTTACATACCAATCGGCCTTTCTTTGCCATCCTCTCCCATGTCGATGGCTCGGATGTCATCGTAGACATCTCCCGTGATGGACTCAGCAATGTCGATCGAAGAGCGGTCACCCTTCTCGTCGAACTTCTCGTTGTCGTATGAATCCTTGCGCTCGGGATCCTTTTGGGAAGCGAGAGCAGGGAGAGCCTCCACAGTCGCCATGAGGACCTGACTCAACTGGTATAGCTGATAGAGAATTTGGACCAATGTTTGGCTTCGGTTTAAGTATTGCGCTCAAGCAGCGAACTCGAGAGGGATCACATGGTACCCTCTGCTTGACCAATGTCAAGCCAGAGATACGAGTCGTCTTATCGTTGGCTTGGCGTGAAGGTGAGCTTTGCTTCAGGAAGCTAAGTCCTTCAGGGTTTCGCATGTGTACATCTAGATTTCTCAGTAAACCGTGGCGATGTTTTCTTCTGTCTTCCACCGCACCGTACGCGATGCAATGGGGTCGCGTGATTCTACATTGGCTTCCTTAATATGGAAAAGGCCTCTTCTGGAACGCATGTTGGGGATGAGAGCCGAAACATAGCGCGGACGAGCACTGTTTTGATTGCCTGACCGCTTCCGTGTGAATATTGACACGACATGAGCGCTGACAATACGGTCTCTTGGAAGATTGAGTTCAGGGTTAATAGGAGACAGATATGTCTGACGAGACCCACAGAGCGATAAGTGTGGCACTATACATGTGGCCGCCTTAGAACCTTCCGGCACCACGACCTCAAATACAAATAGACCTTGATCTGGAAAAATGAGCGTTAGTGAGGATCAAGGGTTCTGAATCCCTGATGTTCATCCATTTACCTTGTGATAAGACTATACGGTGTAAAATGGATTATTGGGACTCCCGCAGGCGGTATGGTTTCGAATCTGAGTGTCTTCGCAGAAGAGGAAGCATGACAGAGTTGTTTACGTCCGTTTGACAGTATCATCCCGGATTTGTCGGAAAATTGAATTTTCGCCGTGATCACAAGCTTGGCCTCAATCGCATCAGCGCTTATCGCTAACACGCCATTAGCCCTTGGCAAGTACGGTAGGTTGGGTACTCAAAATATCACCTCATTTATCAGACATTCTGCTTCTTAATGCAAAAATGTTCCACACTAAGGAAGTTAGATCTTTCACTATGTATTGCCCACTCATATTGCTGGACGACAGTGTATCCCTGTTATGCCATTCATTCTGAGGCGTCGCTTGCATACTCGATGTCCGCCCTTTCTGCGAAAGAACCACGAGGAGCTTATCAGAGGATCTACATACCATGTGGTCAACCTGTCGACGTTGTGTCTGACTCTGGGCAAACAGCAAGAAGCCCGCGCCACCGTCTCTTGCTGGTTCAAACTGTTCCCCTTCTAACGCGGGATTTAGTCTCGTGTTTGAGGCGTTCGGGAATCGGGATGGGCAAGGTCTCAACTGAGGTCGCCTTTAGTGGGCGAAAACTTCTCACAAAGGCTGCTGGGGAATGTCACGGGTTCTCCACTCGAAAGCTGCGCTAACTATGCTTAGCAGTACTTAGCCACGCCGTACGGTAAACGGTGGACCATTTCGAGTGACCGTGCTGATGCGTGGTGGTTGCACGATATTATGATCTACCATCATCGACGATCACTATATCTCCACTCATCTTCTAAAACGCCTTTACAGCCTCACAGAGACCTGCCTTTTAGTGAATATTTCCGTTGCTCAGCTCAAATGCAACGCCGATATTCATTCATCGCCTCCGAATCACAGATCGCTACAGACGAAAAGACATTCATCGTGAACTCTACATGAAGGAGGATTCTACCTCGCATTTGGTGGGTCAGTGCAATGGCTTCACCTCCGCTTTGCGCTGGGCTCAAGACCAAACCCGAAGAGGAAAATAGGCCCACCCTTCCTGCTCGGTCTGGGCGAACGGTTGTTTCCTAGTAAGCTTTCTACGTCCTTCGTACTCGCCTATTTTGGTCTTAAATGCCGCACAATCTGTCCTGCGGTTATGGACACCCGTCAATTCTCTCTTCATGCCGTTTACTACATTGGTTTACTACCCATAAAGAAGTTATACTTGCTTTTGCGCCACCTACATCTACAATGGGACGAGGGCCCCCTGTGAAGCGTTGCTATTCTTCTTTTCCACGACACCCCTCGCCGATTCTACCATTGCGTTACCCAGCCGTTCGCTGTTACTTTGTTGTTCCGTGTGTTGACAAGGTGTTTGAACCACCGTCGGGACTCTCAGAGGTGTGATCAATGACTCCCTCGTCAGTTTTCATATTTTGCTTACCCCACAATCATACGACAACGGTTCGCACATGATTGAATCGGCGAGCTATTGCAACGTGCAACCACCCCAAAATGGCACCCAATTCGAGCTCCTTGTGCCAAATAGAACCCTCCGTCCATGTGGTGTTGAATTCGATTTATATACGGTACATATTACAGAGATCCATCCGCTTCCAAAGCAGTTTTACAAAAGACAAGAAAACATTACATCAGAGGGACGTAAGGCGCCGCCCCATTCCGCAGCTCACAACGTCTCCGCCCACTCCTTCAAATCAAACGTCGACTTTGCCGCCTGTCCCATCCACTCATATGCCTAAACGGGGGTATTTAGTCAACATCCACCCCTCGTCAATGAAAAAAAAAAAACGAGAAAAAACTCACCAAAAGCTCCTTAGGCGTCTTCCTCGCCTCCGGATTCTTCTCCAAACATGCATCTACAAACTCCTCAGCAACCTTCTCAAACCTTCCCTCAGGACCCAACTTCGGCGCCGGCTCCTTCACAATCTGATGCATCAGCTCGATAATGCTCATCGTCATCCCCCCGCCGTCCAAGCTCACGCCCTTGCTCTTCCTCCGGCTGTGCCGCCGCGCCGTCTTCCCGCTGCGTGGGCTCGTCGTGGACAGGAGCGAGTCGCGATGCGTCGCGGTTTTGGAGAGGTCGGGGTGGGAGGCGTCGTTGTCTTCGAGGTCGGAGTAGTTTTCGTCGTCGGAGTCGGACGGGTCGCTGAAGGGGAAACGACCCAGCGCGAGCTCGATTAAGGAGATGCCCAGCGACCAGACGTCGGATTTGACGGAGTATTCGGCCCCTTGGATGCGTTCGGGCTGTGGGATGAGGGATTTGTCAGTTTGGAGGAACGGGAAAGAGGAGGGGAGGAAGGCGCACGCTCATGTATATGGAGGTCCCGACAAAGGTGTGGGCAATCGAGTTGATCAGTTCGCCTGAGACGCCAAAGTCGCAGAGTTTGATCTCGCCGTGTGAATTGCACAGGATGTTCGAGGGCTTGATGTCTTTATCCACTCTTAAGCATCATTGATATCGTAACAAACGCATTGGGTACACGCACCGCGGTGTATAATGCGATGTACATCATACAGATACATCAGCCCCTCGAGCACAGCATGCGCGACCTGCCGTACGACCTCAATATCAATTGCACCAATCTTCTTATAGATCCCGTCAAACGAGCCCCTATCCATGAACTCCATGCAAATGCAGATATTCGGCTCTGCAAGAAAGGCTCCATACGACGAGACAATATACGGCGACTTGCACGAATGCATGATCTGCAGCTCACGTAGGATCTGCTTACGCACCGACGGCTTCGCATCAATCAGCACGATCTACACCTCCCCATCATCAGCACGAGGTAGAACCAAGTAACAAGAACGAACAAGGGGGAAAACGCACCTTTTTCGCCATGATGGTTCCACTAGGTACATGCTGAACCTTCATCACGCTCCCGCCGTTCCCCTGGCCCAGCTCAGCCAGATTCTGTAGATCCGCGTTCTTGAGGTCGCTGATTTCCACAGGCGCGTGCAGCTCCATCCTGGCGAGCGTCGCGTGGAGAGCGCTGTGCCGGCCGGACCCGACGCCAGAGCCGATGGCAGAGTCGAGGCCACCGGGCGAGAGGAAGCCTTGGACAGGGGGGGCATCCCCAAGTGGTGGTGGTCGCCGTTTGTTGGGCAGCGGTTGGGGCCCGGCTGGTGCGAGCCGGGTTGGGACGAGACCAGCAGCAGGTACTGCAGGGGCTATGGGGTCATCTACTGGGAGTTGGAGTCCCCTGAAGTTGCGTTTCGTGCGCAAGGGCGTTGACATGGTGGATGTCCCTGGTCAGGGCAGTGGAGAGATTCCGGGTCCTTATAATCGTTCTTTAGCATCGTCAAAATCAGGAGCCATGGAAACACGCACGCACCGTACACGCGCGCAGCAAGAACGAAAGTTACCCAATCTTGGTGAATGGCGGTGGTTAATGAGGCTGAAACACGAATGGGTGCACACTTGAGCCTAGGTAGTGCCACTGATGACGATCAACGTTGCCTTGCCTGCCCGAAAAGTGATGAGAACACGAACGTCTGGGGAGATCATGGGATGCGAGTGGACATCCTGGCTCAACCAAAAATAATATTCACCGTCCAAGGCGTACACAGCTGCGATGTCGGAAGCTTGATGAAAGCAGGTATTGTGATGAGGAGGATAGAGAAGCAAGCGCTGGCATGACATTGGCAGATCAGAGAAATCAGAGTTGGCGTTGGCTGATGCTTCATAAACAAATACATCAGATTAGATACGATACAATCAGGCACACTTGAAGGTTTTCTTGAGCCATATGGACAAACCCACAAGTACAAATGTATATCCACAGACGGGTACAACCAGCTCCGAGAGTGAGAAGACATTCGATAGCGTGGAGAGCGATGGCAGCATAGTCAAACCTGTATATGTGAGCTTTGATGAGTCTCCAACACATCAGAACTGCGTTTCAACAGAACGAAACGAAGCACAGCTCACCCGATCACCTTCTCCGCAAAACGGAACAAAATTTTCGGTCCAGCCTGAGCTCGACTATGGACATAGAACCAAGTTAAAGGCCCGTCACCAGTAGCCACGCCAGCAAATGTCAAAAACCACACAGACGGTCCTATGGAATCAGTAACTTGTGTCGTTTCGAGGGCTCGGAGTAGCATCGCCTGTTTACAGGGACTGCTGAAGAAAGACAAGCTTCCACAAGTCTAGAAGAAAAGTAGAGAGGCAGGTGATGAATGTCAAACTGGGCACGAAACGAAATCAAGGGTACGTTTTTGACTTTCATCATCCTGTGGTGACCATGGTTCTATTAATAGCACCAACAGCCAGGATTTTGCCAGCGTGATCTTTATCAACTTCACGCCACATATCGCGGCTTTCTGATGAAGGCTCGAATTCTTCAACAAAGCCCAATCACGCTATGAAGAGACACTGTATATGTATGAAGCGCTGTCCCACTCATGGCACTCTACTGAAAAGCTAATAGAATGCCTTGTTAAAACAGATTTTCTCCCAATGAAAGCTGACCGATGGAGACGTCGAGTCTGGCCCGTAGCGTGTCGCGGTGCTCGGGAACGGTAGCGGTAGGATAGATCTCGTCTACTACAGAATCTGTGTCTACATACAGTATGATCACGTGATCGCGACGCAGTTACCCCGTTACACCGATGCAGTCATTTCACAGGGAAAGGATCATCATAACAAATTGGCAGTACACAGTGCGTGACAGTACCCATTTTCGGTCATTCATTGGATAACCCTCACATATACAGCACAATCAGGAAGGGCGACATGATGCAACCACAACGACACCCCACTATCTAACTGGGTTGTGTGGGCCGATGAACGGCAGGTCCGAGTTCTATCGAGGTGGGCCTATTTGTTGTTGCCGTTGCGCACGAGGGCCTAGCCTCACGATGATCTCATGTGCCTGATCAGCATCACACTGCGGGCATTGGCCCAAAATATCCGAAGTTTTAGTGTGAATATATTGTAGAATATTTTAGTAATAATTTCCTAAGAATATCCAAAAGAATAGTATGAGTATATTAGAAATATTTTCTGCAAATTGTCTCTCCACAAATCCAGTGGTATTACTATGAGTTAATTAAGGATGTAACTAGCCTTCACTGCCCAGAAAGACTGTGATCATTTTTCCACTTGGTCTCAAATAAGATCAGAGGATATGGTGTTGGACATATCATGATTAATTTCATGGAATCTATTTTAAAATGATCAACATTTTGCCTTCAGGATTACGGTGATCATCTTCACAATAAACTCCCTGTGTGATCATCATGATCGCCAAGGATAAGCTTACTATGACATCATAATTCCGGTAGTTTTCTTGGTGTTGGGTATTGGCACTCACAAATTAATCTTACCTTGATGCCGACGTGCATCAGCCTTTAAGTCGGGCTCGTAGGCCTCTTCTGGATGCTAGGAGACACCTACTTTATTTATTTATCCTAGCTGATGTGCCATGCAGTGGTGCAAACACCACATAAGTCTTATAATTACTTGATTTTCGTTCTCATGCTTCACACTCTGATGTCCACCGACCCTAAAAGGTATTCTATTTCAATATGTTTCATAATGGGAATGGGCCGGGTGGTCGAAGATGGCATCTAGAAATTCATCTAAGTCATTCACGACCCAACTCACACCCTCTGATGCACACAAGTTGTGCTGCAGCATTGCTCACATGTACAGCCTCGTCGCTCGAGGTCGCGACTGTGGAAAGCATATTAAGTGGGCAGGAACTGATGCATACGCAATAGCTTAGGGAAGATAAGGAGCAGTTGTGGACATCCACATGACGTTGATGCTGTCCCGATCGTAACAGCCGAAGATCGCTCTTGGCGGTGGAATGAATTTGAACCTCATAGAGAATTCAATGGAATGGTAACTCACAAACAGTAATCTAAAATGATTTTATTCTTCGCTTGTGGATAAGAGTGTAGAGCAGTCATAGGTCAATTTGGTATAAGCATATGTATCATATTTTCGACATGAGTAATTATGTTCTTGAAAGAGGAAATGTGCTAGATGTTGGATTGAGGGTTAGGCGAAAAGTATTAAATGGGGAGACAACGCACTGGATTAGATCATTATCGTGTACTAGGTGATATGTTTCTTCCCTTGGTTGGACCGCCAAGTCAACGAAATCAGGGTGAGCGGAATCCAGCCACATTTCATTGTATGCACAGCGCGGCAAGTCGGGCACAAATCTGGTACTGGCACTCATGCGCGGTTGCAACTGATTATGCTGCCGGACCCTTGGGTAGTCTCCTCGAGATGGACCAGCTGATCTTCGAGATGCGTGATACACGCTGTCGAAGACATGTAACCATTTCGAGAGTTCCGGTGCTCTCCACACAGGTAACAGCACATGATATTTTGGTCTCCTCATGCCAGTGGAGTGGCTAGTCATTGCTTCCTCATGGTCAGGCTCGTCGCTAGACATTCCCTCAACGCCGAGTCGCTGGAGCATTCTTGTGTGCATTTGAAGCTTCGGATGCATTTGCGAAATCTCCAGCTGCCTGAAAAATAACTGATTGAAGCCAGGAGTAAGGAAGAGAAAATGGGGAACAAAAAGTGCTGGACACGCACGCCTCGCTTTCTCTGATGGCGTCGAGAGGACTGCGAGTGTTGGCGTTGGTTTCGCATTCTGGCCATTTTCCTGAGCCCTTTGACCCTGGTGAAGAAGGCCTTCATGATCGCGAGGGCAGTGTCGACATGCGGTTCGAGCTGGTAGTAATGGATGTAGTGGCAAGCGAAAACCCTCGCAGCCGAACGATTCCAGGGATGGCGGGGAGTGCCCAGAAGGTGAATCCTGAATGCGGCTGGGGTGCAGCACGGTTGCTGTTCTTCTCCCTGAAAATTAATGCTGTTTTCAAATCGAGCAGCCTCGGCCAGAGTGACCGTTGGCTCAAGCAGGCGATTCCACCCACCAGTGAGCCGTTCAAGGTGTAGGCGAACTCGATTCTGTGCGCCTGATTTTTCAGAAAGATATTGCAAAAATAAAATTCCGTGAACAGACCAAGAAGTGTTTTTGCTCCTCCGAGCGGCGGACTGGATGCCTTGTTAGCTTTGGTCCCCTGGTCGTCCTAGTGACACCTAGTCCAAGATTTCCTGCACCGCCTGCATCATGGAAACCCGATTGCTGAGTCAAGGTGGTAGCGAGTGTTTCAATGCTACGTGCCACATTACGGACTGCGCCGTTGAGGTCCATCTGTGCCCTTGAAATCTGCTCCATAAAAAGACAGAAGTCCTGCTGCATGCGAGAACTGCAATGAGTAGGTTCCAACTTGCAAAAGGGATCAGTACCTGGTTGAAGGTCTCGTCATGGTCCTCTCCATCCTCTGCGTCGCCGAAATTGGCATCATCGTCGAAGTCCGAGCCCTGGCGGCCATGAGAACCAACAGGAGCAATAGTCAAGTAAAAATACCTCTGAGTTCGAAACTAAGGCTCTCCGCCGTTCTTGGATGAAGTCGCTTGGTTGGGCTAATCGTCGGCGGTATTGGGATGGCCCTTCAACGGATATGGGGCCGTCTGGCATACTGGAGTTGCTGACGTATGATGATGTTTGTGAGGGCGTCCGCGATCTTCCTTGAAGAAAATCTCTAGTTCGAGGCGATCGTCGGCGGTACTGGGGTTCGAATTCGACAGAGAGTGGACCATCCGCCTGCGACTCCTCGTCAGTCTCCATGTGATCTACCGATGATCGCGATGGGTGCGGCGATGCTCCTTGGAGGAAATCTGTTTCTTGGATGGGTTGTCGGCGATGTTGAGGTCCGAGAGCGACAGAAATGGGACCGTCTGGAATCAAGTCTGTTTCTGACGAGCGGCCTATTGTTAAGAGTGGAGGCTAAGAAGAAGTTAAAGGGTCAGGCTGTGATCATTATGTATGGAACTCACTAGCTGGATCTGCACATCTTCAAACCAGGCTTGCCTTCGGCGGCTCCTAGCTTGGTGCACTTGTGGTTGAGGTTCCTGTTCATCTGTTTCTGGGTTTGCGGCTAATAGTGTTGGTAGTCAGAATTTATATGATATGTACGAAAGAAACATACTGTTAACAAAATGTACACTGCTGAGTTGATTGGCAATGATACTTTCCTGGGATCGCAGAGCTTGCCCACGGCCGGGGGACCTGTTGCCTTCGCGAGAAGGACTTTGCATGCTCCCTGGTGGTGAAGTTGAGGGTATGAAAATGTTGACCACAAAAATTTCTACAATTCCCGGCCGGGCAAACTACACAGCTTGAGGCCTGCCCATGCCCATGACACTGGGCAAAAGTACGTGTCAGGAAGGCACATTGTATGTCCATGTGCATAATTATTTGCCTCGTTCAGTCGCAGTCGATGCACATCCCCAGGCCCTGATAATCTGTCAGTCTGAATTCGCATATGCTGCATCACAATGAATTTCGACTTACCAGAATTAGTTAGAGGTACGGAACAAGAACACCCTAAATCTAAGATATACTATGTAAATTGTTAGCCTTGTTGCGTTAAAGCTGCAGTGCCTTCCGTACATTTCATCTAGCTTGTATTTGATCATGAAAGGTAACAATTTTTGTCCTATTATCAGGAACAGCTAGTGGTGCAATGAAACGAGGCTGCCCTACGGTCTCGTAGATCTAGACAATCAGAATGTACATAGGCCATGTGCTTTGCGATTTGATATTTATCGTTGGTCCAGCAGGAGGCATTCTATAGACCCTACACAAAACATGATCAATGCGGAAAATCCATACTAAAGAATTTCGCCTTACCACATGGTTTGCAGTCACTAACGAAGATTCTGTGGTGGTCCCGAACTGCGAGCACTGATTATGATGATCATGAGGTATTCCAGAAACAATTCCACCTCCTCACCGGAGAAAAAAAAATCCCCCATGAGGATGATGATCATGATTCCGCTTGGGAGTGTGGTGCTTTCATGACACCCCACATGTATTCAAGGTGTAACACCGCCGCCAATCACTATCGCATGACCCATAGATTTGGAGATTATTCTCTTGCCCACCAGTGTTTGGGGAACTATTTTGTTTTGATCATGGACAATTGATATCTATCGTATTCCCTCGGATTCTCATGATTATCAACACCCAGATTACAGCTTCACTGAATCCAGCTTGGGTAACCTCCAATAGGCGTAAAGTGGAGTCCCCGTTTTACATCCTTATTGGGATGGCGAATGGTTCTGGCAACCTGAGCCCCAGCTGTGATATCCTTCCACTTCCCATGATCATACATCCAACAAGTTCGAACTGGACCAGGGCGAAGATGTACATAGAGATCACCAGGTTTGATATCTCGCTCCAGTAGAGTTGGCGGGTGAGGAAGGGCAGTATCGGACTTTGAGGCATACCAAACCGTTTCTCCATCGTGAGTAGACCAGTTCCTAACGAATTTGTAAGTTGTAATGGTGGGGTTGTCGGTTTGTACTGGGCTTGAGCTTAGTTTACATCCTTCGAATCTATGAAGCAGAGTAACTCAGAAGTGTTTGTGCAGGATTGACAAACCAGCTCACAGGTCCCAACCATCGCCCTTCTTGCCCTTAGCACCCTTACCCTTAGCAGCCTTTGAACTAGCAGGAGGTCAAATATGACACATTGACAAACAATAGAGGACTTGCTCATCGTGCTCAGCCGGTGCGGAAGGTGTGGCATTCACGGGTCTGAGCAATTAACTGGTGAAACCTGAAGATATTGATTGATCATGGACACTTACTGGCTAGGGGCACTGGCATCTGCCTGCATGTTAGCTGTATAACTGGTTGAGGGCCTGTGCTGGCATTAGCGGGTGTATGCAGTTAAGTTCATTGACAGCCGCACTCTGCTGTTTTGTAGCGGAAGTTGTAATTAAAGGATTGCTGGGGGCCAGCGGACGCTGATGGCGGGAATCTGGATATTATTCATAAGTCTATCAGCCTGAGAGAATGGGAAAATAAACATACTGCGCCTGTGCAGCCACCGGCATTTGATATCCAGATGACATCTCTTGCGCTACTCTTGCTGGGCTGGACATGCATTGAAGTATACAATTTAGGACTTTATAATGACGGTAACTCGGAAACTTACTGGCCCCATTGAGGGTATTGTTGTGACTGTGGAAGCTGTGCCCTATGAATGACGATTAATAGCTGATCGACTCTGTGTAAGGAGAGGACGTACTCATAATGTGAGGCCAATGGACCCTGTGGAGGCGCAGCTTGAGATGGGAGGCCTTGGAATTGCGGTGGACTGGATGGAAGTCATGTTACTAAGTCCGCAATAGAGGAAGAAAGTACTCACCTGACTTGATGATATTGCACTGTTTGCGGAGCAGGGAAAGGGGGGTTTGAATGAGGCGCATATTGCACTGGGCCTGACGGAGTACTGCCTTGGACAGGTTGTTGAGCGCTCATGTTCTCCCACTGCCATGCTGCGCTGTGCAGAGGAGGCAGCGGCGCTTGCTGCTGAGGTACTCCTGCAGCGGACTGTGGCCTAGGAAATAAGTTAGCATGCATGGGATCCAGAGGGAAATAGCTCACTGTGATGGCATAGGCGGCGCACTGGATTGGGGTGGGAATTGCTGAACAGCCGGTAATGGTGGCACTGAATTTGGAAGTGCGAATGACACATGCTGCGACGAGGCTGATGCAGCCAGCGGTGTCTGTCTGCGACGCACATCAGTACAATTTATTGTGTCTAAACGCGATCGACTGACTGTAAGGGTATTGGCGGAGGCTGGCTTGGCGCTGCAACCGCGGACGTCGAAGACCTGTGAAAGGTGTCAGTATCTGATTGATTGGGTGTGGAGGGTACCTACGGCACTTGCTCGGGCAGTGATGCTTCTTTGCGGACCTGTCCCTGCCTGCGCAAGGTTATCAGTGTCTGGACGGCTGTCTCCTCGAGAAGATGCTCACGGGTCAGCAGGTGCTGGTTCGGCAGTAGCTCTGGGTGGAGGCTGCATCCTTGACCCAATGCGAGAAACTTGTTCCGGCCTCTCTTCCCTGACAAGATGTGAATGGCGCGAATCGGAAAAGAAAAGGCTGCTTACTCTGTGTATTTACTGGGTGGATGGGGCGTGCGTGGACTCAGCGGGCCTTCCTCACTTTCCAACGACGAGGAAGTACTCTCCTCATCGGAGACATGTAAGTGCTTTCTGAGGTCGTCATGGAGAAACTTCGTGTGTACATTGTCAGTGAGTTGTATATAAGAAGGGTGAGACTAGTACGCACGTCAAAGTCTCTGACATTTAGGAACGGCTGCGTCCCGCTAGACGGGAGTGGGAGTCTAGGGGGGAGATTGCTCATTCTGCTTGCTATGCTGGCGATGTAACAGGTGGCTTATCTCGAGGTCATCTCAGGATCACCGACATCCGCTAATTATTATACGGTACATGGAACAAAGGACGTCTAAATGGGGAATTGTTAGCTCTCATACTGCATCATAGATGTATATCTCATGTGGTGTTCGTCGCGGGAGTGATGCAGAATCAGGAACAAAAACTTGGGGGCGGATTAATCAATCTGGATAGTGCGATCTCATCGAAAGTTCTATGCATTGATGAATCTTACAGGGCCTTCTGTCGAGACGGCAAATGGAAACATGGTAACACCTAGCTATGGGCAGTCATAATCATGAGGTGGTATCAGGGTGAATACAATCCTGTGTATGCCTAGATACACTCTTTCAAAGGTGCCACCGTCGCACGAGCCAGCTCCAGATGGGATGCAAACCTATAAGCAGATAGAAAATTGTAGACACAGCAATCAATAAGATAAGTATAATGCTTACAAGATTGCAACTTTGTCCACCGTCTCCTTCTTCGTGTGGGGCCGGGAGAGGACAGGAACCACTTTGCCGCAGGAAAAGACAGCGACTTCCCCCTTGAAGGGGACAGAGTTGAGCACCAGCAAAGCCTTGTTGGACGGGGAAGACTCATCAGCGTATCCATAACAAAGGAAGCGTTCGGTTCCCAGAGTTATTTCTCCCTTGTAGATTTTAACCCGGTCTTGCCCGTTAGGGTTGGTCGGGAGGTGAAAGCCTTCGACCACGTTTAGGTTGATCTCTGGTGAGAACCGTGATGTTCCGTTTGCAAAAGGGAAGCAATGAAGGATGCGTTTCTCCCTATGAAGGGCATAGATATATCCACAAGCCCCGAAATGCTTTGACACCAATAATGATCAGTTTCAGGAGACGCGATGTATGAGGACCGAACACACCGCAAACTACAAATCTATCTGTTAGCACTGGAAACTGAGGGAATCAAGGAATACCTACCGACCCAGGCCTGATACGGACTTGGGGGACCACCAACGCTCGGGTGCCGGGCTAGAACCATTCAGTTGAGGTCACGAATTAAAGAGAATATGATACATACCCTAATGAGACGATCAGCCCTTGTGCGCCTACAGAGGCCGGAAGACACCTAGTTTACAACTCAATGAATAAAGGCAATGTCTCTAAGAAGCCGGATTTAACCCTCACCGAGGCAGCGATTGACTCGTTATTAGAGCTCGAGTGACTTTGGGAGAGCCTTGGCATAAATCTTGTCTAGATGATAAGATAGAATGATCATGGTTTAGACATGGTGATTCCACTGCAAAAATTTTGCAGCACCATTTCGACTTCACCAGTCGCTTTGAATAGGAAGGACTGGAGAAGGTATGCAGATGCAATTCAAAGACAGGAAAGGTCGACGTACACTTATAATTATACACCTGATTCATTGACAGTCATGCGGGTGCCTCGAGGCTGCTAGAGCTCCTGCCTACAGGGTACGTGCAACCTCCAATTTGGCGAGAAAATCCACAGGAAAACATGTTGAATTTTTCAGAAAGCAAAATCTACGAGGAGTCATAAGAAATTGTGACATACGCGATCAGTTGACCATGATTGGGCATCTGGAAACCCTGGCGTATGGATCTGGGAGATCCAGCAGGGCTATCGATATGATGGCACATATCCAAGGAGCGATCCATAAATTGATGGGTACGATCTTTCAATTTGCTTCCGCGGAGGCAGATATGTTTGCGGTTGCTCTCTCGAAATCTTAGAAACAAGTCCGGGTGTCGATGCTTTCGGGGTGGATACCATTAAACTGCTCACCCTACAAAGCATTGGGTCTTCGCAACTGACAGGGTAGAACACTGGTGCGCGGTCAATATAGCCTGAATCTTGAAAGATCCTGACCTAGAAAACGTGTATCGAATTGCTATAAGCGACTGTAGGTATCTGATCATGATCTGGGACGCGTACCTTGACGTTCGTGCCTCTGATCATGAGCCACAGCCATATTTAGGAACGCGTGGAATGCAAGAGGCAACATAGACATGTGCCGCGTACCCGAATGCACACTACTATGAACTGGCCATGGGGTCACCTCGTGTCCTGTACTCACTAGTCATGAAGCAAACACGTTTCCATATATCTGCTTGGCTTTCCGTTTATCATTTCAAGTAGCAATTGACCTTGGACCGATCTAAATAATTGGGACTGTTCATCACCACGCATTGACCAACTAGCTGTTAATACCTCACCTGTTTCACCATTTACTTCTTCACCTGCAACTATGAACAAGGGCATTGTCTTGTCAAAAAAAGGGAATTGGGTGTCCGAGTGCGACGATATGCTCATCAACGCCATTCGCTTCTCTCCAGACAGTTATTACATGGCCGTGGGGGATGTGCATAATACGCTCATTGTCAGTGAGCTCGTTTCGTGCTTGTATCTTGACTCAATATCCTGCTGTACGTCTAGATATATGCCACAGAGGAGTGGGATGTAGTACGTCATTACGGGGCGACATCTATGATTCGCTCGCTGGTGTGGCACCCCACCCAATCACGGCAGCTCACAATAGGCTGCGGGAACAGCGATGTTAACATGGTCCGCGTGAGTCAAGGAACGCCAGATGTGAGACCTTTTCCTACAGTAACAGTTCGATAATTATAACTTATGAACCATTTATTTGTGCAGAAAGACGTCCTATCTGTCTCCCATTATTCAGGGGTGATCAACTTCCTAGAATATAGTCCTTCCGGGCGACTATTGGCAGTTGTGTACGGGTCTAGGGTGCTCCTGAATAACAGTCAGCTATGCGCTTGCCACACTACACAATCTGAATAATTCACCCGTTTCAGAGACCGGCAATCATTACCATCTGCCCATAAAGAATGACAAGGGTCGGATTAGTGGGGTCCACTTCGTCAGCGAGCATAAGATCCTCGTGGTCTTCCTAACCGGACAGATGGGCATTGTGTGAGTCGTGAGTGTTCATCGCGAGGAGAACACTTCCTGATTACTCCTTCAGAACATACACAACGAAGGCACCTTGCAAGGAGTCAGAGAAGTTCATGTTACGAGCTGAAAACATATTCATGTGAGTAAATGTCCCTCGGATAATACTATGCTCACATTTTCTCTAGGGTGTCATCGGCGATGTCTCCAACACGCAAGCTACTAGCTGTTGTGACGCATGACAAAGGAGTCGACTGGCACGATGTCAACACTGGCGAGTATTCCACCACCTCGCAGTTCGACGCTGGAGACCCTTACCATGCATCAATCGAATTCACTGGAGACGAGACGGTCGTTGTCAGTAACACTAGCGTGGGCAGCCTCATCTTAACACATGTTCGGAACGTCGAGAACCTGGAATACTTTTCTCTAGTGCCGGAAACAAGCAAGTCAAGTGAGTCTTCAGCTGCACCATGATATAGAAAAGATTTACTCAGAATAAAGGAATGGGAGTGGTTGTGAGTACCGTTCATGGTCGAAGGAGGGTGTTTAACCGAGATATAATAAGGGGGTTGGGCGGCGAAATGGCAAGATCATCATCATGGGGGCAGTCAGGAGGACGCGGCAGAAGCCTCTTAAGACGAAGCATGGCAAGCGTTGGTCTATTCTTCGCATTGCTTACGCAGTGAGTTCGGATAGCCTTATCTAAAGCTTGAACTTATGTGTCGTTAAGGAGGACGTTGGACCCAAGGAGGAAATCAAGCCTGCTTCGCGGGACATGAGCCTTTTGCGAAGGGTATGAATCAGGCTGCCCACCTTTGACCCCATGTAATGATCATGAAATCCACTTTAGTGGTCCCAAAAACGGACATGGGTAGGCCTCGGCATGGTCACACTTTTCGCCTACTTCCATCTCATAGAGTCGCCAACTCTCATGCCACTTCCGGAGTTGCAGACTTTGATGCCGCCTACAGTGTCAACCGCAACTGTGACGATGTCGGTGACGAGGGACTACACCACAACCATCACGAAAGATCGTACCGTCATGAAGGCATACACAAGGACGTCGACGGCAACGAAAACGGTCACGGCTACTAAGGTCCGAGCGCTAACGGTTGTCAGCACTGCGACGCGGACTACGGTGCTGCAGGACATGTGTCCAACTACTGTCCCGTTTAGCCTGGTGGTGCAGGCTAATGAGGGGAAGACGGCACCACCCACGGTAAACATGGAGGGGCCAAAGATGGCGCAAAGTGCGAAAATGCTCCTTCGAACCACGGTGCCGACACTGATTATCACTGAGACATCTAAGCAGATGGTCACCGATACCGTCACGAGGACGATTACCCAGACAGTGCTCATCACGGAAATGACCATGGTCACCATGACTGAGGTACTCAAGGATCAATCGTATCCACCAATACCGGTGTCGGGCTCCTCGATTTTGGGGCGTCTCTGGGTAATTCTCTTGGTCGTGCTGTCTTTGACGGTGATATTGGTAATGGGCGTGGGTGTTCGCGGGTTTCTTCAGTGGTTGGCGGTGTGGTTTTTGGAATGCTATTTTAACATTTTTGGGGGTTAGAAAAGCTCATTGGGAATAACTGTGCTTACCTTGATCACGACTGAATATGTGAATACTTGGTTGACCGGATTGAAGATTGATCACCAACCGCTTGCTAGAGTGGGGGTTGCATCCAAATTAAATGATATTATGACGGCGTAACGATGATACATGCAGTGCACATGCTGGCCATGACGCGATTTTTCTACATTGAAAACAAAAAAAAATGGAGACATGCACAATATGAACTGGTCAAGCAATCACGGCCAGGTTGGTGCAGAGGAAGGACATTTTGCTCTTTGGATCCATTTTCCCATTACAACGACGACCCACGACGCACTCTTCCCCGACACTCACGACATGATATTCTTGCCCCGCATAAAGTCCGTTGAGAACCACAACAGATTGACCCTTTACAGATGGGGGAACAGTTCACACGTATCTCTCGGGTAAGACAACGGTGTTGTGAAGTCCCAAGATGACCTTGACGTTTGTCCCCTCTGTACCGAGCCAAAGTCCGAAGCGATCTTCGTACTCTCCGGATTTCCATCCCGGATCGTTCGAGGCGTATTTAGTGTTTTTGATCTGTAATTTGATTTGTTTGCCAGTAAACCATATAGATTCCATCCAGGCATTTTGGGCTATCACAAGGTATATCAGAAATTATAATGTCAGAATTTGGCGAGGAACTTACCAGAAAGAGCATTGGGATTGGGAGTACGAGAAGAGGGATCCCAGGCAGGGCTTAGCCACTCGTTTGAAGGAGGCGGGAGAGGAGTCGATGCAAAATTGGATGTCATTTCTAGTAGTTCAGGAGTCTCATGATGTACCTTAGAGGTAGACGCCGTCAGATCTTCGGTGGGTGGCCTGCCCAAGGTTTTCATCTTAGAATCCCCCCTAAATCCGAGTGAGTAGGCGTCAACAATAAAACCAAAACATACAAGAAGGTGAGTTTTGAGATGTGAAAGTGCTCCTGTTTCATGGTAGCTTGGATTTCGACCAGAACGTGATCATCTTGTTGGGTCAATTTGATGATCCCCTCATAATCCCGCAATCTATGTTTGATGATACGGACATGTCACCCAATGAGATGGCGATTGGGGTCCCGGCCTAGAGTCTTCTTTTCAATACAGTCCCTAAATGAAGGTCAGACGACATAGATGCCGAAAAGCCTGAACGTACAGAAGGGCATTCAAGTGGAAGTGTTCAGAGGGCAGGTCATCGTTGAATTGAACCATGACATGATTTCCCTCCTGCGTGGACTTGATGGTCCCTACGCAGCCTCGCAGCCTGTGCTTAGCAACAACTTCCACCTGTTGACCCACAAGATGGCGGTTCGGATCCCGCCGAAGCTTGTCGACTTCATTCTGGAGCTTCGCAGCGGGTAGCAGCCTGTGCCGTTCCAATTCAGCAACAGTGAGGATATGCTCCCGTTCACGGCGCTGATCAGCCTCCTGCTGACTCTCTACAGTGGGCAGTGAGCGACCACATTTGAATGGCGCTTGCCAGAAATTGATGCAGGACGAAGTGGTCTCCAGCTGTATTTAAGTCAGCACGGGTCACGCATGCTCAAAACAAAAATGAACCTCCTCTGCCGTTTCATGATTATAGAGCACCAACTCTTCATCAATCACAGATACGACCCATCCCGTAAAGCCTTTCCATGGACCAAAAGCAACAACAACCTCGTCTCCAAGTTTCATGCTCTTGCGTAGCGCCGTGATGGGTAATGTAAGCTCTAAACTGTCGAGTGGTGTTCGAAGAATGGCCTCGTCGCTGGTGATATTTTCAATGATGCCGATAATACCGTGTGCGTCGCCCCCAACCACCTTGACGGGGTCTCCAACGCATAGTCGTCGGGCAGCCATGAACTCCGCAGTATGCTGGAAAAAATCATCGGGGAGGCCGGGTAAATGCCTGAAGTGGTCTAGTTCCTCTGGTGTTGGTAGGGCTTGTTGCGGGTAAAATTCATCTGTGTTGAGACATAGGTATCCGTCCATGTACTCTTTACCTTTGAACCTAAACACCTGGTTGCAGGTTACCACAGCCCTTCCTCCAAAGATTTCTCTGACTGAGTTAGCATCAAATAAAGCTGGAGGAGGGCGAACGCGACCAGTATGCTGACATTTTTTGGGCTGTCCCACCCGCCGCCACTGGAGGTTCAGACGGGGGACGACGAGGACGGATATTGTACCACTAATTTTGATGCTCGGGCCTCTCACGTAGGCCAAATCCCCTTTGTATGGGTGCTTTGTGAGGCGCACCCAGGAAGACGGACGCGGGGTGAGGGATATCCGTTCCCTGAGGCAGGATGGACCATCCTCTGGTTCAACCACTTGGATCTGCTGAGAAAAGATGTTCAACATCCCTTGACATACCGCCTGGACCTCGCCGGCACTGGGAGCTTCAATCACAATCCACCCTGGCCGAGAGACCCTGCCTATAATGGACGAGATGGTCCACCGAAAGCCACTGCGAATGATCTTCTCCATTAATACGAAAGCTGCAGTCTCCTCCCAGCCAGGCTGATAACAAGTCAGTAACGGTCATCTTGCTGATGAACGACGTACCTTCATGCGCACTCTCCACAACCGCACCTCTGGCTCTCCGAAGAACAGGGCATAGTGACCGACATGAGATTTCTCGTCCCAGGAATCGTCCTGCGCTCGTTCGTGAGCTCTAGACAGTAAAGCATCCCACTTGTCCTCAGCTTGAACACGAGCATGCTCCCTCAAGAGCAAACGGTGCGAAACACTCCTGTCCGCCGCGACGGGCTCGTCATCCTGCAAAAAATCAACTGAATAAGGACATTAATTGAGCTGCGATTGATCATGCATGTTTTCATAGTGAAGCACCTAAGTCATCGTCGGAATCGTCAGAATCGTCCCCGTCGCTATCCACCTCGGCCTCGAGACTTAAAAATCGTCGCACGTCCTGTACCTAACATTTTATCAGCATCTGCACTTGCAGAAACATGCAACGCACCTCCCGTGTGCGCTTTTTGCCCTTATTCTGGGGTGCACTGGACCTCTGTAATTGCACTGTCGTCATCAACATGTCCCTAAATTGGAGGACAACTGTACTACCATGTTCTCCTTGTCATTCTTATTGGTTTCCATGTTTATGCTATTAAATGTGCTACTCTGCTACTGTATGTCTAAGAGGTTATACATCGCCTGCAACGACGACCGTTAACGATGATGGTGGTTCAAAACTACGAAAGAAAAATTGCCATCATGTGACGGAGAAGGCATTTCTACAACGACAAGTTTAGGGTAGGCAGCTTTTTACCTTCATGTGAGATGTGGGCTCGTGATTGATGCACAGGATCACCTGATCTATCTCTGATCAGACACAAAATTTTGGATTGCAAGTCAAGTCGAGGGGTCCGGCCCTAAAGATGACCATCACCAAAGTTGTCACACCACAGTGCCAAACAAGCTTCCGATCTTGGCATTCAACCACCATGTTGTGCTACCGAACGAAAATTCTTAGTTACATGTAGTACTTGTTAGCAAAAGAGCATGTTTGAACTTGAGCGAAAGCACTACGAGTGAATGCGTCCAACCAAGCATGGTGGGCTGGAATATGGCGAGCTTGATGCTGCTCAGCCCAATACGCGGATGAAATTGTCTCGGTCTGTGCGGTCAGTTTGTTATTTATGATATTGGGCCAAGGGAATTTACATGAGCCATATAGGTCTTGGGTATGGGCCTGCACTGTACGGACTACATTTTCGTCCATAGCCTTGTGAGGCGGATTGTGGAACACTCAATGGTGACGAACCTCTGTCTGAGACAACATTGTATCTGATGACATCCGTACTAGGCTTACGCTTCATAACAAGGAATGGCAACATAGAGCCGCCTCGCACTTGAACTCACGAACAGCCAAGGTGTGTATACATTCCTTGAGAGTTCCTCCGATTTTCCTGATTCACATTGATCCGCAGCGCGCGTTCGAGGCTTATTGCATTGGATATGTAAACATACACCATGCCGTCGTAGGAACAGCATGCCTATCGTCCCCAGAATACGGAGCTCAGGAGGGACTACGTCGCAAACCTCGGCGCAATGATGTCTATGTTCGGCATCTTTAGAATTTCTCGATTCAAGCATCCTATCCCGCTACCTCCATCGCGGACAGTTTTTGATAGGTATGTGTGTCTTCTAACAGATACATCCGCTACGCTATTATGATGTAGCTCAGCTCGAAGCAGGCATTCTTCGTCCTCAATCACGGAGAATTGAGCTGGTGGTTGTGGGCGAAATGCTCGGAGGGAAATGCGTGTCTGTTGGTTTTACGAATCCAATGGACAACACTAAGGTTCGTAGAGAATGGTCCCTATCAATTGTCTGCAGCTGATCGCTTTTGAAACCCTTTCAGGCCAAGTTTAAAGAATCTTCCCCTTTCAAAGTCTCCAAGTCGCCTTTGTATCATCAGTCTAAAGGGAAAAAAAACTAAGGTTCGTTGCAAATACTGCTTATTCCTAGTTGTCTGCGGCTGATGGTCTTCTTTGAAGCCCTTTCAGGCGCCAGGCTCTTTTTTGCGCACAGGTCTTGAACAGAAAACACGTGGGTTTATCAAGTTCTTCCCATTGATACGTAGCTAATGCCGCGTTAAGCCTTCCCAGCCATATTCGTGCTACTTACAATGTGAAAGGGGGCGCAAAAAGGTTCGTCGTCTTAGGCATCCCTCTTGACATATAAATTGACGGCCCCATTCCTTCACAGCCCCATGGAATTCAACCACACCACACCATCAGAGGCTCATGAATGGCGGGACAGTATCTCTGACTCCACACATACTGCATCTGATAGGCGCAAGTACATAGAGCTGCAGCTTCACATCCTGAAAAGCATACGCGCTGGAATGGTGCGCAGTCCCTCTCCCATTGTCTCGGCAACAGGCCCATCATCGCATTCTTCATTAGCCCCCTGTCGTAGACTCCGACGAAGAGCATGCAATAGTCCCCGACCTGGAAAAGCATCTGAGGCTGCTCGTGTGCAATGAGCATCATCTGCGGGCTCAAGGTCACACTCCGGTAAGCTTACCAGTACATTCCTGACAGAGTCTAATCTCTGAGCCGCAGTGTACTATCGAGGATTTGATCCGTGGGTACTCTACAGAGTACAAGGTCAAACGTGCTTCCCTGAAGCCCAGTACTCCACAAGATGAGGACAATAAGTTATCCAATCTTCATCCGTCGATCGATTATGGACCCTGGTCGCTTCAAGAGCAAGAGCTGGTTCGTCGCCGAGCCGCCAGCTACAAGATCGCTTTGCGTGTAAGAACACCATATGAGGAAAGAAGTTCACATTCTGATCCGTGTCACGGTAGGCGTACTTGGATCGTGGCGAGAGTTCCGACAACCCCCATCTGTCATCAAAGTCAGCAGTCTGGTTTTTATATTAGCAAATGACGATATGGGGCTTCAGAGGGAATCTGATGGAAAGATTGCTCATGTTCGAGGCACCCTGAGATCCCTTAAACACGTTTTTGACGCAGTATGCATTATATATCGAAGTCCCACTCATAGATCCCATTAAAACATGATACTCAATAATAATAATCGAATGTCTCTGTAAGACTCGCAGCGATCGTCCTTTCATACGTCCTCGAACTCGCTGTGAGGGTATGTGGTTTCAATCACTATACCTTCTTTGTGATTGACTTGTGGGTTTGTAGTCGACGGGCGTTTGTCACCCCAGGATGCTTCGGAGCAAAACTTGACCGAAAACATACAAGTGTACTTGCAAGTCCCACTGTACGACCTTTAATTCGTCTACTGGCGAATACGAGGGCTCGGGGACGATACAGAGCCGCAATACCCGTAACAATCATTGTAGAGATGACAGACTTTTGGATGCCTGGCAGGCGGCAACCTCGCCTGGCGAGCGATCTCGATTTTCAGTCTTTCGACATTCACACTCGACTCAGCAGACAGGTGCCCTGCCAGCCAACAGCCAATCCCTGTTATCACTCTTCACAAGCCAACCCCCAACTCCACCAATTGACCATCCCACGATTTCTGCCTCCCATGAGCCGCAGACTGAGTGGTTGACCTTCATTGAACACAAGGTGCAATGGCTATCCGAGCTTCCGGTGACTTCCTTGGAGGTACAGCTAATATTCTCCAACGACGCCGCCTCCAATGGCGAATATACCCAACCATCTCCAGCCGACATTGCTCAGCCAAATCATGGCTTACATGCTCTGGTGCTGGGACTTCGTCCTAACTACGCTTTCCTGTCCACAGAGAACCGCTTGTGCGAGCTACTCAGTGCTTTACCTACTATAGAGGCGTCGGAAAGGAGAGACGCATTGTCAAGGTGCATTTACGAGCAGCTTGACCGGTTAAGTCAGGAGAAGGAATATAACTGGGCCCAGCAGCGGGCGCAGTCCGTTTCTGGGCGAATCCTGGTTAACACAGGTGAGTGTCGTTTCGTGATCAATCCTCGAGACTCACAGCTTGGTGTCAGAAATTCATTTCTACCAACACGGCCCGCGTAACATCATCTCGAAGGCCGCTGCTCTGGTTTGCCTGGCGATGGAACTCTTCTTTTTCATGTCCCGTCGTGCCCGTCGTGCTCAACTTGCCGGGCAAAGGGATGTTTTACGCGGGTTATTTCCAAATGCCTCATGCCTCATCCCCAAAGACCCGTGAGCCATTAGCTCGCAGTATGGACTGAATCCTGTTACGCGGCAATTTTTGTGCTGTCCGAAGTGCTTTTGCTTATATCCCTTCGAACCCGGTGATAGCCCACGCAACGCCGATTTCCCTGCCATTTCTCAATGCACCTTCAAGGCAGCGCCAGAGAGCATGCCATGTGCCGCTCTGCTATGGAAGGACTGCACTCTAGGTAACGGGAATACGCGGCCAGTACCTTGGCGGCGATATCTGCATCAGGTCCTGAAGGCCTGGGTCGGTCGTCTCCTCTCAAGGCCCAACATTGAAGATCTGTTGGAGGAGTGTCAATATGCTCTCCCTGTAGACCTGGATGGACCCATACCTGATATATGGTTCTCTAAGGTGCTTCAGGGCCTGGTAGATGTCGACGGAAACCCTTTTTTTCCGGGCCCTCCTGGAGAGGGGCGGCTGATCTTCAGTCTATCTGTTGATAGTTTCAATCCATTTCATAACAAAACGGCAAAGCAAACGGTCTCGTCGACTGGAATATGGCTCGTTCTGCTCAACCTTCCTCCCCACCTACGCTATCTACCCAAAAACGTCTTTCTCATTGGGGTTCTACCGGACCACCCATCGACTACCGAATTGAACCATGCACTTGCCTTGGTGGTGGAGGACCTCCTCAAGTTTTGGAGTCCAGGGGTCACCTACACACGAACCTACAAATATCGTGCTGGGAAGCTTGTTCGTGCCATGCTTGTTCCTCTGGTCTGTGACATGATCGCCGCTCGCCAGGTGCTGGGCCTTCCGGGCTCTACGAGTGCACATTCATTCTGCACTTTTTGCGATCTAGATCAAGATGACCTCGATGTCCTGGATCCATCAGAATGGCTGAAGAAAAATGTGCACCATATTCGTGAATTTGCCAACTACTGGAGGCAGGCCTCGACCGAGGCATTTCAAAAGGACATATTCGAAGCTTGTGGTGTGCGTTGGTCGGCACTGCTAGACTTTCCGTCTTGGGACCCAGTTTCGTACGCGGTCATCGAGTCGATGCATGCCTTCGATCTCGGTCTTTTCCAAAATCATCTACGTGGACTTTTTAGGATCGATGTCGAAGTCGCCATTGGCGGTGACAGAGCTGTGGAACCTCCCCCACCCGAGGACAAAACGGTTAGCGACTCGGACGGAGATTTATGACGATGTATCAAGCTCATCAGAGAGGACCCTGCCAGGCCAATGCTCTTATACGAGCTGCTCCGTTTCCGCCGTAAGGTCCTATACACCATCTGTGTGAAGAACGATATTAAAGGCGTTGGTCACAATTTGGTTGTCGGAACGCGCTGGGTTTTAGTGGGCAACATTTTTCATTGGGTCGGTGGATGTATGATCAGCGTTGATATTCTAATTTTGACCCTACCTACATACAGCGCCACTCTGCCGACTATGACGCTAGAAAATTATCGATAACCCCTGCTGTGTCACCGCGGACAACCCCAGGTCTAGATACCACATCAGGAGGACAAGCGATGCTTCCGGAGAATAGTGAAGCCAATGCAGCCCCAGCGATGCGCACAATCAAACACCTTACCGACGTGGAAGACCAAGAGGAAAGCCTCTGAAAAGCCAGAGAACAAGGCAATATAGTCATCTTTGCCTACCTTTGTGGCATTCTTGGGATTGGCCATTCCGAGATCGACCTGAACCGAAGGGGCGCGAAGGGAGCACTCTTCGAACTCCTCAAGGAAGCTGTACGTTTCCTGATACCGATATGAAACGCATGCTGATACCCGTGCGTCGTAGATGAATGATCCAGCAAAACATGCTCAACTAGCGGCCTATATTCCCAGCAAGTCCCCGAACCGTGTGGTGCTCAGCGGAGACGTCATGAAAGCCACATGGGCTGATATGAAAAGGACTCAACTTCCAACCTGGATTCAGCCGGCACCCCCAAACTGGGGTACCTCGCAGAGGGGTAAACTCAGTGCGGACCAGTACTGTGTCATATGTACTATCCACCTCGTCGTCACCTTGATTCGCCTCTGGGGGAAGGAGAACGGCCGTAGGAAGGAAATGTTGAGACATTTCATGGATCTTGTCAATGCAGTTCGCATCGCTAATCTGCGCGTCATCTCTCAGCAGAAAATTGAAGTGTACAACGAATTCATTTTCCGTTACGCCCGGCGTTGGTTGGAGTTATTCCCTGATGAAAGCCTGAAGCCCGTCTTACATGCAGCACTTCACATGGGTGACATCATGGATCTGTTTGGACCCATGCATGCCTACAGCGCCCCATTCTATGAGCGGTACATCAACTTGTTCCACCACATGAATACTAACAAGAAACGCAGTTTGTACCTAACCCTTCCTTCTCGGGCCAGACTAACCTGTTTGTTTAGGAGAAATGGAAGTCACATTTATGCAAACTGCAGCTCGTGCCTCCAATCTTCGTTCCCTGCTATCGGCGGATATGAATCTGTGAACTGCGGTCTGGGAAATGATTCAAGAGATCGACGCTACTGAGTGTGAAGATGCATGCGGCTATCGTCTTGCAAGTCTTGTGGATCCAACTGCTACTAACTACATGCTCGATTCAAATGCGCTTCCCTTCGAACTCCCGGATGAGATATTCCAATACCTTGAAGCCATCATCACGACTTCGGCAGATTCTAATCGTCAACTTCGTGTTTCCAGACAAGCAATGTCCGTCAATAAAATAGCAGTTCGGGGCGTCACGTATGGGACGTCCACTTCTTCGACATTCAAGGACAGCAATATCCTCTTCCAACGGTCAATTGATGACGCCAGCGAGGAACCATGCGCAGGGACGATATCTCGTATACTTCAACACACGTACGAGGCAGTTGGTGAAGCAGGGCCTCGCGTGACAGAATGCTATCTCGTCGTCCAGGAATATCTTCCAGTGGCCACTTCGTCGGACCCGTATCGCGAGTTCGGGTTTTCTGGTGGATTTCTTTGTGGACGGACGCCACTGGCGAGCTCTCGAGTGATCAAGCTATCACAAGTCGTTTCGCACGTTGCGGTGACTCCAATAGATGATGGTGACCATGCTGGGTTGCTCCATGTCCTCCCATTGGATCGGGTGAGTTCACCTTATTCGCAGCCGTCTTCCCTCTTTTAATCATTGCTTATAGCTCATGCTTTCCTTCTGTATATCTCCCAACACCACAGACGAAAATGACGATCTTGAAGAGCCTCAATGATTTATTTACAAATATCATACAAAGCAATCCAACCCAGTGTATTGATAACTTTGATCACCATTGCTATCGTTCGCAATGGAATAATAGATGTTGGCCATGAGGCGATGAGTCTGGCCTGCCGGCGATGGTCATGATCTCCACTGGGCCGCCTGCACAAAGGCTCTCGTGAGTGGCTTTACATCTGAAAGAGAAAACTGATTATAACGACAACTATAATCGAAATCAATCGTTGGTTCTTTCACCCATAACAAAGGAACCAGACTGAAACAAGGTCCATCGACGTAAAGAACTCTGGACCACTAGCCCTTTGTCCTTTGATAATCTTACTCGTTGCCCACTTATAAAAAGGGCATAATTTTTTTTCGCCGTATTTTCAACGTCATCTCTGCAGCTCGCCATCATGCCTTCAACGCACACCCCATGCATCACCAACTCCTTCTGCGGGCCCTTGTATTGCCTGCCCTTGTCTTTGTCATTTGCACCACCGTCATCAAGTCATATGACCTCGCAGTAAACCATACCAGTGAAGCTCTTCTCCAAGACATAATTGAAACCCTCGAAACCATTGAAGCTCTCATTGATCACTACGAGCTACTGCAGCGCCAGCTAGAAATGATATAGGGTTCTGATGCCTTGGTAGGATTGTTAGCTGCTATAAACTGTTTCTCATCAGCTGAACCTTGATTTGCAAAACAGGTGTCAAACCTCGAGCCTGTGATTTACTGGCGGACAGCGATTATACGTTGCATCGCTTGTTATGCTTAACTCAGATATATAAACATGATGGACGAGTGTGATCCAAGTCCGAAGCCTTCACGGTGCCGTTAGATCATGATCGATACCGACGTGGAAGAAAGACTTGCATGAGAAGAGCATGAGATACCAAGCACTCTGGTAAAATTTCTTGCGCTTTCTGAAACGACGGACCCTTGCTAAGGAATATGTGTATATTTTTGGACATGCAGTGCAATACCAAAAACTAGTCGAATGATATAAGTGTAGCCTGCCACCTGGGCTTTATATGTATAGTACGGGGTTGCACCTGTACCCTCCGAGGCTATTGGAAGTTGTCCGACGTCAAGCCTGAGATTGAGTAGCTCATAATTAAAGGTAACGTTCGTGGGTCCCATACATCTGGTTCTGCACTTGTTGGTTCGAAGCAGGACTTCACGTTGGGAGGTACCCTGTGCGAAGCTGCCATGAAAATTGCAATTCGGATGGTACATTTCAGCCATAGCTGTTTCGTCAGATCAGTCATTGAATCACGATCACAGATATCTTGTTATCCTTCGTTCTTAAAAGGTGAGTTCTGTTCCCTCAATGGCGAGTCAGCCGACGAATATCCTCCTTGTGTAGGTCGATCAAGGACATTGACCGACCAGATTCCTCAACTTCTGGACGTGCCCATCGCTTCTCCGAAAACGAATGTTAGCTTGCCCGAATTTCTGACCACAGGATGTGGGTATGGCTGCCTCGTTCACCATGGTCGGCGCTGATCATTCTCAGCGCAGAAACATCTCAAGTGCATGTTGGACACACTGAAATCTTGTACTCCTCGGTGTGGGGTTTGTCTGGTAGAGCGATATACCCTTTACTTATCCCGGCAACGGAGTGATAGGTCAAGAGAATTAGGATTGGTTGGATGGCATTCTGCCCACGCATTGGGTGAGCTTATATTGACCCATGTTTTCGGTTTGCACGTAAGTGCATATGAGATTAACGGAGAGATTCTCAAGTACAGCTAGGTATAGTTGCACCGTTTGTCACTCCTAGCCCGACGTTGACGATACAAGCCCTCAGGATCATACCACAGGCGGAGTATGCAATACACGGTCTTCCACGAAAATCCGTACCAGCCGTAAGTATCGAGAGGTTTAGAAAAGATGACGCTCATTGTGCATTGGTGCGCTAGATCGTATCGCTCGTCTCGGCGCAAACGAGCGCAAATGAGCACTAGCCAAGCCGCTTCTCCCGCGCGTCGATCGTGCTCGCCACCCACCGCATATCCTTCCTGACCGTTCATACATAATGTTATACCGCCTGCTTGACGCTCTGTCCAGCTTCATTTCCCATTTAACATGGTCGGACATCCTTGGAAAGGCGGAAACGGAGGGCGAGGTCACGGAGGTCGTGAAAAGGATGGTGGCTCGCTGGAAGGAGTTATTCCTTTGGGTGCGTGCTCTTTTTGTCGTTTTCCGCCAGTGACCCACTTCAGGCAGCCCCTTAGGTGACCCCACTTAGGGTTGATACTCCCACCCAAAAATTAGGCCTAAATAGGGCCCTTTCCATGGGGCCATCCCATGCATACTGGGCTCTCCCATATGTTTGGCTGGGAGAGCCCAAATACATGGGTGTTCCCATGTTTTTACCTGTGTGGGAGTGCCCATCTCACTCAGGTCAGCCCATTCTTGTGGGCTCACCCATCCTGTCACACTTCACATGTCACACTCTTTGGGGGCTTCCATGCTACCCATGGGACCACCCACAGTACTTGTGGGACCACCCATGTTCATAAGGATGTCAATTATTACTGAGTTGTATCTATGGCTTTAGCTGTTGTAGAAGACTCAAATCATTAGCCAATTTCATAACATATGGATTTCACAAATACTGTGAATAACATAAGCTTGGGGAATTCTCAGTTTAGTGTTGACATTGAAGTAAAGTGCACAGGCAAAAGAATATATGACTGAACTCAGGAGTTTAATGTCATGTTGCAAGTTATAGGAATGATCATACACGTGATCATGACACCAAGTCACGTTACATGTATGTCGAGTCATGCTAAGTGTGAAGCAGGGAGCAAGCTTACAATGATGTCTCCACCACAACTTGTTTCTGAACCTGAGCAGCACATTGTGTTCCACATGGAATATAGTCATATATAATGTAACAGGACATAATACTTAAATCATAGGGCATACTAAATCATAGGGCATACTACATAAACACAAAAGGCACCAAACTCTCCAAATGACATGCACTATAGTCAAACTTCGAAAGTGTGACCAAAATCATACTCAATCATCATCTCCCTCCTCCTCATAACGATGCCGACAATGAACAGGGGGCTGGGAATCTTCGTGTGAATGAGGGTGGTGGCAAGGTCCAGCAACAGCATTTGTATCACCATGTGCATGGGAGGGGAGTGGCTTTGTATGACGAGTAGGACTTCCATCATTGTGAAGTTTTCGCTTCTTCGAGGGCTGTCCATTGCTGCGGTAATGAGCATCTCGTTCTGGCAGCCTAACCCACTTTTCTCCTTCGTAACGGCGCGATTCCTGTTCCACAGGGGAATGGCTGCGGCTGTGGCTATGCTGATCATGGTCGTCATCTCCGTATCGGTGACTATGGGAGGGTCGACGCAACTCTGTTGAGGAAGGTACTAGGCCAAGCTGGCGTGCTACCTGTTCCAAGAGTCGTGCGTCAATCGGAGGTGTGTGGCCAAGGTCCCGTGTGCTACGCATATTGCGTCCTTTGTCCCTGTCGTCACGCAGCACCAATGATCTATCACCATGCCTTGATGACTCTGCTCTGCCAGAGTGGCCGTCACGACGCCAGTTCACAGGAGGATCAACTTTATGAGAAGTGGTGGTGCGGGCATTGGTGCCAGAGGCCACCTGTCTGCGATGAGCCTTCGCAAGGGGAGGGGTGTCCTCACCCTCATCGACCTTGTCACTGGAAGAGTGGATGTTGGTGGGTAGCATGTTTTTGCGTCGTCGCTGTTTTGACGGCTTATCACCAGCAACGACCTCTCGATATTTCGACGCGTCCGCCACAGTGAGGACAGGATGTCCGCTTGTATTGACCACAACTGGAATGTCAGCGAGTGCTGGATCATTGATTGCTAATGCTTCTTCATCTGCATGATTCGTCATCAGCTCCAAATTGCATAAAAAAATCTTAACTAATGCCTCACCTAGTGACCATGCCATGATCTTGACGTAGGTCTTCTCCACAGGCAACTTGTTGGCGAGCCTCTTCATTTGGTTGACAGTGTTATCTACATCAGCCTGTAGGATGCCATGTTTCGGTTTGTGGAAGTTAAATCCTTCTGAGGGTGGGCAGGCGGAAGGAGGCCAATTTTCAATGTGAAGCTTGTGTTGATATGCAAAGTCTGCCCAAGTTTTCCATGGCATCTTCATTGTCTTGATCTCTTCGAGGGAAAGGGTGCCTTTAGAGTAGATAAGCTGGCCTGAAACGAAACAATATTAGGGCAAAGTCAGGTGACAATGAGAGGAAGACTGACCATATTGAGCTTTAAGACCCTCTATAAACACCCGTCGATTACGGTCACGAGGAATCTCTCCCTGCCTCCTCTGAAAGTTGACTGCAAACAGCTGATCAGCAACTTCGAGACCCATTTCTTTCATTTCTTGTACTCTAGTCCACATCAGAATCATCTGCTTTGGGAGGCAGTAGAACATACCGAAGCTTAGCAGCAATATCGTGCAGTGTTTTGGAAAGGGGGGCTGTGTTCTCCTTGCGAACCTCTTCGAATGTGGGCGAGCCAGTCCATATGCCATTGTACGTAAGCCCAAACTCGTCAGGGTCAGTATTAATCATAAATCCCATAACATGAACGCCGTATTGTTCGTAGGCCTGGGTGCTCTGAGAAGACATCAGATTACTTCAATAGGTTGATGAAGACAAACTTACAAGTTGAACAAATTTATCATTGACATGACTCACTAGTCGCTTGAATGAGCCCTTGAACTTCATGTTGTCAACGTAATCGTTGAGGCATTCCTTGTACCATTCGATCATAGAATTGAGACATCCAGCTCGTGCCTTTGGATCTTCCCATTCATCACCAAGTTCAGCTTTCAAGTACTCTTCATACTTTTCGACAAGAACCTTGGTCCAGTCTGCTGGTTTCACTGCGAGACAAGGTTGATATACTGACGCAGGCAGGTAAGATAAGGGGACATACTGTCTTTGGGCTTTGTCTCCTCGCCATTAATTCCATACCATGCTTGGAAGGCATTCCACCCATTGATCTGGTACCGTGAGACATGGACGCCATGGCCTACTAGTTGGTAAAGCTTCTTGATGGGTTTGTTGTACTCCACGGCAATCTCCTTCATGCGACGCTGGTATTCCGCATGGGCAATGAATGCCGTGTCTTTGGCGCCCTCAGGAACTGGCCCTGGTTTATAAGGTGAGTCGGCCTCATCTTCTTCATCTTGTTCCATGGTTGGCCTGTTGTTGATGGCACGGGCCTTGCCCTTGGGCTTGGACTTGGGCTTAGGCTTTGCGACAGGTGCACTATCCTGATCTTCCTCGTCCTCGTCCTCGTCCTCATCACCGTTAACAGCAAGTGTCTTACCCTTACCCTTATCCTTGGCCTTAGACTGCTTCCACGAAGTCTGTGGCTGAAGAGAGTCCTCATCAGATGAGTCCTCGCTGTCGTCGTCAGAGGCGGCTGCTTGGTGCTTTGAACGGGCTGAGGTGCCCTTGTCCTCCAACGCTTTATTACGTTCTGCGTCCTGCTGTTCCATACTGGGCAGGCGGCGATATGAAGGAGCTTTCACGTTCTCGCATTCCTCCTGGCGTACGGTGTCGGAAAAATTAGAATCTGCTGGTAACGCTGATCGTGGCCGGTCCTGGGCAATAGTACTGGCCGGCACGTGACGATGGGTGGCGAGGGGTTGGGGGGATGCTTCGTTGGCATCGTCACCATCGGGATAACATTCATCGTCCATGTCCACGTCTTGTTCCTCTACAGGATGCAAAGTGGCATATTTGGCGGCGGACGGGCCCGACCGATCTTGCCTCTGTTTATCAGTGGTGAGCGAAGGGCGTGTCCAACTTCGCCGATTGGAGATAAACGCGTCGTCGCTGTCAGTAGTGGCCGTAGTGGTCTTGCGAGGCTTGGGCTGGGGACGAGATGGGTGGGCACTGGTGGAAAATGAACGGTTTAGGCTGTCCTGCAGCTCGTTTACTTCAAAATGTGGCTTAGAATAAGATGAGACATTAGTTGAGGTATTAGACGCACCTTTTGCGTTTCTAGCCTCCTTTTGCACAGGCTGGTGATGAGCGCTACTCGTGGCATCTTTCTTCGATGACTTGGCTAATGGTTCATTTCCTAGATCTAGAATGATCAGTGGGGCTGGATCTCTAATAAACCTTACGCTTACCCTCGTCTTCATCCATGACTTCCTCATTGTTCGTGACATTCTCTATCCCCATCCTAAGTTCATTATCTTCATCTGTAGAACACATCAGTGGCGCTCGACGTGTGGAGTTGAATTGCTTGGCTTACCCAAACTGTTATGCTCTTCCTCATTCACTTCATCACAGTCAACATCCAAGACCTTCCCAGCCGTCTTCATGATCACCTTAGACCTAAGCTGGGATTTGCTCCCTTGATTGACTGGCCTCAACAACTCCGTGTGTGTTTGAGTTAAGAAGTAACTCTCACCTGGAACACCTAGTTCCTCAAGGGGTGTAGCCGCAACTTCTTTGTGTTTGCTACCATCCTGTTTCTTGTGTTGAGGTGGTTTGCGAGGAGGAGGCAGAGGAATATTCTCCACGTTCTTTGTGTTCAAGCGCGTGCTTCGACGAGAGATGCTTGCCATGGTGGCTGCAGGCAAATTTAGATTAGAGGTGAAGACAGGAAGAGGAAGAATTGCACTATTCAATGAGTCACAATTACTATTCCACACCTGATTCCTGTTAAACAAAAATAATGAGCCAACAAGTGGCCAGCATCAGTGAATGACTGATAAGCTCGTGCCAGGGGGGGCGAGTGGGTGAAAGCTGTTAAATTCCAAGACAATGGACAATGCTGCTATGATAATCACATAAATATCCCAAAGCGGCCAAGAAAACATTGCACGAAGAGGTCAGGCACTGGCTGCTTGGCTCAAACGATGGGGAACAATGGCAGTGCGGGCGAAATAGTTGAAGAATGACTGTGTGTAAAACCGCGCCAACTCGTCCTCCAATGCGATGACCTCCTTTTCCGTAAACAGCTCCACTTTCTTCTCTACCACATCTCTCAACGACAGTGGACATCCTTTCCACGACTTCACGACTTTCAACATTGCCACCAGGTATGGGGCGCGTTGCGACCACAGCTCCGCAGTGAGGCCCTGATCCGCGCGCATCATGTCTGCCACCAACAGCGAGCCACCAAGCCCAGCAGGGAAGCAAGCACAAATGAGATCTTGACGCTCTCGGAGGTCTGCATTGACAACAGCGGAGATCTGGGCATCTAATGCAACAAATTCGAAGTGAAAGTTCAACTCGCACAACTCCCATAGGATCTCCTGCGTTATGTTGCGAGGCGGCACAATTCCAGGTTCAAGGTAACATCCTCTCCAGACCGTTTGCTCCACTGATGAAGAACTTATCTGAATGCCGTCCTCGCTGGCACAATTCCCTAATATCTCGACCACCTGCTGATGGCGTTTAGTGGATACCGAGCCACTTGCATTACCTGTGGCTCCGAAGTTAAGCAAAATGCGCCATAGCTGCGCAGAGATGGGGCGAGCTGATGAGGATCCTGATGAGAGGCGATATATTAGAGCAGCACGGCTGCTGAGCCAGGTGTGTAGGTATTTCGCTGTCTTCTCCGGGGTTAAAACACCAACGAACAGCCCAGGGTCAGGGAAAGTATAGCCTGCATCACTTGGACATGTATCATACTGAAGGTTTGCCGGATCCCTATCGACAGCTGCCAGCGCTTTACTCCAGGCAGGGATCGGCGGCGGGAATAGCGGGCTCTCAGGATCCAAAAACTTATTCCTCCCTTCAATGCATCCTGTGCTCAGCGCTTGCGGCTTTTGCTTTGGATCTACGTAGATACGGTTAGTCGACGTGTTGAACAAAAGATACAAGCAGGCTCACATGGGTTATTTTTTCCTGTCCTGCCGCGGTGACTGGACGCAGATTTCTTTGAGGTCATCCGAGCAGGGCCAGGTCCTGTAGGGATGGGCGAAGGTGGCGTAGGTGATGACGAGGTACTTTTAGCTGAGGACTTTGAGGGTAAGGCATGCGCAAAGGGATTGGGGTAGACAGTGAATGACCTGACGTAACACCCGAAACTTGTATACTTGGAAGGATCGTGGGCCGATCCTGTAAAGAATGGACTGAACGGGGGGTCCGCGTCTTCGACCACAGCCCATTTCTCCACAGGACGGGCTGGTTGAACCGAATCAATACGTGTCTGGGGGACAGCATGGTACGGTCGTAATACCCAAACAGGGAGTCCTGCACGAACGAATTCCTGTGCAACAGTGGGGCTGTTCACGTATGCGCCTATAGTTCTCAACACTAATGTTGCGGGTTCTGCATGTCCGGTCATCCTCGGGTGGTAAATATAGAGGTAGTCGAGGTACGCCGTCAAATACAAATAGCACCATTGCAGCTTGGAGACTGTAAACTGCATCTGACGAAAGTTGGTCAGTAAAGCCTCGAGATGAACAAAGGTGTCGTCAAGCACAGTTGAAAGACAAATGAGTTCTTTCTCCTTGATGGGGAAATTCGTGTCCTCCTTGTAGTTTCGTACTCTGTCCTGTATCCTGACAATCAATACACCGAATGCGCTCAGCCAACCTCTATGGATTTTCCCTACCCCTTGCAACATGTTAGAGGGTTCGATAACAAAGTCTTGCTTGGTAGGTATCCACCACATAATCGAGTCGGTGGTGAGAGTGGCTGCTTTGGGCGGGCGAGGGATGGCGGCATAATAACAATATTGAACCAAGTACAGTTGCGGCCCACACAAGGGATTGTCATCAGTGAAACGAAAATTCCGCCGCAACCTGACCTCACGGCACGCTCCCAGAGGTGGGTGATATGTGTGTCCGACGTTGAGGCTCATGACAAAGAAATTTCCGCCGTCCACGACCGAGCCAACCTTGCCGTCAAACACCATTCGAGCTAGTGTCGTGAGCCAAGACCTTTTCAGCGCAGCGCAAAAACAGGGCTTACTATCCTCGAGTCCTTTCTTATGGGTGAGAAGCTCTGGGTTCTCAGCGAGATCACTTGGCATGATTTGATCAATGTTGGAATTGTTGACCGGCATGTTGTGCTGTAGGGTTGATGATTTTGAATGTTAATGGAGACATCTGAAGCAGACGAATGTACCCATGACGTTCGGGAAAGATGTTTCGATGCAACGGTGGTGGAACGCGTGCCGAGTTGAAGTAATTAGAAAGCGTGTTCACTATGAGAATGCGAGAGCAGGAGAGTACATTAGCAATGAATGAAGGAGGCAAACGAGACACATACACTAGTTGAATGCAGTTCCAGGTCATTGTCCTAGCTTTCACGTTTATTCCTGTGGAAGACAATTTGGCGAAGCGAGCGGGTTTTGAGGTTGTGTTGATGTACAGTACAGGTTGAGCTAGTAGGACCACGAAAGAAATAGAAAATTGAGTCATAAATGACCCATAGTCTAGTCTATTGCCAACGGGGCGCGCACAGATGACCCATAGTCTAGTCTGTTCGCGTCCCAGAAGACCGACGCAAAGTCTAAGTCTTCGGGGAGTGACCCATAGTCTAGCTCCCTGGTGAGGGGGTGAAACACGTACCTATACCTATACGTTCCAAAAAGTGTGCACGCTCCCCACTTGCGGTCTCGGATGCGTCGAGATAACTACCGGGTTTCCGAAGATGATGAGGTTTGGATTGAGGGAGAGGTATGGACACATGTTTACCGCTAGCGCCATCAGCAAACTGAACCTTAACAACAGTGAACTGCACACCACTGCGTTCAGATACCCATGGCCGGAAAACGTTGTACACTCGATATCCCAACATTTGCTGTGTCGACTCCTCATTGCCCGTATATCGTTCGAGCCCTCTCAATTCTGTGGAGAGTCTTATGGTTACAGCTAACGTGGTATGTAACTTATACCTACCATTGTCAAGAAAACCTCAAACTATTTGACAGCCAGACACTTTCACTACTCGTCTATCCAAGCAGTAAAGAACCGTGCCCATGAGCTTCAAGACCGCCAACCACCCCCTCTTCCAACCGCCGTCCATCTCGGACACCCGCGAACTAGACTATGGGTCGTTCGCAGTGCTCGGCCAACCTAGACTAAGGGTCAGTTGGTTTACGATGTCGGCTTGGCTGGTAGGTACGCCAGGCACGTCGATTAGACTTCGCGTCATCGGCATGTCTGCCCTGAATTTATCTACGGCGAATGCACCAAGATGAAATCCGTCTCGAGTATCCTTCGGTGAGCCCTACCTCTGACAATATGGTCGCAGCTAGTTTATCTCTGCTCGTCTCACGCAGGCACTTCGACTACTCAATGACTTCTTGCTACGATGGCGGCTGATCCACACAGACTCATTCACGATGGCTGAGGAGACTTCACAGGAGCCACCATCTGATTGTTGCCGACGGGACCTTGTGCGACCTCATCTCGCTCGTAGTCGGTTGGCTCTCAGGCAACACGCAGACCGGGCCGGCCCACTAACACTAGAAATATACTCATTCTATTGTGTATAAGTTTTCATCTTCATCACTGCACGTGCTGGCGTTTGGTACTTGCACCGTTTTCTGGGCACTACGTCGGGCATAACTGTTCACTTTGTCCGGGAATTTACTGCATAACACTTTTTCGAGTATCGATGTGCCACGATTGTTGATCAACCGATATCCCTAGCCCTACCTACCAATCCTACACTATTATACTGATGGTCCTGCATTTTGTTTAGGTCCTACAAATGCCAGATTTTCACTGGAGTCGGAACACAATAGCATCATTTCCGGTGGCCATGTGCCTTCTGGTCACTGTCAGCGCTGCCGAGCGGACGATCCGTCTGAGCCAATGTACAATATCATTGTTTTGCAGGGCGGCGTGGCATACTTGTGGCCGTCGCTGGCCTGACCCTTCTTTTCTTTTGGATCTTTTGAATCACCTCCTTCACTATCTGCGTCACCCCATCTCCTCCAGCCCGTTGCTATGATGCGCCCGCGAATGTCAAAGAAAGACCTGTGCAGAGGTCCTCCACCACCTGGTCAAGGCACGCCAACTCGCAGGCCCAAACACTCTAAAATCCTTGCAAAGCACGCGAAGATACCGCCCCTCGTGTTGCTTGCCCATGGCGAATCGCTTGTTCAAAATCGATACCTCCGGCGCCTCCCTGGTCAAGCTGGATTCTTGGAGGGTGAACCAGAGGATGGCCCATCCCGCCGAGCTGATGTGGATTCCAATAGGGAACAGTCCCCTCAACGGCACAATGAGGACAATCTGTTCATCATTCACCAGGACGAAGGGTCTATGGTGGTCAATCTGCCAATCTCGAGACATCGCCGCAAGAAGGAGAGACAATGGGAACGGTGGCAGACTGATGTTATCCCATGGCTCATCATGCCATACATGAAGCTCATGTGCGATACCAAATCACTGCAGGAGCCTGTCCTGCCAGCTACAAGGTCTTGCTCCTGTGGAGAGCCTAGGCGAAACCTCGACATTATACTAGTATGCTTTGATAGTGAGTGATGTCTGTTCCCTTTTTCGGGCTAACTATACTAAAAGAATCTGCAGCGCTAGATAGGATCACGATTGCGGTTTGCTCCTGCGCTCCTGCGGCATTGCAACTAATCGAACGAGGCTACTTTCCTTCTGCGCCACTCAAACCTACGTTGGCCGTCGACCTGAAAGTTCTCGAGTTCGTAGCAACTCTCTTCCTCAACGTCACTCCGAATACCACTGCTTGGTGTAAGACTGTGGAATCTTTTCTGTCCAAACAAGGCTATAAATTAACTACAGAGGTGGGTGCTATGTGAACAGGCGTCTCCCAATTGTGGCTGACATATTTTATACAGGACTCGCTCCGCAAGAGATTCGGGCACGCTCTACTGTGGTACAATGGTCTTCAAGATGCCACTACACGATATGTTGATGGTATAATCAGCCATACCCGGCGAATGGAACTCAATATTGATGATGGTCTTGACGTATCTGAGGAGATCACACCTCCATCCTCGCCATGCTGTGTAACTTCCATTAATCGACAAACTGGCTCCGACCGTGAGCAACGTTCTCTTTCCCGAGGAAGCTCTCATCCCTGTGGTGCAGGTGGAGACGTTCAGGATGATGATCAACCAGCCTCTTCGACCCCCCGAAGCACAACATCCCATTGCCTGCCTCTCTCTACGCCTCGCCCTACTCGCCATGCCACAGTTGAAGGTCTCGAGAAGAATGACTTCCCAAATCCTCCAAACAGGATATCCCATGACAACACAGAGCACCCTCCCACATCCCAACATACTTCTCAGTTGACTGGTTCGCCGAATCGACGCCCCTCTGTCGAAGAGGTGGAGGATCAGGACCTTCCAAGAACGTCCACTTTCCAACATAATACACGGCAGAATACTATTCATGGCACACAATGTGCCACATCAAAGCGGGCCCATGATGCCAGTGAGGACGGTGAAGCTGGCCTTTGTACGAAGCCTTCCAATCCATTTGAAGATCCGCTGCCCCGCATGCGCCTCAGCGATTACTTAAGGTCTCGTTGTCCTTTATGTTTTGGTGGGACATTTCCTAGAACTCGTAGCCGCATCAGCTCTAAAGAGTGTGTCATCTTCTTTATATGTCTACAATCGTGGTCACTGAATGTCTCCATTCCTGCAGCCCACACGCCGTGGTATGCGTTGACGCATGTTTCACTCAACAACATGACCAAGCAGAGCGCGATCCTCCGCACACACATCCATGCACGGTCTTTGTGTCCGAAGGAGATGCTGAGGATATGGAAAAGTACGTCGAGTGCATTCAGCCTTCGAAAACGCGGCCCACGAAACGCAATAAGGCCGCATTGGAAGAGGAAGAGGATGGTTATGAACATTCTGATCTGAGGGTGCCCAAATCTGTGTTGGATGGCTGCGAATCTGCTTTTAAGGCAGCAGACTCTAGGCGCGAGAAGGCTAGCACTCAATTCTCTGACGACACTGCATTGATGGCACTGGTCTGTCGCCACGACATTGTTCTCTGGCTTGTAAATATGCGTTCTGCAGGGGAGAAGCAACACTACGCCTTGGTGCTTGTCAAGATGCTCTTCCAACATCTTCCACAATGGTTCACCATCAGTCTGCTTTATGACATTGGTTGTCAGCTTGAGCGTAGTTGTGTCAATTGGGGATTCCTCAACAGATACTATGATCGAATAATCTTCGGAATCTCGGTGTTTCATGCATTTGGGCACCAGTGACCCGCCAGATAATATATCATCCCCGAAAACGTGAAGGGTTTGGGCTGACCGATGGCGAGGGATGTGAACGGTTCTGGCACTCAATTAGTAAACTCATTGCTGTTCTACGTGTTTGTGGTGTAAGTGCATTTGAATATTACTCAGGAAGCCTTCTGCTGACAGTCTCAAAGTACCACCAGCACCTATATACACTCGATCGACAAGTTGATCATGCACATGCTGGGATCATGGAGAACCTTGGCCAGTGGCTGTTTCGACATACACGCCATACATTGACAAAGCACTCCACTGCAGAAGCCATATTACACAGCTGTGGACATTCTGAATTGTTTCTTCGCAACCAATGGAAAGCACAAGTACATTCTCAAACAAAGCCTCTTCCTTGTAAGTTATTCATTTTGTCACGTGCATCTTGAAATTGACTTTTTTGCTGCAACAGGTCGATCAAAGGGGCGCGGAAACAGTGCAGTTGAGGAGGTGATTCGCCTGCGGAAAGGGAGAGATGTTCTCAAAGATCGTGTGCAGGAGCTTGAGTCCATCATGATTGACACACATACCACACCAGAAGACTTCGCTGATGTGGAAATGGGTTTGGAAGGGGCTCGAGCTGCACTAGCAGAGAGTACTGTACGCGTACACGCTAAGGAGGCAGCTTTGGGCATCAAAGACCATGAGGAAGTTCGCCAACTTGTGAACAACCCATTTATTGAGGCACAGATGAATGCGCGGGCATTGAAGCTGCGTTTGCGAGAGAAACTTCGGTTCCGCAAGTTCAAGTTGGATCGTCTGGAAAGGTCATTTCGCAAGCAAGTCAATGGCAAGTCTACTGCATTTTCTTACAAGTCTTTGTGTTTAATGGCTAGCCCACCTCCAGAGCAAAAAATGCATGCACACACAGCATCCTCCATCAGCAGGCGCGAGCCGACCATACAGCGCCTTGCTCAAGATTACAATCGCCTTTGTGACAAGATGCTCCACCTAATAAAGGATGGCAAAGCGCTGTATGGAGCCCGATGCCCTCGCAAAATCGAGACGAAGGGTCTGTTTGCACTAGACGTCGATGACGAGATTTGGCAAGATGTTGGTCTCGATGATGACACCCCTAGCACTGAACCTCCACCCTGGTTATCCAGTCAGCAGGTTCGAGACGGAATCAAGGCATTGTTGGAGCGTGATCGGTGTTTGGAGGAAGAAGCTTGCCTTCAGCAAGAGTGTCGAAGTATGCGGGAGTGGTTTTCGGAGGAATGGTCTGTTGTTAATTCTGCGCTGAATGCTACGGGTGAGTGATTCATGCTTATAATTCCCTGATGCCCTCTGATGGTTGACACATAGACAACAGTGGCTTGCGTCACGAGCTCGAACTTCGCCGCATGGCCCTTTGCCGCCTTTGTGCAGTATGGCAGAAATCTGTCCAATCCCTGGACTTTGGTGACCTGGAGTCGTTACCACCATGGGGGCCGTCAGAGGAGGAGATTCTCAAAGCCCGGATCACACAAGTTTCAGCCTCAGTAAGAACCTCAATGGATGAGCCTTGCGAGCTTGATGACCGGCTGGATGATGAAGACATTGAGTATGATGAGGAAGCAGAGGACGAGGACATGTCATTGCTTTATACTCTGGAAGCAGTTGATCTTGCAGATTCATTCTGAGCAGCAGCACTTGAGGATAGTAGCTTTCTATTTGATACCTATCCAGCTTTTTGATTGTTATGTCCACTGCATTACAATTTATAAAACACCAGAATCTTGTTATATTAGGCAGAATAGAATGACATGTGCATGACATAGGATAAGCTGTTGGGGATACCCAGTGGCTATATGGGACAACCCAACACATTAGATGGATGGGCTCATTAGTGATATGGGAGAGCCCAGAGACCACATGGGAGAGCCCAGAGACTACATGGAACAGCCCAGTGCATTAGATGGAAGGGCCCATTAGCCATATGGGAGAGCCCATATGTATATTGGGAGAGCCCAGAGACTACATGGGACAACCCAATGCATTAGATGGAAGGGCCCATTAGCCATATGGAAGAGACCATATGTATATTGGGAGAGCCCAGAGACTACATGGAACAGCCCAGTGCATTAGATGGAAGGGCCCATTAGCCATATGGGTGAGCCCAGAGACCACATGGGAGAGACCAAATGTAAATTGAAAGAGTCCAATGCTGCAGACATGCCAAAGGATGAAAATGTGCCCTGGGCAATCCTGTGGCCAATGCAGTGTGTATATAGCATATCAGTCCACTCTTGAACTGCTAAGTCCTGACAAGAATTCTTGGGATACTTCCTGGACCTGGCGTTCCTAAGTGGGACTGTGCCGTGTAGTTTTACCTTACCTTACCTTACCTTACCTGATCTCTCTTGGCAGTACAACCCTAGCATAATAAGTTTCTGTAAGCTATGTCTGCTAGCTATCAATTTTGTTAATATGGAAAAACTACATAGAAACAAATGGTAAGGAGATACAGTGGATATTATATATATTACAAACTACATGAGTAGGTAAATTGGATCTGTCAAAACCAAAATACCTACTTATTCACTCTGACTGTTGGCCTTTGCACATAATATGGATCACTGCATACTTGCAATGTGTGTTATATACAATAGATATGTAGTACATCTATATCTAAAAGGGGGGCTTACTACCCAAAACAAGATTTCATATATTAAGCTGTTATTTACTACCACCTAGAGTGCTGTACTACTGTAAACTGGAAGCCTCATATATATTGACATCAACATGCATTTTCTGGGCAATCCTAGGAGGGTAGCTAAATATACTTGCAGATTGAAGTTGGATATAAAATAGTATGGTCAATGCACCCAGTTATGATGGGCAATCCCATTTTGCCTAGGATGGGTGCACCCATGGTCTGTGACATGTGAAGTGTGACAGGATGGGAGGGCCCACAAGGATGGGCTGACCTGGGTGAGATGGGCACTCCCACACAGGTAAAAACATGGGAACACCCATGTATTTGGGCTCTCCCAGCCAAACATATGGGAGAGCCCAGTATGCATGGGATGGCCCCATGGAAAGGGCCCTATTTAGGCCTAATTTTTGGGTGGGAGTATCAACCCTAAGTGGGGTCACCTAAGGGGCTGCCTGAAGTGAGTGACCAACAAGGACTTAGTCAATGGCCTTTAAATCGTTTGCGTTCTATATTCTGCGCGACCCCGCAGTGAGAAGCTGATCTGACTCGCGTTATTTTAGATTGGTGTCCTCCTCGATGGCGTCCACCCCTGACAGCGTCTTTTCCATCGGCCCAGGTTCAAAGCAAGCGTTGGGTTTGTGCAATCTCTGGCTCAACGGAGCCGTGACGTTGTCTGCACTGCTTGTCTTGCTGGTCAGCACAACAGAATCCTCGGCTTCCTGCGTAAGTTTTCAGTCCATACACATTCCCTCTGACAATCGCGAATCTCCCCTTAGGGTTATCTGTTGACTTCCAAGTGTTTTACTACTATTTTTTCCCTATTCGCCTGTGCACCCACCTATTGCTTTACGTCGGCTGTCCTCGTCTACGCTGTTACAGATATATCTATCGTCCTCTCGCATTCGACAATTTTGGGAGTAGTTTGGTTGGCGCAGCTAATGATACCCTCTCTTTTTTTGGTCTTACTTTTTCAATTTCACTGACAATTGCCTCGTCTCCGAGGTCCTATCGACATCTCTTGGCACCAATTGCACCCCGCTAGCTCACTTTCGTGTACCCTCATTATAGTTGATATCGTTCATGTATCTCACTACAACCGCTTTCCAATGCGAATTTTTTTTCTTGTCCGATACCAGCCGTCTCCTCCACCTCCCGCCTCAAGCCACCCCGAAACGCGCAGCACCCTAGGCCACAACTCGCCTTCCTCATTGTGTAGAAAATCTTTGACAAGTTCCCGTCCCTGAATGATGTCATGAGTGATCAAGTGGTCGATCATATTTTGGACATATTTCAAAGAAGATCACGATGGATCTGACACAAAAATGCCGCTGTTTTTAAAAGCCTATCCATCAAGAGATCTTTCCAATATGTTCACCAAGATCCCCTGTGATCATGCTATGATCAAATCTGAAATTTTATCTGAATGACATCCAAAAGTAACCCTTGAATCAATGATTTATTTATTCTTCATATTGTTGTTGAATTTCAATATGAACATGTGGTGGAACATATCACCATTTTACCCACTATATAATCGCCGATATAGGGTCTGAACACACTAGCAATATAGTCCAATATTATTTCACTATAAGAATAGGGAAATTTTGGGCCAATGCCCGCAGTGTCAACAAGCGCTACAGCCAGTCTTCGAAGGCGCTAATTAACAGTGACCTTCAAACTTCTGTAACTCGTTCTCGTGCGGGGGCCAGGGTGCTGTTTGTGCATATTTGCACCCCCGATCAAGTCATATGTGCGTACACAGCAACTATAGCGTTGCGTGTACCGAGAGATCGAAGGTCCACGGCATCTATGTGACCTTCGCGAATCATCGCACCACCCGCGACCATTCCGTCATGCGACCAGACCATGGCAGCTGGGGACAGCACACGGCAGGTAAAATGATGCTCACCGTGGTAAACAACTCCTGCAAGGTTATAGGCGACTTCGTGTGGTCGTTGCGCAGGCAGTGTGACAGGGACTGTCAGTCCAAAGGTAAACGTAATATCACCTTTGGTCAAGTCAAATGCTAACACTGGTGGTGCATCAACAAATTTGTAGGCTCTGACAAGTTCCCTACGGCAGGAGCCACAGGAAGATGAGACTTTAACACGAAAATTCCGTATGTAATCTTGGAGCGATGTGTCCACCGCCATAGGCAGAGGTGTAATAAGGCAATTTGACAGTGAATTGGGGGCTGAGTTTACAGGATGGTGCGCTGGGCACATTCTCACTAATGTCATTACGTCCTCCGCAGTCTCTAACAGCTGATCAAGCATGGAGTGCACACTTGTATACTGACCCCATGGGAAGACAGTGGGTGCGGCACGGAAGAGATCATATCGCAACGTATCCCGCACCTTTTCGAGGTTCCTGACATGTGCTGAGCCTGTATAGTTAGCGAAACCAGCAATAAGAGGACCCATAAACTCTGGGTTCAGATCCAAGAGGACACCTGCTTGGTTCCGCAGTATCACCCGCCATATATGGTGGACCATTGCAACGACTGTGTCATATGCACAACTGTTATCTCTCCACGGTGTCCCAATAGGTGCATTATCATCTATCCGGCTCTCTGAACCTGAATTGTGCGTGTTCTTCGCTTTCTTGCGAATCAGCATGTCAATCGACAGATTAGTGCTAGTCTTTCGTTTGGTGCCCAACTCTGTACCTCTCACAGGGACGAACTGGTTTTTCGTTGGGCTGGGGTCTTTCTTTCCTGTCTTACCTAGAATCTCCCACTCGACGTCCTTGACGACCCAATCCAAGAACGGATCAGATTTCCCCCAGCGTACTGCACGGTTAATGGTGCTTGGCATGTAATCCATGCCCTTGCAGTTTCGAAAGGAGTCAATCAACGTATTTCTCCTGTCCGCGTCGTGCATCCCTTTGGGCAGCTTTCCATCATAACACAGTTGCGTTATGTTATCAAGTAACTCGAGTTCACGGAACTCTTGGCGCAAGGCACCTGACGCACCACCTGTGACTTTCCTCGCATCAAACCCCTGTACCAGAAGTGTCCCTTGTGCGGACTTTCCGCGTGAAAGAGCAGTATAGATGGCATGGTGAGAACGACTGTTGTTCACGTGCACTACATTCGATTCATGTGTCTTTCCCTGTGAGGCATATTCTGTCATTGCAAAATTTGGCAGAACCTCAACCTGAGACCATGAGACATTCAAAGAAGAATCATCCGGAAGCGAGCAGACGGTCTTAACTGAAGACCTTGTCAACGGAACAACATTACGAGGCAAGCCAGGTATGTCGACAGGCTTGGGCGGCTTTGACAGACATACAAAGAGGGTATCCAGCATCCGTTGACCATGAGATTCTGTTGCCGATTGCCATGAGTGAACAAATCCCTCTTGTCCACGTGTAATACATAACTCGGTCGCAGCATTCTGATGGATCATGACGGGGAGACCAACACACAGTGATAACTTTGCTGGGATGATCTTCGTATTCGAACTATGCGGTGAGTCCCATAGTGCTTTCTGCATCTTTTCTTCTACCAATTGTTTCGTAATTTTAGCTCTTTTGCCCGCTACCTTTCTTTGCTTCTGGATTTTTGGGTCCTCCGGTGGTGCAATGAGGTCCTCAGAAAAGAAATCGACCAGCTGCTGGTCAGTTTCCTCCGTGAACCTTCGTGACCCTAGAACATTGATCGCATCCTTGTCAACATTGAACGACGTGATAACAGATACATTACGAAATATTTCTTCAGTGATACTTGAACGACCGGGCAGAGCACTCGACATCCGCGACCGTAAGAACGCCAAATCTTCAGGCGTACACGACTTGTAACGCATGTTCTCCAAAGCACGCCTGAAACTTATGTCCTCTGGGGATACGTTTTGTTGGCATTCGTTTTTCCACAAGATGACGACGGTCGTGATTTGGTGCCAAAGAGCTTTTCCAATGGCTGATTCTTGATCCCGTAACGAAACACCCGTCGTTCCGACAGTGCGACTATATAACGAAACACTTTCCCTGCCCATTGCTGGTGGAAGTTGAGCAAAATCACTGGCAAAAATCATGTTCATCCCCCCAAAAGGTACTTCCGGTTTACCTAACACTTTAGCCAAATGAGCACTAATTGCATAAAGGTCGCGACAGGACAACATTGATACTTCATCGAAGAAGACATAATCCATGCCAGTAAGTCGAGATTTGACTTGCGCAAGCTGAGTATTTGTCTGCTCATGCATGTCAGATATACCAAACATGTAGTGGTAAGTTGATCCTCCAAGAAGAGATGTGGCAGTGCCTGTGGGGGCCACTACAACAAACCTATGAGGCTCTTTTCTGACGTCAAAGAATGCACTCAAGGCTGTCAAAACTTGGGTTTTACCTGTTCCTCCCATTCCTCCAATGTACATTTTGAGGGGTTCAGATGAGGGGTTGACAGCATGATTTGCAACGATAGTGAATGCTCGCTGCTGTTCTTTGCTTAAGGTGAAATCAGCTATGACCGTTTTGATAGCTGCAGACCACTCTTTGGACTTGCATGCTTTCTCCAAGTAAGATTTATCGATGACATTGACGATGTTCGGGTCTCGATACCATTCCAGGGATTTTTTAGAAGCAGGCAAATCATCTAACCGTTTCTCAAGCATGCCAGCCCTTTCATTCATCACAGTCACTTTCCACTGACTCCCAGGCTGATTGACACTTGGCGGCTTTGGTTTGAGGTCTGTATCCGTTGGGAGCAGTGTCGGATCTGGGGTAGGCCAACCAAGATTCCGCATAATGGTGCTCATCTCTTGCATGGCAGCATCCCTTGACCAACGAGCATTTCCTATCTTGGTCAAAAAAGAATCGTCTGGATCCTTTTTGGCAGCAGCTTCGTCAAATGTGTAATCGCGAATGTGCTCATCCTGTTCAAAATCAGCTAGGTAAGACTTTTCGCCATCTATCCAACTTGGTAATTGGGCGTTACCCTTCTTCATTTGCGCATGAAAATCATCCTGGGCATCCATGCACTCATACTGGATGTTGAAGTTTTTTATAAAAGTCTGGTGCTGCAAGGTAAATTGCTCTGCATTGAAAGTGTCTTCCCAAGAGCCTTGACTAGCTTTCAAATCTAAACCTGATCTCCAGGGCTTAAAGAAGGTTAGCATCGTCGCGCAGTAATATTCGCGATCCCCTCTATCTGAGTGCGGCAAAGGCTTACCCATGAAATTAGGTACTTTAGCATATCTAGCATCTAAACAGAGGGTGCTGTGGGTCATAGCCAACGGATGACGTCCGGCCTGGAACCTATGAATAGTGCCACCAGAACGATAATTCCTGTTGCCTGGAACGCCGCCTCCAAGATAGGAGCTCTCATGTTCCATTTGATAGGCCTCTGTATTGTGAAGCTCGTCAGAACTAGCAGCATATTTCTCAGTATGGCCCTTAACTCGAGTACACCTGGATACCCAGTCGTACAGACACATACATTCAAGCTCAGGAGCGCGAAACATGTAATCATAAACTGGTGAGAGCCCCACGACCCGCCCGTTACGTTGTAGTAGTATAACCCACTCAGGGAGAGAGGCATGCTTGAATTCCTGGTCGGGCCACGCAGACAAAACTTTGGTAACAAAACTCTGCCAATAGAAATTTTGGAATCGATGACTCCTGTAATGGTCAGGGTTACCAAGAAGGTATAGGCATATCATTGGAGAGCCCATTTCCAGCTTAGTCGTGAGTGAATTCACGATTTTTGTCATCAGCGTTCTTGCTTTTTCCTGGCGTGTAGCCGAGCCACCCAATACCTCGGTATTTTTCTGAAAAATCAATCGAACTGTCTCAAATATGATGCAAGTCTTCAACGAGGTCTTTGTGACATATTTGGTTACATAGTACATGACACCCTTTATCACAGTTCCTGACCGCAGGCTGGTGACGTCAGTGTTACAACGGAAGAGGTAAGTAACAGTAGCCGATATTGTATTCATCCATGCCTCCAACTTTTTGATATGCAGAGAGCCAGTTGCCGGATCTACTTCAGTTTCTGTGTAGGTTGGGCATGGAAAACGACCACGACAGCTACCCCACTTGTTGTCCAAGCAACCGGCATACTGTTTGCTCTTACTTTGGGAACCATCTCGATTGATAGTAGATCTACAACTGTGGACGTTGGACCGGAACAATATATCGTCTACAGTGAACCTAAACTGAGACCACCAGGTTTCCAAACTCTTACAGCGCTCGCAGGACTTGCATGAATCCGTGCACTTCTCGGGAGGTGCCTCAGGTAGAATCAGAGTTGGGTTTTGATATGTTGGATCTTCTGCAGCTACCGTGAGAGCAGCCTCAACATCATTCATTGACCCTGTGCAGAACTCGCCCTGGTGAGCAGCCTCTAGATATTGAACAAGTTGCTGCTGGAAAGGTGAGTTGGGATCCATGATTGCCTTGTGTGCTTCCTCAGGCATCAAACCATTCCTAATCCACAAGAGAAGATGGAGATGCAAAGTAAGACGTCCCTGTTGCTCTACTGTCCCATAATATGCTGAAGTCTCACCATATATCCCGGCATGGTCAGTACCGAATCCCAAGACGTGCTTAATAAACAGCTTCACCATAAAGTCAAAGAAACGAGCAGCCGCAACAGGATTTTTTGCAATAAGCCGGAAACGCTCGTCATAGCCCCTGATCAACGGTTGAAACGTCTCTTTTTCATCTGCAAAATACAAGCAGATGGGGTGGGACATGTCAGAGGGTGATAGGGTAATGTACCATGACAGCACCCCTTGATTAGCGACAAGGGACCAAATTTCATTTCTCATATATTTTTTGCTAGAGACCGAGCCATCGACTTTCCCACCCACATGGTCAAGGTCTCTAATAACCTGAAAGCATGCCTTCTCATCCTCGGTCACAGGCTCCACCACTTCGCCTTGGGCCATCCTTTTTGCTATGTTGCCAAGTACATCTTGATTCACTGATAGGAGGCGGTCCGTAATGTCATCAAAATTCTTGGAATCCACCGCCAGATAACCGCCCGTTGCAGCCACTTTGATCTGGCGATGGCTAAATGCAGCAAATGGGAATGCAAGGTCGGTCTGGAAGCGCTTGTCATGATACATAAGCAAGTGCTTTTTGTGCAGATCATCAGACAAGGACGTCGAGCCAATGCCACCCAACCCATAGGGAAACAGCCATGGGAACATCTGTGGGTACAAGTCAGGATTGTTGTATATTGACTCCATTTTGTTGTGTTGACCCACCCATAGGGCCATACCCCCGGATTTCCAATGCTCCATCGCCATGCCTTTGAGTGCTTCAACAGTATTAGTACCCATTTGCTCACCTGTCAGTCCATGGACCATGAACAGGCACTCCCCGGATTCAACGCCATCCCCTTCATTTGTATCGTGTATACTGGTCGCTTTGGTAATCTTGACGCCGTCACTCTCACGATAAACTACAGAGACAACAGGGGAAGTTTCAGGATACTCCGCCAAATTTCTGGCAGAAATTTTGACGTCGGCATAGTCAGGATGGTTAAGAATGAGCCACTCCAACGCGGCACGTATCGCATGTCTTCTCACAAGCACAGGTGAGCGCTTGAACTCTTCTTCAGTCGGTTTACACGGACCAGTAAATAAAATGGCAAGCACATCATCCAAGTCTTCGATGGGAGGAGGAAGCATTTTATACACCTTGGGTAACGGCGACTCAAACGCCACCAGATGAGCAATCATCTTTTGACGACCTGAGGAAGCGACACGAATGAAGTTGCAATTGTGACGAACACGTGCTACCAAGACCTTTTCCATGAAATTCAAAGACGACAGTACGTCAGGTACTTTACCTATCCAAAGACCATTTGCCAGTGCCAATTTGGGCACATCGCCCTTTCTTATAGACCCTCTACAGTCATCACAGACACGATTGCACGAATAGTCTAACACCGGCCCCTTGTAACTTCTTATCTTCTGTCTCGCTGATATCCGCTCTATCCTAGTAACACTGGGCGCATCTAATATATGAAGCAATCGCTTTATGTTTTTCAATGGGCTCAATCGAACAATGGGTGTCAACCTTCCACATACCGCACAGCCAGCCTCCTCCAGGACATTAGGAGACGATGCAGCACAGAAATCTTGAACAATCTGCCGCGAGAGATCAGGGTCCAAAGGCAAAGGATGGAAAGGTGTATCATCGGATTCAATAGGATGAATACCAGCATTGAGTTTAGCCGCCCGTACATTTGCCTTTGCCAACCTATCCCTTTCCGTACGGGAAGGGGACGCCAGAAACACACTGAACTTAAGGTTGCACGCTAGACAGTTATGACCATTGAACGTGGCTTGCAGGTTGTTGACATATCGTGCAGAACCTATGGACACTTGATGAAGTCGAGCTATTTTTTTAATACTGGTGATGGGTAAATGTAGTATAAGCTCGTGGACAAGCATAGTGGTGTGTACGAATCCTTTGGTAATCGGGTACCTTAGAAGGCCGACACGGTCGACATGATCCACATATGCAAACACATAGCGATCGCCTGGACGGTCAAACTCACTGACCACATGCATCTTTAGATCATTGTAGGTGAAGGAACTACCTTTTTTTCCCCCCGCCGAGGGGAGTAACGCAGTTGAATTGAGGGGAAGGAATTATAGGGAATTCACGTTGTGGAAGAGCAGACTTGGAGAGGCCACATGAATTTGAATATAACATCGAGTAAATACCTAGAAACTCATTCACCAACAGGAGCCAAGGCAGATATATTCGAGCATGAGTCATACGAAGTACAGAACTCGAAGAGCGTATGGATCGACACTTACGGAAATGGCGGTCATCTCGCACGGCTAACCGCATCCGAATCCCAGCAACAAAATCATGCCTAGTGACAAAGGCATGATGCATGTACCACTGAATCATGAAACAGGCTGTACGTATGTCCTTTTGCAGGATACAATACACATAGATGCACAAGTTCAAACAGGAACAATAATATGACAAAGTTATAAGCGCCAAATTACCACGGACCAGGAGTTGCAAACGACTGAATAGAAACCGCCAGACGGCACATAGTCCACGCATTGGGCCACATATAAGCCAAGGGAGGCGTAGCTGTAATTGAACATAATCTACATGCGTACTTGTGTCAGAACAAGCTGATTCTAAAACAAAGAAAACATCGCGGACAGGCAAAAATGTGGTCGAACCCGGGACTGCACCAGGGAACAAGTTGGCAGAAGGGTACCCAATATGGGTGGGGTAAGCCGAAGGCTTGCAGGCACATGTGTGGCCCGAATGGTACCCAAGGAGGGTCGGGCAATCTTGACAGGATTCACCCAAATAACTGTATTCACAGCAAGGTAACACAGAGCAAGACGTTTCAGAAACCTGAGGACCAGGGGTCGTCAGCAAAGCGAATGACCTACAATATAGGGTACTCACATTGAACAAAGGCCGACGGGTTGTGATCGAGCAGGACGGTGCTGGGGGTACGGTAAAAGACCTAAATTTGGTTGTGGGTATTAGAGCAGATAACATGGTGCTTGCGATGCCAGAGGGATGTACGCCAAAGCTAGATGTTGTTGAGCAAACACCAGACACACCAACAGCGTAAACAGCGATGAGATACGAGGTATCATGGCAGGGCGTTGGAGTCAGGGAGAAGGAAGCAAGTCAACTTCGAAGTGTTGAAAAACCGCACGTGAGTCGAACGACTAGACTGTTCCAGAGCTCCAATTCCAACTCCGATTTGGATGTCAGCGTCCAGAACGGAAAACAAGGGCATTGATTGAAGGGGCATCGCAGCCTCGGGCGTGGCTGTGGACTGGGAAGAGGCTCAATGGCGAAGTTGCAGGTTCAATTCCTGGCAACGCCAACCCTTATTAATACAGTCATCTGTACACAAGTTTTATTTTGTCGTGGCATACATATCATACTTCGTGATCGACACTGGAGGGAAAATGTTCGGAAGTTACGGGGACATGGGTGATGGTACTGTGGCGGAAAGAAATTACAATTTGAGGAGGGATGATTCAGTACAAGTTGAAGCAGCACTACATACATCGAGCAGATAAATCTATAGTCAACGGCAAACATTAATATAAATGGTGGTCAAAACGGTAAACTGATCAATGATGAGTATCGGGAAGCGGTAAGAGTTTACTCACCTCATCGAAGAAATGGCAGGCACTACGGCGTGACAGCAGCCGACTGGAAGAGAGGGCATCATTCGTACACCAGGCCATCGTCGTGCACCACATCGGCAACGCCGTCTTCATCAGCCCACTCCTCAAGCAAATGCTTCAAATATTCACCCTGCTCGAATACCTGCTGCCGAGAACGAACATCGAAAAACGGATTGTTGGGAACCTGCGTGAGCGTCGCGAGACAATCAACCGGAAGTCGGCTGGCGTTGTTCATGTCTTCATCCAGGACTCGAATGAGCTCCAAACATAGAGCTTCGTCCATGGCACGGGCCTTGAAGAGGTCGGTTTCGGCAAGTGCTGCAGCATAACCATGGGTCTCGACCCGGCCTTCAGCAGCCGCACGCTCTTTACCAGCCTTGCAAAATGCATCGACCAAAGCCTTCACCCCTTAAGCAAAGTCTATCAATTAATGGAAGGATAAAAGGCAGAGTGGCGACTTACTGAAAGGTATGTCAGGGACCTTTTGCAGCCTTTCCGCAAGTGCGTTGCGCGCGGATATGGGAAGGCGATAGCTGCAAAAAGCAGCTTCTCCGTGCGCAATACAACATCTACACGCCATACCCCAACTTTCTAGTTTGCATGGGCCCCTAGACGAGTTGCCAGCGCACGAAGTACAGGCACCTGGGACCTACGCAGGACAGATGTAAGCAAAGGAAAAAAGGACGAGTAGAAGGACCAGTAAATGCAACTTACTGACCCATGCAATGACAACATGTTTTTGAGGATGGACGAGCCCTGAACGGTTAGCGGTGAGGCACTGCGAGGATGTAACAGGGAAGACATAGGGTGAAAGCAATATCGTTGGGTTCAAGGCAGGGGATTTGAACGAGGACCTTATATATACTCATGAAATGGGGCAAGCGGACCCATTCCAGAAGGACGCCAATTATACCACAAAGAATGTAGCTTCCTTCAAATCTGGTATGTGGAATCCCTGATGCAGACAACGGCCTCTCACGATCGATCACCTTTGAATATCGGGATCAGTGCTGGCATCAGCACTACTGTGTGGCTTGGGTGCCCTTTACGTGTTAATTCAGGGAGAAGTTATCGAATTCAGAGTGACTATTGATGAGCAGGGCATATAGACGAAGGTGCAAAGCCGAACGGCAGATAGATTGAGCATAATGTTGGGGACATGACATATGTACAGAAATATTGAAGGTCGATTGACAGGCCTAATAAGAACCCTCTTCTTCTGCCAAGGAAACTGGGGAAGTAATCAAAGAGAACAGATATGGCGAGTGAAGAAAGGAAGAGATTTAAAAACATGAGGGACAGCATACAAATGTAACGGAGCAGACGTACTCTCGTGGTCATAGTCAAATGCCTCAGGCGTGTACATGCTGGTGTACGGACCATAGCAGTAGTCTTCGTGTTCACCATAAAGATCGCAATACTCGCATCGATACTTGGTCCAAACTTGGGAAGCTGTCACGCGTGGTTGACGGAGCAAAGAAAAATGCATACCACGCCAAATATCGTCGTCATCACCTTCACCTATGTCGATGAGAGACGTGGCAAAAAGGTGCATGTGCGCTAACGGAACGGAACATATCAGTAAAAGAGCAAAAGGCAAAGTAATTGGGACCAGGTGCGCGAACCTTCCCACTCTTCGCGGTGCTCATCATCGAAAAATATAGGCGACTTGTCAAATTGCAAGGGCTCCTGCAAGCTTCGGATGTCGGCATCAAATTCAACTGATGCAAGATTCGGAGTTCTATTTATAGAACGAGGTTATTCCTCTGAACTGGCGTACCCAGCATCAAGTGATGGCTGATCTCATCACGGAATTATCCAATTATCCTATCCCATACGTCGTCCTGTACTTCTTTATTGAGTGATCACGTGAAATTTTCAATTAGTGCTTTTTTCTGCGGCAAGTCACGTTTTGCCGCACCTACTTTGATTTGATGTCATAATCGTTACAGTCTTTTCGCGGTCTGTGCGTCCATGTCACATCACATGACATGCATGCTCCAGCAAAATGCATTGCTTTTATACTTAGCTCATGACTTGTGCCTCGAGATTTTAGCTCAATATACTCAACAGGATATAACCATTCGATTGGACGTCGTGCTTGAGCTTAGAAAGTGGCTCCCCGGCCTCTGAGGCAAGGATTCTGGTGGGCGAGCATATATTTGCCAATGTTTGGTATCACCTTCAAGGACTTGGGAACAAGTCTAACTGATACTCATTCAGCCTATTGACTATACAATATCAGATACTAGGAAGACCAACGCTTTGAAAAAACTGCGACACTTGGGAAAAAAACCCACGACTCATCTCCAAAAAAAATCGTGACACATTGAAAAAATTCCACAACACCTCAAAAATTCCGCGACACCTTACAAAATTCCTCGCCACTTCAAAATTCCGCGCACTTATTTATTGTGCATTCTGAACAGCATATGTGTCAGGGGATCAGGTTGGGTCAGACAATCTGACTTTGAAGTGTTGCGCAGAAATCCTAGGTTTGGTGCATAAGCCTATTGGCATGTCATTTCTAGCGATTCAAACATTTACTCAGCTCAGATCCGTTCTGTATCCATCGACAGTTCAAATACTTATAGGGCACCTGTGGTCCCGAAGTTCAGAAGGTGTCGGAGTTAGTATGGCATGTAAGTAATATATCCATCATTATAGGATTGTGCGAATCATTTAGGGAAGACGTTGAGTACTTCACATCTCTTCGTCTTCTTCACTATCGCTCATACTTTCTGCGACAGCTGCTGCCCTCACTGATGGACGGTGAGTCTCTTTCACGCCGCACATCTGTTCTATATGCTTGCCCTTTGCGATATTGCTGGGTCGCCAATCTTTTCCATTGGTTCTGCATTCCAAATCGTTTCCCTCCATCAGTGTTTTGTTCTTCTGTATCATGTTCAGCATGTCGAGAGAGTCCTGTTTCTAGAAACTGTGGGCATCTGTATCTTAGAATGCGGGGTCATGGTTGGGTCACTTTGGGTGGCAAGGGATCCCCAGTATTCGTTGATTTGATGGCGCTTCACGGTGGCTTCCCTTCAGCTTACATTCACTTAATCCCTTTGCAGGTCTCGTCTAACTGGTGCGTGTACTTAAATTCTGACCATGTTTGCAAGATGTCAACGCGCCTAATAATCCTCAGCATCTAGAACTCGGACATGCCATTCATTGGCCCAACCGACCAAGTCGTCAAGGGGCAAAGGACAAAGGAAGCACGACCACCCACCTAAAAACTCGACTGAAGATAAGTCATCAGCTTTCTCACCGCCATGTGCAACTGATAAAGCACCGTCTGCCACAGTATCCGGCATAGTACCTAGAGAAAACGTGAAAAACGTGCTCAGCAAACTAAGAATAGCAGGTAAGGTTGAACACAGGGGACCAATTATCGTCGGATCGCAGCGGCTACTGAGATCTTTCGATGTTGGTGTCTCAACCAATCGATACAAGACCGTCCAAAAGATGCAAAGCATAAGGGAAGTTACGGCCACGCACTTAAAGACTCGACACAGGGAAACTCTTCCGTTTTCTCACCGCCATGAGCAACTGAAAAAGCGTCGTCTGCAACAGTATCCGCCAAAATAACTGCAGAAAACGCGAAAGATACGATCAGCAAATCAAGAATAAGGGGATAGGTAGGACCAAAGGGACCACTCATGAGAGGCCACAAACTCGTCGTATGAAATGATAACAGGGAGAAGCGGAGAGGGTGCTCGGCTGAAGTCCAAAGCGGCACGGGATGGGGAAAAACAGAATAAAGGAAAGGATACTGAACATAGAAGGGGCTCACCATCCATTGTCGATTGTGGTGACCACAGACAAGGTGATTGGGGAGGGAAGGAAGAAAGACAAAGACGCGTTTAGATGACAGCACAATCTTCGACCAGTCATCTGAACAAACAACATACCATGAGATACAACAATGCGTGTACCAAACGTGCATCTTACGATCAAGAATAGATGACTTGGACAGACGACCAGGGGGGCACCAGGGTCATGATAGATTAAGGCTGATGACGTCAACAGTGTAGGGATCGTATACCAGCAACTTGATCAGGATGCCGTTTTTTTCACATGGCACTGATATGGGATGCAGGAGCACTCTGTTAATCAATTATGTTGACCACGAGTAATATTTAAGACCATAAGGCGATATAGAAAAGACATCGAAGTGACCGCTTAACAGATGTGAAAAGATGATCGATGCAAAAGACAAGGAAACGGCAACTCGATGCATTTTGATTTTTGTTACACTATGACATGTATAACAACACGGAACACGCAGTAAGGATCACAGAGGCAATGGTAAAGTCCAAAATATAACAGCACGATTGAAAGGCAGAGAGCGACAGCATACCATCGACTGTTCAGATCACGAGGTCACTTTCCCCTGGTGCCTTTCTTGGGTTTCCCTTGGTCCACCTCTTTCGGTACATCAGATGGTGTCCCCAGGACGACCACGAAAAGGACATTCGAGGAGAGATATTTGGCACGAGTAAAGTACGTTCCCACCATATAACCCACAGCAACGACAGACTCGTCGGGCACCTCATCGACATTGTTGTGGTAACGGCGTCGACCGGGTGAGGCAGATAGTGATTTGAAGTCCTCGCTGGTGAACATGAACGGCTTAAGGCCGTGTTTTGCACGGCCATCAAAGACGGGAACTGTGAACGCAGTGTAAGTTTGCATGCAAGAACAAGCAAGAGGGTTGCAACTGACCGACATCCTCGAAACGCACAGGGTTGCCGAAAGAAGCCCCGGTGTGCAACACCTTCGGGGAGGCAACGCTATGACCGAATTTGAACGTCTTGCGAGGAGACGCAGGCACCGAAACTGCAAAGCACAGCAAGGTCAATAAGACGCACACATCCACCACTAAGATGAGAAAGCGAGAGGCACGTACAAGATCCAGAGCCCCCTTTTCCCTTAGGGAAGGTCATAAAGCTGAACCCGAGGGGTGACAAAGGTCCAGTTATCACACCATCAGGGAAGTCGAGAAGGGCCCCCCAAACGGAGGTATCGCGACGCATCTCTTGCAGTGCTGGAGCAATGGTGATGCGATGCACCTCAGATTGCGAGGAAATAGAACCGGTGGTGGCAGCAGAGAAAAGGGAACAGTCGGTGACCACTCCGATCATGATACCGACAGCATTTTGCCTGGTATCTGCCATCTTGATGCGATTAGATTCGTACACCAGGGCGGACAGGCTAATCCTCGCCATGTTAACAAAACTCCCATAGCGAATGAAGGTAAGGCCGGCTGCCAGGGAGCTAAGCCAAAGTCAGAAAAGGGACAAGTACAAAAGACGCTCGAGACACGTATGGGATAGCTTGGGGTATGTACGCCATCATGTCCTTGACTGGGAATCGCATGGAAGACAGATCTGTTTGGCTCGAACCATTGGTATACGGAGCGACATCCATGAACGTTCTAAAACAGGTGTCAACGAGGTGATACATAGTGATTTTTTTGGACATACTTGATGTGCAGCAGAGCCTCATAACCAGCCACCATCATTGGGTGCCAAAGCGCAGGATCCATGACTGCCTCCGAATCGTGACCCTTTTCTATGTCATCTGCACCAACAACAGCATAGCCTTCATCTGAAGCGTCCAAACGCGCGTCAGAAAGCACGCCGCTGCCATCGGAGTCATTACCAGAGGCGGATTCCTCCTCAGAAGGTTCGGCGGACATGCGAGACTCATGGGCCTCGACGTCCACGAAGGGGTTCGCGCTTCTAGAGGGGGTACTGGGCAAAGAGCTATGATAGATATCAGAGAAATTGAGAGGGAATAATAGTTGATGCAAGAAAGAAAGCGTACTTAAGTGCGCCATCCTGCTCATCGTCATCGGAAGGCAATTGAGGCACGTTCAGATGACGACCCTTCGAGGACACCCGCAATAGACTACCATGAATGTTAGTAACAGGAAATATGACAAGTGGACAATAAACTCACGCCATGACTTCAGGGCAATCGGAGTCATCAGAAACGTCATCCGCCAAATGCTCAGGATCAGCCAGATCCAGGGCCGGACTCTCATCGGCGACCTGCAGGGGCGCTTCGGGAGAACTAGGGGTCGTCAGGAGGCTTTCAGAACCATTGAAAGTTGGTATGACGTACATAGGTCTCGCCGTCTTGGGTACGCGCTTGTCTGCAGATACCAGGTTCACTCGAACGACAGTCTTGCGCTTGTTTTTACTGACGGGGCAATGTACATGCAGTCAGAGAGTGATCTGATAAGGACGGTACAGACACCACATACAGAGCAGCCGCCGCGGCCTCCACCTCAGCAAGGCACACCTTTTCCGTCTTGGACTTCGCCCTGCTTGTGAAAGCGTGACTGATCAGCCAAGGCAATAAGTCAAGTACACAGGAAAGATGAACATACATAGGGCGACCTGATTGGCTACATAAGAACAAGCAAATCAGAGAATCAGCGTTCATATCATATGCTATGATATAACACAATACTTACCTCATGATGACTGGAGCAGCATTGAGGGCCTCGGCATCGTCAAGCCTGGTACCGGATGCATGTCTGTTATAAAGTCACCCAAAAAAGTCAAAATAAACCGAGAAGAACAACACAGGGAAGAAATAATACATACGTTGCAACAGAAGCAGCAGGACTGTAAAAGTAGAGTATAAGCATGAAACGCGGGCAGATGGGCGGGCTGCGCACCTAGGCTCAGCAGGCTCATCAGCAGCTTTCGACGCAGCAAGAGACACATCCAACTTCTGCCTAGGTAAGCAAGGGATCAGTCATAAGAAAAAATGCTCAAGAAAGTAAATAAAGGGGTATACAGGAAAGTCGACATTTCAGGCCCATTGGTTCTGGGCACCGTAGAGGAGGCATGAGCACGACCCGAAATCTTCCTCGGTTTTTTGGATGGAGACGGATTGGTGGGGCCGTCAAGTATTTCACTAGAAAACTTATGAAAGCTAGGCGACACAAGGGCAAAAGACACATACATTTCAGAGTCGGGTTCAAGCGGACCAGTCTTGCGCTTGGGTAGCTGGCGAGTAAAACTGATGCTGCTAACAACCAAAATATTAGCAAATGGAAGGCAACATTGAGAAAGTTAATACCTAGGAGGCCCAGCGGAAAGGGCTGCAGCGAAAGCTCTGGTGTGAATGCAAGGTGAGCAGGATGCAAGGCAGAATAAATAGTACAAACACACTCATCCATATCAGTGGCCGGGCTAGGGAAGGATGGTCAGAACAGGAGCAAGTTTGCGAAAACACACAACATAGGTCGCACATCAAGGTCTTTTTCGCCACCTTACGGCCAGTACCACTGCAGAATGATTAAGCTGAGATGACAGTGCAACGCCAATTGGGATACATACGTATCCACGGTTCCTTTGACATAGAGGTTATGGGCTTTTGGAGGCATAGCAAACGAACAGTACACACAATCGTTGCATCTCGAACCACAGCTTATATACGCACGCAGGAAGCAGAAAGAGAAATGTCTTGTTTGCAGGTTGCATACACAGGAATCAAAGAAGCAACTGAAAAGCGGACAAAGCAGAACAAACCAAATCAGCCCAAGGAGGGCGCAGCAGGCCTATTAAAGGAAGAAGAGGGATGTGACAGCCCCATAGATTGAAGGATTCGGAAGCCAGCAAAAGGTTATGTGATTAATGTGGCACGAGGCCGCATCGACAAATTTGCAGTCAGAAGAGCAGACAAAGTCTTCCATCCGAATCATGCAAAATTAAATGACGCAAATGAACGTAAACTCAATATCAGTTCCTCCGATATGGACCTGTGAATTCAAGCAATTTAGAAAGCATGCAAAACAATGTCAATCAAGCAACGTACGCAGAGGGAAGGGCAAGCAGGGAATAAGGTGCTGGTGGAAGGAAACCGACTAGAGAGGTAGGATCCGCAATGACGTAAACGAAAGGAAACAAGGGGGCAGCTGGCAAGCGCGCCAGTACACGACCACAAGGCCGCGGGAATGATAAGGCGAAAGATGGAGGATCCTAATACATGGCCCTCGAAAGCACCGATGGAAGCGCCATAGAACAGCTACAAGGGGGACGCAGTATACTAAACAAAGGAAACGAAGGGTAAGGTATGATAGCAACCCATACAGAAGACGCACCACACCATGGCCAATCCCAATACCAAGGCTTCAGCAATAAGAAAGAAGCGTGTTATAGCTGGATGCAGGAACACGGGTACTGCCAAAGGACGAAGGAATCGACTCGAGGAAGACGCTGACGGAGCGACTCGGAGTGGCAAATGCAGAATCAAAGCCCAAAGGAGAAGTGTAAGGAGTCCATCAAGACAGGAAGACTGTATCACTGACCTTCGACTAGAAGCAGCTACTGGACGATGGTGGAACTGAACAGTACAACATTGTAGACGACATGGACGCGACCACAGAGAAACAAGCTGCCGGTACGTCTGGTGGGAGACATGCAGGAGGGTCGAACTGATAAGGTTGTGTAGCTGCAGTGATTGACCTGTACGCGTTAGCGCCGGTTAACGGGGTAGACCGACGTCTACTCTGGATTGCAGAGGTAAGGATGCTTGTATATCACAAGCGGACATCGAACACCAAAACTGAGAGGAAACGACCTAGACACCAAATTGGTCAGAACGACTCGGAGTAAGGATTCAAGAGGTTGAAAGGCCAAAAGCCTGGAGATTGGTTTGCGACGCCCTCGATGGTGGACTGGAAGAGGTAATTCTATCCGTCGTGGGGAGTATTGTCAGCCACGATCTACCACCTTTTCTAAAAAAGCAAATGTAAGCGCACCTGCCACACAAAAGCGAGGCTACTGACCTTGTCACAGGCAGGATAGTAAGCGGAAGCACAGATACATCTGGCAAAGCATAAGCATCAGTGGCCTGGGCACAGCTAGTTTCGATGTGGCTTTGCGCTCTATCACTGAGATCTACGGGCTATTCGACAGACAATTTAGCGCCGGAACTCTCGAGAGCTTCGCCACTGCGAACAGTAACCGGTCTGGTGATACACTGGACGCGTCCAATCACTACTTCACATCGGCACGAGACACATCACCTGGCGAGATCATTCCGTTCGGCAAAGATGTCGACCCCAAAGGTATCCTGAAAGCCATGACAGGAGATGGTTTGGAACACACCGAGGATAACAAGGTCCTTTACTTTTTCTGCCGCATGTGTGATGACGGAAAATGCAGGCAAGCCAGTCAGCCAATAACATGATATGAAATGACCTAACTTACAAGCAGGCACGAGCCAATAGGCCCACAGGCTTTCCGGATCGGAGACATCGTGGAGATACAGGTTTCTTTCATTGTAGTACCATTGAAGGGAGAACGCTTCAAGATGATTACCATATTGTGATCGATCGCGCTCATCGATGGGACATTCAGCAAGGTAAGACTTGATTGGAATGACAAAATGTGGAAGCAGAAGTTGACATGAGGTAGAAAATCGGCAAGAAACAAGAACCAACTCCAGCGCTGCCCATAACCTTGAAGCGCAAGATCATGTATGATGACCCTGAGTATGACGAAGACGGCCCACGAGCGAGCAAGAAAGGGATGGAAGTAGAAGCAAGCGACGTCAATTAGTTTAAAAAATAAAACTGTACTACTGCCCCCTTCTTTACAAACCCATCTTGTGTATCGACTTGACCTAATATTGATGTTGACCTCCATATACCGTTACGGTACTAGCCACCACTGCTGATGATGCTGTTTGGCAGCGGCCTGGTGGCCCCACGTGCTGCCAAACAGCATCATCAGCAGTAGTGGCTACAAGTAACATAGGCCCAGATAGTGATTGGCAGCTACATATGGAGGACAACGTCAATATCACGGTTCTAAGTCGATACACATAGTAAGGGGTTGCAGCAAGCGGACAAGAGACAAAGGAATCTGGCAAAGCACGGGTAGACACAAGTCATGCCTCACCCAGGTCTTTTCAAGGAAATTGAGGTACTCACCGCTTCGAAACAAAACAGCCCTCTTCTCGGGTCCCGCTCGAGAGCAGGAAGAGGTTGAAGGAGCAAAAAAACATGAGCCAGGACCGAGCACACAGTGAGTCATCCCAGATTCGAAGTGGGGATCTTCTGTCTTTATTCAGACAGACGCGCAAATCCACTTCGCCATTGACCCGTTGGAGGCGTCAGCCTCAGCACTCACATGGTACGATAGAGCAGATGGGTTGGATGTCAGATCGGTATGTACATGAGCAGTCTATATACTGTATTCTATGCACGGACCACGCCTCGTGCATGTCAGGATGCACTGTTCCATATGCCCCACCCCCAAATAGCGACGTCCTCGTCGCGATCACCAGCAACATGACCCTCAACTCCTCAATCCTAATGCAGAACCCCATCACCTCAGTCACGCCGGACTCGGAGGTGCGATGCGAGAACCATCAGAACAATCTTGAAGCGAAGTGTGATGTCGGGGAAACACGCCGTTTTCGTCCCAAAGCGGAAGCTGCCGACGGCACAGCCACATCTGCCCCACCTCCAAATAGCGACGTCCTCGTCGCGTCCCTCAACATGTCAAATCTCTCTTCACCCTCAACAACTTCCAGCACAAAGAAAACACGGTTAAAAATCACGGAACACGGTAAGACGCTTGAAAAGTTGAAAAGACGGTGGTGCTGGAAGGATGATAAGAAGTCGAAAGGAATGGGTGTGGGGAACGAGCGTGGGAGTGTCGCCATAGGATTCGGACGCTGTATAAACGCTGAATAATGATGCCTTCGTTGACTGGAAGCGGACAGCATGTTGTAGCTGGAGGATGCCTCGAACGGCCCTAAAATCCCTGCAGGGTCGTGGAATGATGTCAATCACCATGATGAAGCCATGCGTTTTCGCGTCGACTTGAAAAGAAGAGCTGAGAGCCCAGCGACGTGAAAAAGGAAGTGATCCAGACGGAAGCAGTGAGTCGAATGCCACTGTTGTCACCAAATGGAGGCGTCAGCCTCAGCACTCACATGGTACGATAGAGCAGATGGGTTGGATGTCAGATCGGTATGTACATGAGCAGTCTATATACTGTATTCTATGCACGGACCACGCCTCGTGCATGTCAGGATGCACTGTTCCACCGTTGCAATTGTAGTGAAATCCAGCATTCAGTGACAATCACACAATCCTTTTCCAACACATATATATTTAGATTATCATACGTATGCAGGTGATTTTGACACGACATCTCCATGAGATATAAAATACACAGGACTGCCATGAACAAAGCAAGGTACAGATCTCCATATGTATGTACTTACCTAGATCTTTTTAGGATGATTGAGGTACCTGCCACTCACGCCTAGGTGGCCGACCCACGTGCACGGAGGCGGTGTAAGGCAAGGTTGTGATAAATGACAAATTTGTCATACAGGGCGAAGAAGTGGTCGGCGGCGAGGAGGAGGAGGTGCGGCTATATGAGGGGACGGGGCGGTCCGAAGCGGGCCGCAATTCGATCAACATCACTTGATGCTGCAGACTTTCCCACACATACTTGAATTGAGGAATAACCTCGTTCTATAAATAGAACTCGGAACTGCAAGGTGTTTGTGCATCCGGCATGCCAGTAAGCAAGAACTACTACAGTCAGCACACCATAAAAAACTCTGACAATTTAGATCCGGTTTAAATGGCTGCTGCGGGGGATATGTTGGGGAGGAGCGGCGCTGAAAGACGCTGAAGACGATAATGCCGTGCCTAGGTCCGCGGGGACACCATCCAAACGAAATTCAGTGCCATCGACTTCGAGGAGACCCGAGACTCGTCCAAAGGCACCAACTTCTGTCCCACTTGTCCCAAGATCGACTAAAACACCAACTAATCGTCTTGACACCTCTGCGTCAGCACGCGGTCCACAATCCACGCCGACCAGTCCTCAGACTACCTCTGCAACGCTCAAAGCAGGACCATGGAAGGGTCCAATTCCAACTCGTCGTCCCCCTGCTTCTGCAGCTCCCAAAACAAGATCTGCTCCCGCTCCGACCCCAGTGGCCAACGATCCGCGAAGAGTTAAGAAGTTTGACATTGAAACGTGGGAACATGATACCGTGGGATGCGTCTTGAAGGTCACATTGGATGTACGTGCTCATGCCGCCGGGTCTACTATCCCGAACACACGTTGACGCACAACCTACTTAGCGGTCGGTTTCTGAACGGACTGGGTACGATACTGTGTGGTTGAAAGAGCTTTCCGAAGAGCTCGAGTTAGAAGAAAGGAGTATGTTCATACCGTGTTGAAGGACCGAAGCCTCATATTAACCATCCACCACAAGAAAATGTGCGACTGAACGCCGATCTCGCAGGCAGACTCTTAATATCTCGTCTCAAACTCGACCGTAGCCTTACCTCGTGAGTGGGTAAGATCTATCTCGAATGTTGAGACCTAACACCGGAATAGCGATGACATGAAATCTCTTCCTCTGGCAGCGCCGCTCCTAGCTAAAGAAACAACTTTCGAATACCTCGTTGGGGCCTGGAAGCGTGTCAACGAGACGAAGGCTACCCTGATCAAGAAGGTACATCAAACGACATTCCAAACCCGGGTATGGTGTACTAACTTACTCGTCCAGAAATATTCGCCTTTGGATACCCAAACCGCGTCAGAGCGGCTTGAGAAACTGCGTGGGCTGATCGTTAGCTACATTGATTTTACCCTCCAAGAGCCCAAGATATTCCCTCAGCCTTTCGGGTATATTCATTTCTTACTCTCCACCTTTCGCCTTTGTTCATTAATCAAGTAGCCGCCCCCTCGGACCACCCGAACTCATCACTTGTCTCCTCTCCCTCCGCCCTCCGGCGAACCCCTACCAGTTGACCCCTTCCAAACTATCGCCCAACCCCTTGACATCCTCTGAGCTCGAACAACTCCTCCAAGAGCTTGCGGACCGCTTTGAAGCCAACGAAAGAATCAATGGCGTCCTCGGTCCCGTTATCAAAGGTCTCCTGTTCCACGAATCTCTCTTCCACCCTGAAGGTCTCATAAACCATGCCGCCCACTGGCGCGGTGTGGTTATGGGCCTCGAAGTTCTCGTTTCGGTCAAACGTATCGCAATGATGATCACACAGATGAAGGAGTGGAACCCGCTGAATGCGACTGCGGCGACATTTGAGAAGGTATCATTGCTTGGCCCAGTTTGTCGCCTTGGGATGTTTCCACAGGAATGGGTATGTATACTTCCGATCATAGGATCATCATACTGAAACGGTTGTTGTGACCAGCCAGCGATCTCGGAGTCGTATTTCTCTTCACCTGATAAGCGCACTAGGACTAATCTCGAATTATCGTTTATAACGCTGCGAGGGACCTTGAAGACTCTACAGGTTGAGCCACACACCAATTACCGCGCGTCGAATCGCTGCCGCACTTTTAGTACTCCCTGTTTCAAATCTTCAACAAGATCGTCCGGGCGTCACCAGAAGCCCGTGAAGCGGCGCTACAGTATTTCTACCGAGTGATATCGCTGAATTCGAAACGAGCTGGAACGCATGTCAGCTTTACGATTTATTTCTGATTGATAATAACCCACAGCCATGCTTCCAGGTCGAGCCTCACACGGTAGCGTCCGATTCCTTCATGGTGAACCTGCAGAACGTGCTTTTTCGACTTGCAGAGCCCTTCATGGATGCTGGCTACACAAAGGTACGCTGCGTGCGAGAGTGGGGCTCAGACTGTAGCCCTAACTATGTAACCTATTCAGATTGCTCGGATAGATCCATCCTTCTATGCTCTGTCATCGCGCATTGATCTCAAGAATGAGACCCACATCAATGCCACGCAAGAGGAAACTGTACGATGGGAAAATGTGCACGGGCATCTACTCGGTCCGTACTGTTATACTGATGGAGGCTTTCATATCAAGGGCTAACGTTCAGTCCAGCACCCGAAGCAAACTTCGTCACGAACATTTTCCATATCACCGTCGCTATGAGCCACTACGGTTACCTCAAGACACTCCACAACTACCGCAATCTTTGAACCCTCCTCGATTATTTGCAACGACATTTCAATATGATCAACGGTGACGGATCGTGGGTGGGGGTAATTTGCGCCTTAACCTCCCATTCTGGTCGATCCACTCGGCCCGTTTGCCTCAGACACCGTCACAGATCATCGCCCAAATAGCGCTTGATCAAGTCAAGGCGGGTTAACGGATTCGATGCGCCCAAGAGCTAAAATGATCTTTTCATCCAGGCCGAACAAGCGAGACCTTGTCCCATCACCTTGCTTTTGAGGTGCAGTTGAGAGAGTCTGACTTCATTGCACGATCACTCGCGTTTAGCACCCACCTGTCGACGTGGCTGATTCGACAGGTAGACCCAAAGAAGACACACCCGAACCCACCCATCCAATTGGTATCTTTCCATTTATTACATGATGTCCTCCATCTTATGAAGAGACGTTTAGGACTCCACTACCTGAGGACGTTCTGATGGCTTTTCGTGTACTGCCCGAATATATCCTTGAAGACATGGTACAACACCTCTCCTTCGTCGTCCAGTAAGCTCTGCAGCCCCTTTCGATCTTGTGCTAGCCACTAATACAACTCCGTAAGAGCATGCCCAGACAAGTTAGAAGCGTTCGGGAAGGTCGAGCTCATGGCGTTCGCGCTCACGTTCCTGAACTCGACGTGGTACATCAAAAATCCTTTCCTGAAATCAAAGATCAACGATGTACGTCAGGCCTCATTTTCGGAAAATGTTTCCACCTCCTAACGTCCGTTAGCTCCTGTTCTTGAGTATCTGGGGTTCCGGACTCGAGGTGCAGCGGAATGGTATCTTGGGGAACCTTTTAAATATGCATCCAATAGCCATCGTGCACTTAATGCCCGCGTTGATACATTTCTACATTGGTAAATTACCTCACTCAACTGGCATCGTGGTCGTCGCCGATTAATCTTCAGAGGTTGAGCAGACCGGCGCAAGCTCCCAATTTTACGACAAATTCAATGTGTCCGTGATTTCTATTCTAGTCCGATGTCTTTCTGATCAGTATTTAGACGCTTGGTATTCTCTTTTAATATCTCAACACCTGCTAATCACGGAAACGATGTAGACGCAATATCTTTGAGAAATCCCTCTCACAGAAGTATTCTCTACGAAGTGGCGAAGTGCGTCATCCAGGTAGCATAATTCTGCTCCTGTGTAACCAACAATCATCAGGAATGGAGACGACAAATCCGTTCGCTTCGCCAACCTCATGCTGAACGATGCCACATACCTGATGGACAAATCGCTCAGACAGCTTGCCCAGACTCACCCCATCCAGGTAGAAATGACGACAGGGCGGCATGGAACCCTCGTCCAGAAGAACATCGGCCAGAGAAAGAGGACACCCTACTCTCGCTCGAGCGCAGCGTAATTGGCTACACGACGCTTAGTCAATCTACGGTCGAGCTCCTCAAAATGTTCACCGCTGAGGCGAAAGCGCCGTTCATGGCGCCCGAAATCGTCGACAAATTGGCCGCCATACTAAATTACAATCTTGTCGCGCTCGTTGGCCCGAAATACCAGGAACTGAAGGTTCGACAGCCAGAGAAGCTCAACTTGGCCTGCCCCATATTCAGGCAGAGTTACCGGCTGTGACGTGCCCATTGCACGCAGGATTCCTGTCCAAAGAAGAGTCATTGGAAACAAATTGGTGGCGGAAAGTTCGGGAGCCAATTTCGGCATTCTGAAAATTGATCAGGCTCCCATAGGCTGCATGTTGGCTGATCTTCAGTTCAAAATCCGCTGTCTGACAAACTTGGTGTGTAATGGTTGCATGCAATGAGTCATGAATACGTTTCGCCGAACATATCGGGGGTTGGACTTCTGTTAATGTCAACCATATCCTTGGCTCAGACTCTTCACGATCACTGCAATGCTGTAAAGCTCGCAGAAGCGATGCTAGGAAAGTGAGAGATTTCGTCTACTGGCCAGATAGTCGTTCTCACCAGCGTTGACGATGATTCAGCTAGTAGCTTGCCGTAGGCTGATAAATCAGCAATTTTGAGCAAATGTGCTTGATAACCCGCTTTCTCAGCACCCAGAAGACGCCATTTCCACCGCGTATTGTCTATACCTCGTTCCCTATAAAATGGCGTTGCAAGCTGCGACAAAATTCTTCAGTAACACCTTACCACAGTCTTCAGCATGCCTGCCACCATCGTACCCCAGCTCTTCCAGCCTATTAAAGTCGGCCCCGTATTCCTCTCGCATAGGGTTGTTCTCGCTCCGCTTACCCGGTTTCGGAACACAAAAGCAACTAACGTCCCCATCCTTCCGATGACGAAGGAGTACTACACCCAGCGTGCCAAAGTCCCGGGTACCTTGCTCATCACTGAGGGAACTATGGTCGGCCCACAAGCCGGCGGGTACGACAATGTTCCCGGAATGTGGAGCGACGAGCAGATCGGTGCGTGGAAAGAAGTAAGTCATCATCAAAACTTCTCTCGAGGGTATTGCTCACCGTGATTCTCAGATAACTGACTCAGTGCATGCCGCAGGGTCCTTTATCGTCATGCAGCTTGGCGCCGTCGGACGCGTAGCCTCTCCCTCTGTTCTCAAAGCCAACAACCCGCCTCTCCCTCTCATTGGGCCCTCGAATATCCCTGCAACTGGACATGCCAACCCCCGCGCCCTCACTATCGATGAGATCCAAGAATACGTCCAACTCTTCGCCCGCGCTGCAGACAATGCTGTGCACCGCGCTGGCTTCGACGGTGTCGAGCTTCATGGTGCGAACGGGTTCCTCCTCGACCAGTTCCTGCAGGACACGAGCAATGACCGAACGGACAAGTACGGCGACAGCGTTGAGAATCGTAGCCGGTTTATGCTCGAGACTGTTGATGCTGTTGCTCGCGCCGTTGGTCCCGAGCGCACGGCCTTGCGTCTGAGCCCGTGGAGCAAGTTCCAAGGTGTGTCTCCCTAGTATTTTTGGAGGCACGTACATTTCTGACATGGACACCATTCAGACATGGGCATGGAGGATCCGGTGCCGCAGTTCACGCACCTCATCACTGCTTTGCGTAAGGCACATCCTTCGCTAGCGTACATACATGTCGTCGAGCCCCGTATCAATGGTGACATCGACCGGGAGCATGGCGGACACGAGTCTAACGACTTCATCCGTGAGCTTTGGAAGGGGCGCCCGTACATTACTGCGGGTGGGTATACGGCACAATCCGCGATAGCAGCGGCCGAGCGGGGCTCTGAATTGGTAGCGTTTGGGAGGTACTACATTTCCAATGTGAGGCGGTTGTTTGATCGTGTCGCATTGCGGAAATTGACGGTTGTTTTCAGCCTGACCTGCCATTGAAACTGAAGGCCAACGCTGCACTTACGCATTATGACCGGAAAACATTCTACGTCCCTGGCGAACGGGAAGATGCCCATGTTGGGTACACGGACTATCCATTTGCAGAGGAGAGCGCTTGGGCCGCCCTTGCATAGACTACCATTATATCCAATCCTTGAACGTTTTTGTGATGTTCGATGTTCTAGAATTAATTCAGACATGCCTGCTGCGAGACGGCTGTCTTAGTTCTACGTTACACAAGTGCTTTCAGTCTTCGATGACACGAAAGTGCAGCTCTCAAGCTGTCCTAACAACAACCAGACAAGGCACAACGCCAAGCTTGAAGCCTGCAGCAAGAGGCGTTCATGACTTGGAGATGGGAGCCATTGCTGGCCTTTGTTTAGTGATACAGATGTCGTTGCAGGGGTGTGGTGAGCGGAGACCGTTGTCATTAAGTAGCGTACACATGGCCACTGACCCACGGCGAGATACAGACAGCGGGACAGCATGGGTGTCGGTAACGGAAAGCAGTCTCGATAGGCGAGGTGGGAGAGGAGCCTGGCACATAGTTGTGCATCTATCCCATCGAAACCTGTTCTCGTGAAAGACGATATTGTTGAAGGGCGTTAGGAACTCTTGCCGCATCAGTGGCAAGGAATCTCAGGAAAAATAGATATTAGAACAGAACTTCGTAACGATACACGCACAACTTACATTGCTGAGTGGAAGTTGAGCGTTGAGAATAAAGGTATAAACATCACGTGAACACGTATTCCTGATACGATCAAGCATTTCCGATTCGCACCCACGTCGAGGTGTAATAACCACTTGCAAGTAGGCGGTGGATATCCCTATTCAAATAACTGTTCTCAGCAGCATTTACGATGATTCAGCCAGGAATTTGACACATATTGATAGATCGCCTACGTCGAGTCAATGTGCTCGAATCTCGATAAGCCTCGTTCTCAGGAGCTCAGCGGCAGGTTCCGCGGCATGGTACACATACCATGTTTCCTATAAAATGACATTGAGAACCTGCGGTAAAACCCTTCATCACACACCTTGAACCATCTTCAGCATGGCTACCACCGTCGTACCCAAGCTCTTCCAGCCCACCAACGTCGGCGCGGTTTCTCTTTCCCATCGGGTTGTCCTTGCACCGCTTACCCGGATGCGTGCCACAAAAACCGCTCACGTCCCAGTCGTACCCTTGGTGAAGGAGTACTATACCCAGCGCGCAAAAGTGCCAGGTACCTTGCTCATCACCGAGGCAACGGTGATCACCCCGCAAGTCGGCGGCTACCACAACGTTTCCGGGATCTGGAGTGACGAGTAAATCGAAGCATGGAAACAGGTACATTTTACTTTCTCAACTTGGGTCCCAGCTATCTACTCACAGTGCTGCACAGATAACGGACTCAGTGCATGCCGCAGAGTCCTCCATTTTCATGCAGCTCTGGGCCCTCGGTCACATCGCCGTACCGTCTGTTCTCGAAGTCAACAGCCCTCCTTGGGCCCTCAAACATCCCCCGCAACTGGATATGCCACTCCCCGCCCACTCACGACCGACGAGATCACTGATTATGTTCAGCTCTTCGCCCGCGCTGCACACAACACCGTGCACCGCGCCGGCTTCGATGGTGTGGAGATCCACAGCGCGAATGGGTACCTCCCTGATCAGTTCCTGCAAGATGTGAGTAATGACTGGACGGACGAGTACGATGGCAGCGTCGAGAATCGCAGCCGGTTCACGCTCGAAATCGTTGACGCTGTCGCGCGTGCCGTTGGTCCCGAGCGCACGGCCCTACGCCTGAGTCCGTGGAGCGAATTTCAGGGTACGTGTCGTGTCCGTTGTTTATTAGTAGCACCAGCTTATTTGTCACGCTGACGCTGTTCTAGACATGGGCATGAAGGATCCGGTGCCGCAGTTCACGCACCTCGTCATTGCTTTGCGTGAGGCACATCCTTTGTTGGCATACCTACACGTCCTCGAGCCTCGTGTCAATGGCAGCGTCGAGCGGGAGCATGCCGCACACGAATCCAATGATTCATTCGAGCACTTTGGCAGGCGCGCCCGTACATCACGGCAGGTGGCTACGCGGCGCATTCCGCCGCCCGCGGTAGTAGCGGCTGAACGAGGCTCTGAGTAGGTGACTTTGGGAGGCACTATATCTCAAACATGAGTTGTTCGGTTTATCGTCGTCCCATACTGCAGATGTCAATGTTCACGTTTCCAGCCTGATCTGCCATTGAAATTGAAGACAAACGCTGTCCTGATGCCTTATGACAGGAGAACATTTTATGTCCCTGGTGAACGGAACGGTGCCTATGTTGGGTACATAGGTTATACATTTGCAGAAGATAACGCCTAAACCGCCCTCTTGGAGTCATACCTATTGTTGTTTCTCTAATGAACTCTGATCACAGCAGACTCAAGGCTGCGATGTTCGTTACAGGAGCTGAACATAGACCACTCAATTTCAAATCAGAGTCAACGCCTAGCTCCGAAATGCATCTCATGAGCACAGTCACATACTGTGCTGGAAGAATGCTGCATCCATCTCTCCAAGGATTGGCTAACTTAGTCCACCTCATAGCTACTCACAGTCTTAAATGATGTTTCCGTACCCCTCAGCTTCAATCCCGGAACCTATGTAGACACCTATTACAACAACAACAGTGGTATAAGCATGGTCCTGAACTGCATTTACACGATTCACATTCCTAACCATCGAGGACAATTGTATGTCGGGGTGGGACTGGCATCACCACCATCATCATCATCATATCCTAGAGCCAAACCGTCAAGTTCGAAGACACAGACCACCACGTAGATCAACGAAAGGTTCACGAAGGACATGTTCCACGAGCACGACGAGAGCCGACACAATGCACAGTACCGACACACCCACCCGCGCCCACGCCCAACCCATCCCCAAACCCCACCTCACTCACTCAATCACTCACTTCATGTCCTCCACTTCCACGTCCACCCCCCCACCCCACCGCTCCTCCACAGCCTCCACCTCCACCCCCCTCGCCACCGCCATCCCCTGCCCATACACATCGTCCCGCTTAACCTGCGTCTTTGGGCGCGTCTTCCGCACGGCTTGCACGATTGAGAGCACCGTGAGCGCGATGACGACGGATATGGCGAGGCCGATGATTAGGCGCATCTGGTTGTTGTTTTGGTACGAAAGGAAGGGGGGGTGGGTGGGGTGAGATTGGGTAGAGGGGACAGGAAAGGGCATACCTTCATGTCTTTCCACCTGGAAGCGAGTAAACAAGGTATGGTTTAATCACCCGAGAAACGAGGTGGGGATAGGGGAGCGAGGGGGAGGCTTACCACATATCCTGTAAACGGAATACATGGCTACGTCAATTACACCCATCACCAGATAAGGGGAGGGGTGAAAACCAACACGTACCTTGCGTACTTTATGCGCCGACCTTCTAAACCCCCGCGCCGCCACAACGAGATTTTCTAATCATCCACACCCGTCAGCACACACAGCACACACAGACACACCGCCCAAAAAGAAACCAGGAAAAAGAAGAAAAAAAGAAAAACCACACATACCAGTCCTAGACTCCAAATCCCCCAACCTCTCCCCACGCTCCGCCAGCGCCTGCAAATTCCCCCTCATAATCGCCACCGTCTCGTCAAGCTCCGCTTGTACGACTTGCACAGACGTCGCTCGCGCACTTCTCAGTGCCGGGCCCGTTCCCCGTCCTATTCCCATTCCTGTTCCCGTTCCTGTTCCTGTTCCCTGGCTCTGGCCGGACCCGGACCCCGGCTTCAATCCTGACGCTGACGCTGAGCCAGTCGCAGACGGAGTGAGAGGCAACGGCAGCACCCCCTCACCCCCAAAGAAGCTTCTCCTCCTCGGAGGGTGCTGCGCGGGGCGGGCGGGTAGTAAGTCCCCACCAGCGTTGTCTCCCGCGAAGACATGCGGTCGTTGAAGATTATTATTATGGTTGGCGGCGTGGGGAGAGTGGGGAGGGGTGGGCACGGGTACGACGATGATAGGCGCGGAGGCGGGGGGCGGGGCCATGGTGGGTCCGGGGGGGTCGTAGGCTGCGCCGTGGAGGCTGAAGGGGACGAAGGACCTGCGATTGCTGGTGCGGTCTGCTTTGGGGTTTGGGGCTAGCGTGCTCATGATTTGATTTGAGTAGGGTGTTCCTCGTCGTACGTTCGGGTCGTAAGGGAAATTGGTCAGTCAGACCTGCTGCCTTTTTTTGCTCAGTTGGACCAGCCAACGGGGACGGTAACGGAGAGGAGAAAGAGTCCTGGCGAGGATGAGGCGAGTTGTGGTTTATGATGGCTGTGCAACGGCAGGAGTGATGGTGTGAATCTGATGGTTGTCGTCCCGTCACGGCCGGTTTCACGTGCAAGAGGAGTTTCCATGAGACGAAACACGTTCGGGATGCTGCCCAGGTCTACGAAAAAAAAAAAAGGAAAAAGGCAAGGAGCGTTCGAGACGCTTCGGTATGGTGTCGGCTTGAGCCTGCTTTTGGTTACTTCAAGCTATCCCTGAAAAGCGTCATTCATTAGAATGTGGAAAAAAACTACCTCAATATATTTACCGTTTATGTGCGTCTACGGAGTGCGAGCGGTTCATTGCGAAATGAAGTCCTCACTGAACGGAACGCGATGGGTGTGGTTGAGGAAATAAGCCTGCCTCGGCAACTAATAGCCAATCAAATAAAAGGCTCATGCCACGTGGTGCAATCGGGGTTGTAGATCTTCTCTACTTTCTTTCGAACCACTTCACGTTTACAGAACCATTTCACTGCACGTCGTTGTCGGTCAGCACAAGAATCACTACGTATACTACAGAATCTCTTTCTGTGACTCTGCGTCATGCCTACCGTCATCGATGGGGAGGAACTCCGTGACCTGGCTCGTCTGATAAATTTGTAGGCTATCCAAGAACTCCGCGGTTGGACATATTCCGTCAAGAAGATTTCTCAAAAATTGATCTCGAAACGCGCTTGTATAACTTCGACAATTCGCATGCGCTGTATTTCCCCACTCGCTCGAAACGGCTGAATCTCACGAGAACAAGTCTAGTTCACTCACCATATCATGCCCCGCCAATGGAACACCGATGACGGCCACACTTTAGGAAGGGCCTTGAACCTGAGTACGGCCCCATCTCGCTAGCACGTCGGATTCTCGATAAAAAACACGGTATTCGAAGCTTGAGCAAGAAACTTGGTCATCGGAGTCCATTCGTTTGTATTGTATCCCCCACAACACCTCCTTACAAAACAAAAGTCCCTTTTCAGACCATTCTTCATTACCCTCGGCGCATCCTAAACCAATCCTCTTCTCAAGCTTCAACCTTCAATTATCGTTCTGAGCGTCAACGTTCAGCGGTTGGCGGCCCGGCTCTCCGGTACCTGAAACAAAATATTTTTTCTTCCCGTTTTATACGACATTCCCACGTGCGCAAACCGGGAATCTCCATCCGTTTCGATCGCGGCTCACCCAGACAGACCCAGGTGCAACATTCGCTGACAAGCAGCATCGACGCTCAATTGCAAACGTCGACCACCGCTACTTACGATTACCAAACTATGCCGCCAAACCCCCTCCCCACACCCCCAACCGTCCCCCTCCTCCCCCTCCTCCTCCCGCTCCTCCTCCTCGCAACATACCCATCCCTCACCACAGCAACGCACGACCACACCAACGGCCTCGACCCCACCACCGACACCCCCATCTCCCTCGCACACGGACACATGCTCTCCTTCCTCCACTTCACACCCGGCGACACTTTGTGGCTCGACGGATGGGTCCCGGGGCGGGGCACGACGCTCCTGGGCGCGTGTGTGGGGCTGTTTCTGTTGGGGGTCGGGGAGAGGTGGGTGGGGGCGGTCAGGGCGGGGGTGGAGCGGGCGGTGGGGAGGGAGGGGGAGGGGTGAGTTTCTTTTTTTTTTTTGGTTGGCGGCGGTGCGTTGAAGGGCTGATAACCGCTTCCCACCAGGATGAGACTGAAACGAAAGGCAGGAGAGAAGAAGTGTAAATCAGACCAAACGCCCGACCATCCCCCGATCCGAGACACAATCCTCATGCGTCCCGGAACACTCGCGCCCTTCGTGGCGGACCATGCCTGGGCTCGGTTCATACTCCACGGAGCGCAGGCGTCGATTGCGATTCTCTTCATGTTGGCTGTCATGTGTGTTTTCATTTTCCCTCCTCTGTGTGTAGTATGAGATTAATCGTGTTGTCGCTGTAGGACGTTTCAAGTCTCGTTCATCTTGAGCATTGTGATTGGCCTTGGGGTGGGCGAGGCGATGTATGGACGGTTTGTGGATGCTATGCGTGTGCGGGATGAGCAGGAGAGGTAGTTGCTGTGTGGGTTTTTATTATGAATTTCCAGAGAGGATGGTCATGAAAAATTGGGATAGAGAGAGGTTTGGTGTGCTACTTTGTATGTACATTATACCGTGTGTTTTGTATAGTAGAATTGCAGGGGGGGAGGCTGTTGAGTCTTGTTTTGCAGTTCGAACTGGTTTTGAAGATCCTGACTGCTCAAGAACTGACTTGTGCACAAATTTATGATGTACCAGGAGCTGGAGACTTGTCTTTGGTTTGCACTGGGTAGTAGCTAGGAATTGAATATGTGGCCTCGAAAACGCTTCGAAGAAATCGATCGACGTCCATTTACGGCAACCCAAATGTTCCAGCCAATGAAATAAATGACTCAGGTACCGATTCTCACGCCACCAAGCTGTCGCAGAAAAGCCTCAAGGTCTGACAGGTTCGCCTTCCTCCTTCCCCCGAGTTCCACATCCCCTCACCCGCGCTCCTCTCGCCCCTCCTCGCTCTTCCTCCCTCCTCTCCCCTGCCTTACTGATGTTCTCGCCGGCTCGTAACGGACTATCGCGGGCTCGGGGCTTACAGGCTCTGCATTCGTATATTCTCTGGGTCTGATCAACACAACTGAAATGCTTCTTGGTATTGCGCTCGAGGTGCCGTTGCTTTTACCTCGACTGTTGGTATGCGATCGATCCCCCAATCCACGTCGCGTTCGTCAGCTCTCACTCGTATGATTCAAGCTCCCCCAGCACTGAGAGGACTCGAGCAACACCGGTCCATAGTCATCGTCACCGACAGTCTCTGCATATCTCTTCCTGACCTCGTCTAGTCACCCTTCTATCATCCCCTGGCCTCGAATACCATACCCGGCCCCCTACCCACGCCAGCCCCCCTCAAATCTTCGCTCACAAACTCCCAGGCTCAATCACAGTCGGAGTCACGCTCGTTATACCCATAGTCAACACCCCATCCCCCCCTTGGTCAGACCAAGCCTCCCTCCCATCGACCAAAAACTTTTTCTCACTGTGTACCATGTGCTTGACTCGGGGAATGACTCGGGAACTGTGGCGTGTTCGTTATCCTCGATGCTATGTGTTCCATTCATAACGACTCTGTCGGCGGAACCCTCAGCTATTTTTCGTCCTACGGTGAACGGCGCCATACAAAGAGACCTACGCTCCTCTGCCTTTACTTTTTCCCTCATCGATCCCGCAGCGCCTGTGCCGGGAGGAATGGTTTTGTGCAGCGAACTCATGTATTTGTCCGTGTTTATAATACCATTTTCTTTATTCTTTATTTTTTCCTGATCCTCCCACGCCTTCCACCATCCGTGTGCTGTGTGCCTTTCTGTTCTCTTACGAGCGGCGGCTATCCGCCTAACGACTTCCCATCCATTGTCCTCCTTACTCGCTCACCCTCTCATCCTCCTCCTCCCCGCGATGGCAGACACAGGAACACCCCCAGTCATCCCCCCCGAGTTGCAGCAGTACAAGTCAGTTCTCTCATCCGTATCAGTCGACGGTGACACACCTTGATCTTGCGACGCAGCTCGTACGTTGAGGATCCGAAATGGCAGGTCAAGTTCACCATCGCTTGGACCGCCGTGCTGGCTTTCTTTGTCGTTCTCGCCCTGCCTGCTGCCATTTACGGGCGTAGGAAGTGGGCTGCCCAGATCTTTGGCGTCAGTGAGGATTGGCGTGGGCGTTATGCACGTCTGGATGAACCGCAAGATGTACTTGAGAAAGAGAAGAAATCGTGCTGCGGGAGGGAATGTAGTATACGTGAACAGCAGCCAGCACCAGCACCAGCAAGGAAGAATCATCGCATCGCCATCGCAAGAATTCTCTCTGTAATCAGCTCCGTGTTCTACTGGACACCCCCCGGATTCGGACTAAACGCCGGGCAAAGTACGTTCGTTCCCTTCCCTCTTTCCCTCTCGCTCCTAACGACCCCTCCCTCCCGCAGTCCTACTCACAACAAGCTACGCCTCCGCCGTCCTCGCCTGCATCTGCACCTCCGCCCCGCTCCTCTCCAACTCCAACCGCGCCGGATTCCTCGCCCTCTCCCAACTGCCCCCCATCTTCCTCCTCAGCTCCAAAAACACCCCCCTCTCCCTCCTCCTCCTCCTCCCCCCTTCCTCGTCCTTCGCATACACGCGCCTCAACCCCCTGCACCGCTGGGCGGGGCGCACGATGGTCCTGGCGGCGGTGGTGCATGGGTCTCTGTGGATTCGGAACCATTTGGAGTGGGGGGTGAGGATTGTGGGGGAGCAGAAGGAGATGAGTGGGGTGGCGGCGTTGGGCGTGTTGGGGGTTGTGGGGGTGAGTAGTTTGAGGCCGGTGAGGGTGTGCGCGTGGGGGGTGTTTTATTGGGTACAGTGAGTACTCGCTTCTTTCCCTTCCATATGCAGTCCAATGACGCTGATCGGCGTGGTTGGTGGGTGGGCAGTTACCTCGCGGTGCCGGCGTTCTTTATCACGGTGTGTTATCATACGATATATGCCGCCCCGTGGATTATCCCTCCCATTGCGATATATGCGTTTGATATCTTCATGCGCGCGGCTCGGTTCAGGCTTAAGGATGCACACCTCATCCGGGTGGATAATCAGATGACGCTCGTACGTCGCCTTTTTCGTTCTCCCCCCCCCTCCTTTCAGCTTTCTTGAGCACAAGCACACAGAGCGCTGATGCGGTGTTGGTGTTGGGTAACAGATACATATACCAGACTGCGACGCCGGTTTCCGCGCGGGCCAGCACCTCCGGGTTCGGGTGTTCTTCGGGGGACGAGCGTTTGAGGCGCATCCGCTGAGTATCATGTGTGGTCCATCCTCCTCCTCCTCCTCCTCTGGTGAGACGACGTGTCTGAGGACGAAAGACGTCGCGGCGTACTATGATGAACCCGACGGAAACGGGAACGGTGGGGGGGAAGAAGGTACGACACCAGGGATACTTCTTGGTGTGCGGGCGGCGGGAGATTGGACGAGGGCGTTGAATGAGTATGTGTTACGGCAGGAGAGGATTGCTGGTGATTTGTATGATGATGATGACGAGGGTGCTGATAACGATGAGGGTGATGAGGGTGATGATGAATATACCACTGGAATGGAAACGAAAACGGAAAACAACGCGACGCCGCCCCCGTCTTCATATTCTCCAGCGCCTTTAGCCCCGCCGAAAACGAAAACGAAACCGAAGTCTCGAAAGGCGCCGGTGCGGATACCGATACCGATACCTGTGCAGGTGATGTTTGACGGGCCGTATGGCGGGTGTTCGCTGGAGCTGACGGAGTACGAGCGGGTGCTGTTGGTAGCGGGGGGCAGTGGGGCGACGTTTGCGGTTGGGTTGGTGGACGGGGTGGTTGCTGCTGCCCGAGCCCAAGCGCGGAGACAAGTTGGGATCAGGACGAGGAGGGTGCATTTCGTGTGGTGTACTCGGTCCTTCGGTAAGCTCCATCCACCCCACCCCCTACCTGTATCAAAGGCTGACGACGACCCTTTTTTTTTTTCAAACCGCGCAGGCTCGATCAAATGGTTCGCACCCCTCCTCCGCGCACTCGCACTCGCCGCCTCGTCGCCAACCTCACGTATCTCGCTGCGCATGACTATATACGTCACATGCATGTGCTCCCCCGAGGAGGTCGGTGTTCCGGGGCTCGAGGTGCGCGTCGGCGGGCGTCCGGATATGAAGCGGTTGATGGGTGCGTTGGCGGGGGTGGGTGTGGATGATGATTTTGGTGCTGGTGGTGTTGATAATCCTGATGGTGCTGGGCCTGTGGAGAGGAGCGTTGGTGGGAGCGAGGAAGAGTTGTGTGAATGTGGGTGTGTTGAGGAGACGTTGGAGGCGCAGACGCAGGTGCGGGAGGTACAGGCGGAGGCGGAGAAGGATGTGGAGAAACAGGGGCCGTCGCGGAAGGAATGGTTTGAGGGTGCGCTGGCGGTGTGCGCTAGCGGCCCGGAGAGTTTGACGAGGGAGGTGGCGAATGCGGTTGCGGGGTATGCGGGGAGGGGGAGGGAGGTGGGGTTGCATACGGAGGTGTTTGCTGTGTAGGATGAATGTTTTTTTGGGGGGATGTGTATGATTTATTGAGGGTATTGTGTTTGCTTTGTACTATTTTTTTTTTGTCAAGATAACGAAGATATCAGGGATAGATACGATACCACGAAGGAGCAAAGCTGGCGAAATACTTACATACATGGTTGGTGCTGGTTCAACTTGATATATGGGCAGTAACGTCGGTTTGAATAAATGCCTTTGCGATCGTCATTCCTTACCCCCAGTCGTCCCTACCATTTGAACCTCATGGCTTTCACGAATTCCCAGACGAGAAACTCAACTGAGGGTCTCAGAGGTAAGCACTTGTCCGAAGCGCGTATGAAGCCCGTACTACGCAAGGCATGCCTGCTCTTCAGTTTCTCTAGTAGATGCGTCAGCTGTTCACAGGATATGTGGCATTCCTCCCTGAGCATTCAGAAGATTCACAGCCGATGTAGTCAATACTTCGTTCTTCTCCCTCCAGGCGGAAAGACATGAAGGCACTCTCTACCTCCGGCTGTGAGATTTTGATCACAGTTTGTCGACGACATGGGCGCAGGCTCCATACCGTATGTCCCGGGTATCGAGATGCGCCCAGTTTGGTAGGTCAAGCAAGCAGTCGACAAGCCAGAGTAAACACTCAATTTAGTTTCTCAAATTTCTGCTGCCCCGACGTCTATGTTGACATTCAAGGACTCCCAGAGTCTGAATCCCAGTCAAAAGCGGTTCTAATTCATATCGCTGATAATCATTGATATTCGTTGATACTCGACCTTCCTCGATCCACAATTTTGCAATATCGAAGGTATTCGCCAATTTGGCCGTTTTCTAGATCTTCCTCGATTTGCTAATATCTCCTTAGATCCGCTTTTGGCTGGGTCTGAATGCACAAAATTTGGTCTGAAAATGTGGTGTGCTCAAGGTCGTTTTTAAGGATAAAGATAGATTGCGGCTTGTTAGGCCTTTGACTGTACAATGCGCAAAAGACCTGGAATGCTAAGAAGCAAAGAATTGATGAGAGTGGGATTCGAACCCACGCCCCCGAAGAGACCAGATTACGTCACCTTAGTCTGGCGCCTTGGACCGCTCGGCCATCTCACCTTGATATTTATTGTTCACGGATGAATATGTCTAGGTCGATCCTGCATAGGCGCTGGTGGAACATGAACCTTGTTGTTGACTTTGTGAGCATTGAGCACCATCTGGAATTCGCTTGAGGCCAACCAGGAAAGGCCCTACCTGCAATTTGATCAACAAAAAGATTACCCCGTCTCGTGGGTCTTTGGAGTTGTCTATATCACAGCATATGGATAATCTGTATAGCCAACATAGAACATCTTCCTGTCGTAATGTGTAGATGAGAGGTGCATCCAACAGAAGTCGTAGGCACGACACGTGAGAATATGGCAGACCACGTAGGTTAGAAAAGTTCTCTATTGTTTCGATAATTTTGAGCGTCTGATCTGGATCACGGTTAATGAGCTGATCGGCTGTCATGTCTGTGTAGGGGTTGGCAAGGACAAATTCACAAAGAGAAAAAGGTGGGGAGCCGGCAACGAATGCAAGAAATCCTGCGTGAAACCATAGGAAGTACTTGGAGTTTTGGTATCAATTGCAGGAAAACCTCAATGCGCAGGTGGCTTGACCTCACCAGTGGAGAATGCCTTCAAGACCCGATTTGGATACGTAGCTGACCTTACCTGTTGGTATCGTTGACGAAGGTTCCTGTCGTCCGAGAAAGCCTGGAATCTGGAAAACAGGCCGGCTGTCGATAGCAATTTCAATTACTAAAATGAATGAAGATGATTGGGATATAGTTTGCTTACTAGGACATTCTGGAATAAATTCAGCCTTGGGGCCACCTCTGGTCCAGGTAGATAGTGGCATGACCAAACTACTATGCGGCGGTACCGATGAAACATGGCGGAGAGCACGGCCCGGCACCCTCGGCAACTTGCGGGTTTTCGTCAAATGCCGAGGAATCGGGAGTTTCCTTTCTTGGATCTGGTTCGCGACGCGTCGAACTGGGACAAGTCTCAGTGGTTTTGAGGTTGTTTCACTAGCCTCTCTCCTCAACAGTGAAGAGGTAAACGTGAGTTTTCTACGTTCAGTGGTGTAGAATCTCCAGCTCTAACATTTCTTGGTCAAAGAAACTAGGGACCTCCAGACCTTGCACAGTGGACCGAGCCTATCCACGGTAATCCAGGCAGCTACACGCGACTTTAAGGAGGGCCCCGGTTTTTGGTATAGGAAATGCCGGAAGAGATCTGGAGTCTCAAAGCCCGTGTTGAACGACGCGACCTCGTACGTGGACATTTCTACAGTGTTTCAATGCCACCTGACGGTTTTTTTTGGGGGGAAAACGACCACTTTAATGCAGACGATCGTTAAACTCAGAAAGCAAATCGCGGATCTGGAACGTGAAGCGTCGTCACGGAAAGCTGTGGTACAAGCACGAGTTGGAGGAAGTGATAAAGACGGCGACGGCGATACTGAGGAGGGGGAAGAGGAGGAGGATGGGCTGCCCGAACCTATATACGACGACGATGACGATACGTACCGCTGCACCGAGTGTGCATGGGAGGTCGTCGAGGGCATTTGCCAAGGTTGCAAAACCGAGTTCAACTGGACCGAGGTCCGTATCCTCTCCCACTCCCGTGTGTTCCTCCCTTTGTTTAATACCCGAACGAATCCTCACAGGACAACGAAGAAACCTCTCTCCCATCCGACTCCCTCTCCACCGAGACTGCCAACGACACAGACCGCGATCAGACTCCCCGGGGCACCACGCCCCGTTCCATCGGCCCCTTCCGTCCTCTCCCAAGGTACACCCACGAAGCCTACGCCGCCCTCCTCCAACGCGGCGCCACCCGCCTCATGATCGAGACCTTCCACCTCGAATACACGCCCGCCCACGGCATCTTCGCCTGGGCCGACGCCGCCCTCTACGCCGAATTCGGGGGACCGAAGATGCAGAAAGGGGACTTTTGGAAGATTCAGCTGGGGAGAAGGTTTGATTTGGATGAGGAGGATTTGGATGGGGCGGGGTTTGTGGAGGGTGTTTTGGAGGAGGCGGTTTTGTTTCCTGTGGTTGTGGGGGGTGGACGGGGGGCGGGCGGCGGGGGGTGGGAGACGGTGGAGGAGAGTCCTGGGATTTGGGTCACGAGGATGGTTAAAAACAAAGATGGCAGGGCGGGCGGTGGAGAAGGGGACGATGGGATGGGTGGGGACGAAGGCGGGGGAGATGAAGATGACGAGAATGAGGGTGGCGCTAAGAAAGAGGATGATGATGATGATGATGATGAGAACGAGGACGATGATGAAAATGGCCCCTCGATGGAGGAATTGTATGACTCCCGCTTGGAAGTCCCGTTCGTCGACGATGGGCCGGTTCTCCTTTACCCCGGCTACGAAACCACGGACGAAAGCGACTCCGACAACGAGATGATCGTGGTCCGCGATGGTGTCGCAGAGACAGACGGCGACATCGACATGGACGAAGACCCCGGCGCAGAGATCCAAGCTTCTGTTCCCGATGGCGTGTACTGCGGCTGGGGTTCAAGGGAAACGACGCCTAAAGGGTCCGTGGTAATTGAGGGTGCCTGTGGTATGGCTGCAATTGTTACGTCCCCAGGTTTGGAGCTTGGTGCTGAAGGTCAGGGCGCTAATGCTGGAGACCATGAGGAAACGAGTACCCTCGATTCGGATTTGGACTCGGTGGATAGTGACTTTGATGCCGATGAAGCACTGAGTGGGGACGAAGGTCTTCAAGAACATGCTGCCCTCCTCAAGTGCGTCTATCTCTCTCTACTTTCCTCCCGTTTTTTGTTTGACTAATGCATCGATGCATTAGGCAATTCAAGTATACTTACTAGTGGCCACATACTATCATATCTAATTGTACACTAGTTTTTTTTTTTTTTTTTTTTTTTTTTTTGACGTACGTTGCAGTCCGCTTCTTGTTCTGCCCAAGGGGTCTCTGCTCATCTAGTATTTAAAATCCTGATTGTACATCCGACCATTAATCGCATATGTTAACGCAAAATGAGGCGAAGGAGTGAGCGCCAAATCGATTCAAAGGCGGCTCTTTGTGACTGTCTGGCGTGGCTTAGCCAAATAAAAACTTAGGTCTCTAGGGTACCTGTTCTCCTGTTATCTTCAACATCAGGAAGTTATTGACTAGCATGTTGCGCAGTTCATGCTACGGTTTGATAACCATTATTGTTTATTTATTTACTCTATATCCGGAATGGTATTTCCTCCAGCTGTTTTCGCCTTGTAGAAGTTGACAGAAGTACGACCAATTTCCTTGTGAAAGTCATTCCCATCTCTCACCGACCCATCCGTAATCACCCTTCGTCCCAGCATCATACCCTGCTCGGAGAGTTCATCCCCTCGACTCTCCACTACTGTCACGAGGTTGTTATTCTTAACGTCCAGCACGCACTAATCCTCTACACAGGTGATAATGTCATGGTCTCTCCGGCCTCGGGGACTTCGTTTAAAAAAGGCGAGATGGCCGAATGACCCGAGGTTGCTCGGCACTTGTGGGTCGCGGAGTGAAAACGCCGGTTTGCAACAGCTGTGGAGTGCACCGCCACGGGGCCTACGGACAACTTTTTATACTTTGTCGGCCATGCATCAGCAGCCCATCATGCTCTTGTCGTTGTCCACGCTGTTCTGTCGTCGTCGTCATCATCATCACCTACAACACACATGTCCACTGCTGGGCTGAGAAAGATGCAGATGCGGATGCAGAACAGAATGTTGATGGTCCCGCGACAGCAGGCAAGTTCGTCGTCAAGCGGCCCGGCTTCTACGACTTCCTCTCCCACGCCGAGTGCAACGACAACCAGTGGTGCCACCACCTCTTCTGTAGGCGTTCTTTTCTTGGACCCTGATCGCTGCTTTCGTTTTTCCGTTATTTATTGAAACTTATGGTTGTTTTTCAGCGTGCAGAGTCGGATGCGACGACGTCGAGTGAGCCATCGACGACGACGACGACGACGACTCCGCAGCCACCCACTTCGTCGTCAAGTAGCATCGAGCCGCCAGAGTTGTCGAGCTCATCATCCCGACCTCCACCACCGTACGTAGTCTTTCATTCCGTTCCTAGCCCCTCGAATTTATATGACGTCCTAGATCAAGCTCATCTGACCCGCCAAAATCCTCCTCCACACCGCCACCGTCGTCACAAAGCTCAAGTGACCGCCCATCCTCCTCATCGGACGCCAGCTCCTCATCCACTCCACGTCCCTCCCCCTCTCCCACACCAACACCAACCCCGCCGACCTCCTCCCCGCCGGCGCCGGCACCAACACCAACCTCATCCCCAACCACATCCCTCACAACCATCACCACCCTCGACCAAAACAGCCAACTCACAACCGTACGTTCCCCCCCTCCCCTCCCCCCTCCTTCCCCTCTTACCCCATCTTTTCTAACACTAACACCCCATTTAACCACCCACCTACAGATCACAACCCCCGCCCCAACCGCCCTCTCCCCCTCCCCCCCACCCACCTCCAACAACCCCTCCAAACGCACCGCCACAATCGCAGGCACCACCACCGCCGCCGTCCTCCTCCTCCTCCTCCTCCTCGCCGCGACGTTCCTCTACCGCAGGCACCGCCGGAAGCTGCATGAGCGCCTGCAGACCCTATTGCATCCTGGGAGAAGGACGCGGGAGGATCGGGGGTTGTTGGATGGGGAGGACTTTTTTGATGAGGAGGATGAACGGGATCGGGAACGGGAGCGGGAGGGGGGGTGGCGATGAGAGCGTATAATAGGGATGCGGGTCCGGGTCTGGGTCTGGGTGCGGGGTTGGGAGCTTTGGGATCGAGGAGTACGACGCCCGTTGGGATACCCCCGTTGGAGGTCCGGTATGCGGATTCGGGAGGGTTAGGCTTAGCGAGGATCGTCGATGACGTTATGGGCCCCACCTCATCGGCTGGAGGAGGAGGGCATGCACAGGAACTGAGCACGGCGGATACGGTACGCACGACGAGCACCGCGGGGTATACTGGGCTTCCTTCTGGTGCTACGACTGCGACACATGTACAGCCTGGTCCGCCTTTGGTCATCGTACAGCGGCCCACTGCTACTACCGCACATACCCAAGCTGCCTCGTCTTCGTCATCCAATGCCGAAGCCCACCCACCACCGCCACCGGCCCCATCCTCAATGTACACCGACCCCTTCCGCTCCACCTCCCCCAACCCGGCCACCTAGACAACAGAGACGGGTCCGTGTACTACACCCTCCCCCCACCCCTGTCCCCTGCCCTGGCCCCGCCTACACCCACACCTATGTCTAAGTCTAAGTCTACGTCTACGTCGCCACAAGCACAAACACACCCGCCAAATCTGCCCCCCGGCGCCGCACCCCCGAAACGGCTGGCGTACCGCTCAGGGACCGGGACCGGGACGGGGGTGGTGGGGAGGGCGGTGGAGGGTGTGGTGGGGGCACTGGGGTTGCCTTTGACGTTTGGGGGGAAGAAGTAGGGGTGTAGAGTAGGGGTGTGTTTTTTTTTTGTTTTTTTTTGGATTTGGATGGATGGACTGAGTGTGGGTTTTGGTTATTATTAGGGTGTATATGTAGGACAGTTAACCGTTTGTGTTGTATGGGCTGATGGACTGGATGGTGTGTGTTTGGTTGGTTGGTTGGTTGGGCGCATATATATCTACGTACCTATCTATCTTTCGGTATGTATATGTGATATTGTATATGGACGTTGTATGTGTACGATAGCGGACATTTTTATGGAAATACTAATACTATCAGAACCAAGTTATGCGCCGCGTCTAGAACTCATAAATATATATATGCTATGTACATGTATCTGGTTCGAGACGGACGTGCACAGGGTCTTGTCGCACCATATGTATGTACATCGGGCATGATGCATGATGCATGACCTGTGATGCCCACCTCTGCAATAAAAAATAAGAAATAAAAAATAAAAAATAAAAAATAAAAGTTCAAAAAATTTTAGACCCCAGGATTATGATGAGAGGGAGATTCGAACTCCCTGCCGCTACGAGACTTGGGAAGAGACCAACACGGAACTACTCCGCCATCTCATCGTTTTTAGTTTTCGTTGTCTGTCCGTGGGACAGGGGAAGACTCCGTACCCGTACCTATCAGGGTGTGGAGAGCCATTTGTTGGTGTACCATGTTTGATACCTTCAGAGATGGTTCACGCAAATATATTCAGAGGGGCGTTAACGGGAAATACGTGGGTTAACACCCGCCTCTGCGACGATGACCCAGACCAAATGTACCATACTACAATGATTCTGACACATCGAGCTGCCCTCAGCCCATCCCGTCATATCATGATGCACAGTCATCCCATGCACGATATATGTCCCTAGTTTTGTAGTTCTAGAAAAAAAATACCAGCCTAGGCGACAACACGACAAAAGTCGGAGATCCGAACTACCGCAACCCTGCAGGAAAAATGCGGGGTGTGCAGGTTAAAAAAAAAAATGTCAGCGTATCTGCGACTGTGTTACTGTTAGGTCGGAAGGAGGATGAGGTCGTGATCAGTGGTAATGGGGGATTGTCTGTCTTAGTATTCGTGATCGAGTGCTGTCGTCAAGTATTGGTCGATCTATGTATGTAAGTATGTAAGCGAACATTTCTGACGACAATTTGAAAAATGCCTTGCACCTAGTTCTGACCGTGAACGGGTGGTAAAGTTTGGAGACTCTTCGCGGCCAGCCTGGTCTTGCTATGAACTAAGCTCAGCTATCATTTGGTGTGTTGACACCTCGCTAAGTATTTTGCAAGGACCGACAAAAAGAGGGGGGTTTCAACACGAAACGCCAGATCCCCGGGTCGAACAGGGCAACCTGGTGGCTAGACGCAGCACGAACCCAAGGCTGGTCGACGACCATGGGTTGGCAATACACGATGTAGCCAGTGCATAATGTGGTCTATGCTTGGAGTCATATTTTTAACCTTGGATTTAGAGAGCGAGATGAATCGTCTGTAAACCCTAGGTGCGGCACGTGTTTTGATACAGACTGGTTTGTTGTACTTAGGTGTGACGTTGAGGTTGAGTCTGGATTTTTGGATGCGTCGCGTGAAAGCACATACGGACACTGCGCTGTGCGCGAAAGTGCAGCGTGTGATGATCGAGTCGAGGATGTGCCATTTGGGGGTCGTCTTAGTTTTTGACGAGAGGAATGTATTGCTGGAGGCAGATGTTGGAGTCGAAGAGGCCGAGCTTGTCTTCGTGCGACTATTACTGTGCGATCGAGAAGTGGACGATGCGTCGAGACGTAGGCCTCAGGTATTACGAGCTCCTGGATATCCCACGGAGGTAGAGTCCCGTTGATATCAATGTCTGTAGAACATATACTTAACGATTCTTCACACCACACACAGCTTTTAGTACCTACAAACTTGATCGCCTACGCCCTCCGATCTCTCCTCCGCAGCTCAGTGCTCTTTCTTCACAAGTTCCCACTTCTCCACCAACACCGTAAAGTCGCCGGCTACATCAGGCTTCGCAGGCCGCGCACCATAAAACCCAATCCACAACTCCTCCTTCGGATCACCAGGCGCAGCAAAAACCCAAGTCACCTCTCTCACCAATTCGCCACCGATCTTGATGAACAGACTCGTACCCGTGCCCTCCTCCTCGCGTTCAAATTCAACCACTGTATGGACCCGCCCTGATGGATCGGTCGCCCCTGCCACAGGTGGAGAAACGCTCCAATCGGCCCCTTTCCCATGCCCCGTCGTGACGACGACGCTGCGCTTCGCCTCTCCATCGACGTATTCGAGTCCACCCTTGATCCATTTGCTCGTATCGCCCGGGAAGAGGAGTGCGAGCCCGGCTTGGTCGTAAAGGATCTCCGGGAGAAATGAGACCGCGACGGACGCGCGGACAAAGGATGCAAGTGGTACAGCGGCATAGAACATCGGTTGAGTGGTTGAGATGAGAGGAAGCGAGGTAGGGGGTCCGTTGATGGGGGCAGGTTTCAGCCAGAGATCAGTGTTGGGAGTAATTGTGAACGGAAAGGGAAAAGAAACGGGCGGTTTCTGGGTTGTGTTGTGAGGACGGAGCCTGGGGGCAGCAGCATCGGCTGCAACGGCGGACATAATCGTGATGGCGAGAGCGAAAGGAAGTGTGAGAGCCACTCGCATGATGAGGCGATATATATGAGCAGCGTGTGATTAGTGCTGCCGGAAGATCCGTGGTTAAGCTTCTTAAAGCTACAAGACCCCGTCTGCTTTTAAGTGCAACGTCGACGGTCACTGGGCATAAAGTCCGATGGCGATGGACGTCGAAGAGGCCAAGGGGAACTGCCAATGCCGTAAGAACTACCTCGCCGGTGTGCTTACGATGACAGTCCAGCGAGGCGGATTCGGAACGAACAAGGAGATACGTTCCTTAATCAGCCGTGTATCTGGCCTTTTGACACCTGGGGTGTGCGCACGCCAGGACTCTGCTGGAATCAAAGCGAGTCGAAACCTGAAAGAAAAATGGAGATTGAGCTGCGTCCATGCTCCAGGTACGTCCTCGTGATCGACGTCGACATGCATCGTGGGCCGATGGCCGTGTTAGCTTCTTGAAGTTCGTGCCAGGCCGCGATGTGGCTGCATCAGCGTCCGTGCCTAGCCCGATTTTTCAAGTGTTGCTTCGAAGTCTTGGGGTCCTAGATGTTGTCATGATAAGAAAATGCTCCTTGGCGGGTACAGACCGGCCTGCAGACAAATATTGGATACCAACCAGGAAGTCATCTGATGGTGCGCACATACATAGTGAACATGCATTCGGGCTTTGTGTGCAGCATCCAGATCAGTTTTCGTGGGTAGGGCTCTAAAGCTATGACGTCCCTTGAACGCTGGGTTCACGTCTGGAGCTGGCCAAAGTTGGACAACGGAACTTACCTAATGATTGTAACTTGGCCACATGGTGACAGGTACAATAAATTATGTGTACAGCACATGGAAAACAAGGCAACATGGCCGAGCGGTCTAAGGCGCCAGAATCAGGATCTGGTCTTTCGGGGCGTGAGTTCGAATCTCACTGTTGTCAGAATATTTTTCAACCTTTCCTGTAGGCCTTCCTTAATTCCCTATCCAAGTCAGGCCGTTTGTAATGTATTTTTTTTTGATGCTGGTGCATTGGGTCTGGAAGTCCGCGGATTGATTTGGCAAGCTGCGGTGGTGCGGCCGGATGGTGGAGACACATAGCTGGCGAACAGGACGAACATCATGAATGCATGGTTTGCACTTGACTACATCAACCAAGTGTTCCATCCTCGTGCTACATCTAGATCCTGCTCAGCGATGGCTATTACTACCACAGCCGTGAGTTATTCGCAACCGGTTCATTTGCTGCAGTCACAGATTGCCAATCTGCAGCCGATCAACAAGTTACCAGCAGAGATATTGACCGAGATCTTGAGTGCGGCGGTCGCTGGCCAGATGATTCATTTGACGGGTATTGAGACCCCAATGCCAGCATCCCTGTCATTCGTATGTCGGGTCTGGAGAGAAGTTGTACTGAGTCGGCCGGAGTTCTGGGCTTCTGTCGTATTCGATACTCAACAGATTCATCCAAAGATCGACTTACCACAACTCCTGGACCTCTATTTCTCGCGCTCGAAAAACGCACCGCTTTCCATATGTGGCACACTTCTGCGCGAAGACGACTTATCATCCTTCGATACTATCCTCCGTCAATCTAGGCGTTGGCGAAGCATCCATCTGCACTTTCACCCCTCTTATATCCCTACACTCAACCAAGTGCAACACAAGGTGCCGTTACTAGAGCGTTTGTCTTTAGATCTTACTCATCCCATGAACGACACGCGATGGTTGGACAATGAAATCACGGCTTTCCTCGATGCACCTTCGCTGCGCTCAATCTCAGGCTGTGATCGCTCGCTTCGGCATGCCATCTTGCCCTCCGAACAAATTACAGCCCTCACAGGATATGCTGCGGAGCTCCGATTTTGCACTATCCTAGCAAAGTCATATCATAATCTTCGTCAATTGACCCTTCGCGACTGGCGTTGCCCCTCAAACTTCAGTCATGCGCCTAATCTCGACCTGCGCTCATTATGCCTAGTCCAGGACCGAGATTCCTTTTTCACATCTTTGTCGCAGGTGTTCACCCTCCTCGTTCTTCCTCAGCTCCGTTCTCTCCACGTCGAAGGGTCCACGGCGTTAAACCAGCGCCTCGATTGGAACGTATTTGCGTTTGCAATCATGGCGGAACGATTCATGCCCTTTTCCCTTACGACCCTCCGCCTCGGTCACGTATATATGTCTGAGGCTGACCTTCTTTCTTCGCTTCTATCGTTGCCAATGCTGGAGACGCTAGTCATTGTAGATGGTCATCGTGGTCGGTTAACCATCTCCGACACGTTTTTGAAGGGTATCACCTGGCCCTGTCATACCTGTCCCGAGCTGAAAACGCTCAGCATGTCGGGGAGGCTTCGTTTCGATGATGACAGCCTTGTGGAGATGATCAAATCGCGGTTGGTTCTAGATTCAGACGCGCAACAAACGAGAACTGTGGCGAAACTCCGGTCGCTTTCAGTAACGACAAGTAATTCGGGGAGGATGGGGCTGATCAGGAGTCGTTTGTTGGCACTGGGGGCGGATCTTATGATCAATTTTTCCATCATCGACGATAAACTTCAGACAGCCGCCTGTCCCGACTGTCAGCGTTTCTAATATCCGGAGGTTCATTCCTGTAATCATGGCATACTTACCTGGGAATGATCCTCATTACCATTTTCTTTGCTAGAAATCGCATTACGACATGTTTACGATAAATTATTTCGCAGTATGGCACTGTCAAAGAAAAAATCAACAAGTGCCAAAACGACTTGCCTCTCTGGTTATGAATACATGCGGACAATGTTTGATCGCATGACAATCGGGAGCGTTTCAGCGAGTTCAAAGAAATCAGGATGTCAATGAAGTCACAAGAGGGGGGACATCCTTCGCTTGCCATTAAATGTACGACAATTAATACTGCATTGCCAACTCGGAAGGTGTACCGGGGAAATAGTATAAGAAGCATGGACACATGGTGATTTTTGCCGGCGACATCCCAACCAATGAAGGGGAGTTCGCAACAGACTGGTCATACGACAGCGTGATAAAATCGGACTACATGGTTTTGCGAATCCATGAGGGGGATTTTGAGTAGTAAAGATCGTGATGATATCCTGAAATCGATTCAATGCCTCTGCTGCTCGTGTGCGTCGAGCGCGAAGCAAAAGGGTATGATGAGAGTGGGATTCGAACCCACGCCCCCGAAGAGACCAGATTGAAACGTCACCTTAGTCTGGCGCCTTGGACCGCTCGGCCATCTCACCGTGTTACGACACTGACGAGATCCGGTCGAGACGAAGGACAAACAGGTAGGCAATTCAATGTCGGTTCTCGGAGTTACGATGTCCATGGAAACAAAGTGAAGACCCCAAAACCACGGCGTAACTTGGGAGCGGTCTACGATGGTCCATTCAGCAAAGGGAGAGTTCCGCGCCAAGCAGGAATATATACGACTAGTGATGAGCGTGGCGGAATATTTTCCCTGAGAATTAACATGTTGTCGTAAGTCGCGAATGTCCTCGTGTTTCGAATCAGAGTCCACGGGGCGCACAAAATAATAAAATACCGGAACAAGCCTGACAGGACTGGTGGAAGGGGATGGTTCGGGCTTGAGCTTCCACGCAATGGGAAGAAAAATAGTGGTGTATTTTTAAACTTGTTTGATCGTATTGTGCATAAGCTTTACATTCGATTATAAGTACGTCATGCATGCCATCCAAGTCGCCGAGACACTCTCGAAAATTGTATAAGAACAGGTCTCGACTCCTTCTAACGTGAGGTTTCGCCCAACGATAATCGCTGATTCATGTCTGGACCAACCCCCGCAAATACAAACAAGCCCGACGAGCACGTCAGAGATAGCGAAACGGCGAGGAAGGGCATGCTACACTCCGTGAGGCACTACCTTCCCGCCCACAAGGATATCCAGAATGCCTTGCAGAGTGTAACTGACAGGATTAAACAGTATCTTCCTGAACCTCTCTCGTCGCGTCCTCGTACGTGTCGGTCGTGTGACAACCGGGATACGCGCGTTGACAGCCCATTACAGCTGGTAAATCAGTAGATAAGAACCTGTTAAGCTCGAAAGAAGTTCCTTGGGGTTCCCGAAGCAGTGTGGGTTCCTTGCCGAGAACTGTTTCCGAAGACAGCTTGGTGGATGTCCCTCAAGAAGAACGCGCCAGGGAAGGCGATTTCCCCCAAAATGGTTGGTGTGACAGTCTGTTATCACTGATGCGGTTCAATATTGGCTTGGCTTCTAGCGACGAACGACGTACCTTCAAAAGAGGCACCAAGTGAACCTGCAAGCGACTACTCGGAGGTTAACGTTTCCAAGTTCCCCGAAGAACGTCGTCAAGAGCTATTGGCGTCGCGCGCGACAGCTCGGAAACGGCACCGCAGAACGGGCGGCTCAGGCTCACCTCCAGGAGAACGTTCGGAGAGCAGCGTCGCGAAGCTGCCTGAAGAACGCCACCAGGGGGCATCGCCATCGCACGATGCGGACGCCGAAGGATGCAGTAAATCCGATGGTACGGGATCGCTTCCGGGAACACCTTTCGAAAGCAGTATCGTGAGGCTTCCCAACGAACGCAACCAGGAAGCACGTGCATCGAATGGGACGGATCAGAAGCGAAGAGATAAAATCGGTGGTGCCAGACCACACCCTGGTGGCCCGCAAGGTAATCAAGTCGAATCGCCGGAGGAGCGTACCCATTTGAAAGGTCTGCGAAGGTTCCACTGCCATATTTACTCGTCACTAACCCACCTCTTAACGGCAGAGGATGCCCCAGGCGATAGGGCCGCGCGGGCCGGGGGCAAACCACAGGAACTGAGGGAAAAGGTCAAAGGGCTCAAAGAGAAAGTCACGGGTAAGGGGAGCGAACACACCTCTCACGAGTCATTTGGAAAGTCTACGGGAGCACCCCACACGCTCAGCCCAGCCCACACCACCTCGTCAACGTCGGAAACAGCAGCCGAAGGTAGTACGTCGTGCCCGAACGAACACAAGTTCGGGCTGAGGGAAAAGATGAGGGGGGAAGCAAAGATTCTGTCTGGGAGGCTGGAAGGCAATGAAAGGAAGGTTGAGGAGGGCAGAAATGTGGTCAGAAAGTGAGTGTTCGGTGATGAGCCCTGGTCGAAAATTCCATGCGTCCTTTCCCCTACCCAGTAGGAATTATCTCCACGCATGTATCCTGTACTTGTACATTCAACATAGATCCATAAAAAATCATGCTCCTCCTTACCGTTAGCCGTGGATTGGCGCGGGCCAGTTGGCTCGATCTTTATCGCTGTAGCTTTCCTGCTGTCTGGTTTCGCAACATCCTTTTATGTCGATAGCGAACTTCGCCAAGTTACAACAAATAGACTGCAAAGAAAAAAATCAGCCAGGCTTATGCCCCAGGACCCAGTGTCACAGCTGCGATAGGCTAGATGTGAGGGACTGAGCTGGTTCATGTTGGAGCTGTGTATGTCACGTGCATGTCACGCGATCAAATGCCCTTGAACCCGACGCGTCGAAAGAAAAAAAAAGATAAACTGCAAGAGCTTTGATATTGATAGGCCCCCCATAGGCTGGACATCGAACACCTTCAATCAAATTTCGCTACTTCGGCCAATTCACCGACCGCAAATGGAATGGTTCTACACTACCGGAGATCGACTCTACCTTCATGTTGCGTGTGAAATGCTGGAACTGCCATCCTGGCATAATTCTAATCGAAACGAGCACAATCTTTTCTCTGGCGTGATTTCGGTTGATACATGGCAGACGCACCCATTGTCCCGCTGAGACGCGTATCTCTGAAGGAAATCTCGATGCTAGACAATTTTGCGGGAGAGTCAGTGTGATCATGTCAGGTGAGTCGCATCCTTTCCCCCGACCATCCATGAAAGGAAGCTAAGGTTTAACATTACAAGCCCATGCAAAACCCAAATGTTCCCGTCCATACCGCATATATAATTACAATTGTCAGACGGACGTCCCGAAAGCTATCAAGAAAATCTCCAGCGAATGAATTCAGTCGTGTTTCCCAAGCAGGCGCTTCCCCTCTTCAACCTTTTCCTCGTTATGCGCGAGCTTTCCCGAGATCACCTTCACCTCGCCCTTGATCTTATCCATGAACGAACTCTTTGGGGAAGTCCCCATGCTCGTGGCGCTTCCTTTACTTGAACCATTCGTCCGCGAGTTAATGTTGTTGATCCTCGATCCGGTAGCCGGCGACATAGTCGCGGTAGATGCATTCGAAGCCGCATTCTCAGCCAGTTTGCGAGCAGAAAGATCGGCAGGCGAATGACCTGTATCGGCGGTTGTCGAATCAACATTTTTATTTGGAGGACGTTGTCGACCAAGTCCCGACGCTTCGCTCCGGCCCTCCGCGTTCAAAGGCGATCCCTTGTGCTCGGTGGTACCTATGTTGAGCTGCCTGTCTGGGTGAGCGTCCAACGCCCTCTGATAATCCTCCTCCAAGGAAACACCTTTCCACTTGGCACCGGGGCCAGCCAGAGGGTGGGTTCGAGGCGTAATATTGACCACCGGCGGCTGAATCACCTGATGAGTAACCCAAGTTCATTGCCATTTGAGCTTTTTTCTGCGACTCCAAAGGAAGGCCTCACTTTAACCTCTTCGCGGTATTCTGATTCTGTGTGAACTTCTTCCTTGGGAGATTGTTTTCTGTCGGTCTTGAACGTTGTAGGGTCGCGATGAATGTTGATGGAGGCCGCATCATCTGAGGCGCAGGGCTGGTTCACGTCTTCGTCTGTTGCCGTTGCGGATGACCCGAGTCCTGGAGGGTATGGGCTACTGGGGGACGTATCGGGAGTGCTCGTCTGCGAGCCGTCAAGCGCCTGGGTACTGGTGTTTGTAGTGGGGGAAGAGCGTTCGCGAGCATTCTGGTTAGTATGGGGTGTCAAGAACGAGGTATCGATCTCATTTGAGTCTGTGTCAGATGTTACCAAGTCAGCTTGTGCAGTAATAGGGATTTGTTGTGTACTCAACGGAAATTCTTGAGCGGGAGTACCGTCTCCGATATCTGCTCTCTTTGAAGTTTCTCGTTAGTCCTAGTGGCGCTCACACCTGGACTTCGGATTGAAGACATAATGATAAGATTGACAGTACATTACTTACCAGTCTGAGATGGGGTATCGTGGCCATTCTCTCGTGGCAAGCTGACGTCACCCTGGGAAGAGGGATAATTGTTCGCAGTGTATGATGCAGAAGCCGATGAGGCTGTTGAGAGGTGTGAAAAAGCATCACAAATTCATACGAAGATGATCGTACGGAAGTATGACGTCAAAGCATCTGGTAAATATTGTTTTGCAGCCTCGCCGGCATTGATGACGGCATTTTTAATGTCGTTTTGACTGGGGATGTACCAGTTCGCCGTATCGTACGTGCTTCCCTTGGCTCCGCTGCTGGGAGGAAAGGCACCGGGAAATTCTGGACCTGGCGTAGAGATGTCTGATGGAGTAGCCGTATGCGCTCTGAGTGACGATGAAGTAGCGTTCGCCCATTCCTGGGCTGGCGTAGCGGGAAGGATATGTTCGCTAATAAAGGGTGGATTTGACATTATTGAGAACGATTTCTTGAAACAGCAGGAGGGAAACGAATGGTGAGTAGGAGAGAAAGGGAGTTCGCGTTGAACTTATATGGGTTTGGAAATTCAAGATTGACGTCATTGGCTTGGGGCAGGTTGGGTGTCGATGACCTCATTCAGATCATCAAACAATCTGGTCGAGCCGGCACTCGTGTTATAGGAGTGCTAAAGTGTGACATGAAGATCCCACTTGGAAATACGCTATCAAAACCAACTGCAAATGCGTCGAGAAGTTTAAATGTTTCATTATTAAATAGTACTTATCGACGACCTGCAGCACGAGACATAACAGTGAGAAACAGACACGGATACATGCCGAATGAACATGAACTTGAGTTGGCTCTCAACGATTCACTGAAAACTGACGCCGCACACTTTCAGCCAGGAATCTATGACCTCTGGTTCATAGTCCACACGCTGTCAGGCAACAAATTGCCAACTACACTTCTCCTGCAATACCCTGTGAAGCCCGTTCTCGCTACGCTCGATGCTTGTCAAACGTAGCGTCCTTGTAATGTAGGGCTTCGAACAGCTTTGCTAAGCGTCCAGGTACATAATCCGAATCAACACCATTTCAACAACCTTACTTGAAAGACGCCGACTGGCAAGGATCGACGCAAAGGGGCCGTGAGAGCGATGATAGGACTTTAAGCTAAAACGCGGAGGCACCTCGTATCATTCGAGAAGACAGATTGCATAAATCCGCTTCAGATTCCCCACACCAGAGACTAGAAATGGGGGTCCTGAACGGGATATAGCACGGCCGTAGATTTCTAGAAGATCATCCTTCATCCTCGCCCAAAGAACTGGTCTCGCCCTCGTCCCTACCCTCGTCAAAATTGTCATGTAGTGTCCACAAGTCATTCACAAGGTCCTTGAGGTCGTCATTTTCAAAACCGAGCGCTTGGTCGGTAGGTTTCCCCTTCAGATATGTCTCGATCACCGAGGCGTATGACGAGAAACGGTGTGCTGTGTGACTGCTCGTCGACAGGGAGGAGAAGACGGAAGTGTGGACTGGCTGGGCAAATATTCCTCTACGGGATGGTGGCGTGTCGTCAGCAGGCTTGAAGAATGCAGGATAGGAGGTGGGAATCGGGTAGGGCGCAGCATGGGTCCTTCAAAGAAATCAGACACCTTCAGTTAGAAAGGGGCGCGCTGGGGAGGACCGTTACTCGGGGTATAGAAAATCACACCACCTTGAGATATAAGTATCCTGCAGTGATTGACCAGCAGACCACTTTTCGTATGCAGATACGCCAGAGGAGGAAAATCCTCTTGTGACATCCAGCCTCGTAAATTGGCGACATTTCGCACAGTCCTTAAAAACACAACTCAGCAGACGGAAACCCCGGGATGCCACGCTTCAACAAAAAAAATTTTTTGCGCACATGTTCCATGCGACTCGCCGAGAAATTGACTATCTTTCTCTCAAAATCCTCGGCGGAATTGACGGGGAAGATGCCGCTCAATTCACAGAATCGAGTGATCCCACGCCAATTGAGTTTGGCGGCCATCTTGGCAAGATCGTCGTGCGCTCCTTTGAGCCTTTAAAAAAAATCCATGGATTGTCAGCATCCGGGATAAACGAGAGGTGGGAACGTCCGGACCGGAGAGGGAGAGTGGAGGTTTCGATGTGTGCCGAGAGAATGGCAGAATCGTGATAGACATTGTTCACCTGATTCAAGGTCTTGCGTTCAATGCAGAAAAATTGGACATGTGTGAAGACACCTACCTCAGCTGTAAGGTATCGGCTCCAAGACTCCGTAGGCCATGCGTTTGGCGGTTGTGTGGGAACGCTTATTGAGGCTAGTTCGTCTAGACTGCGCAGATAAAGCGCGTCATTTATGACTTTCCTGGTGCCTGTGGACTGAAATAACCTCAGCTTCACATACCGCAGCCGTGTGGGAGATAGTCACATCGTCGATAGCGACCTGCTGTGAAAGAGCGTCGGAAAGCAACGGAAAGACGAGACATGGGACCTTCAGATATTGGTCACGGAACGAGGTGAGGAATGAATTGATGAATCCACCAAAAGTCGACGTGTCATTGATGACTTGAAGACCCTGTTGGGGAATGTTTTTACGTGAGCAGTGGGAAAATCCAGATATGTAAAAGCCTGACCTGCGGAGAATCGCATTCTTCGAGAAATAATCGAAGAGACCCATCCATCAGTCCATGATCCTAATATGAAAAAAAAAAAGTTGATCATTACAACAACTCGTCCACAAAATTAAAACCCACCTCGTCGTGTCGCGTGAATAAGGCTTGTCCGAGGTTCCAGTCTCCCTCTGTATTCTCCCACTCTGCAGGATCCGGAATTTGTTGGACTGTCCTGGGAATGAAATATGAGCGGTTAAAATCGGACCAAAACCTGATGTCCTCTCGCGATCCCTCTATATCGTTGAGTTTTTTGTCATCCTTTTCATCATCTGCCTCGTCAAGACTCGCATGGTATGCGCTTTTCGGTATGCGATCCTGTCTGTACTCTGCAACCCCCCCGCTCCTATATTAGAAAAGAGTTAAACTGATTTGGCTAATGATCGGAGATGGCGCACCATATCGCCGGTAAATCTTCAGTGGGAAGTTCATCCTCGTTTGCACCGAGGAGCGCATTGGATTTCGCAAGCGTTCCAAAATTGGCTATCACGGAAGAGTTATGGGGGGTTGGGCGATAATCGCAGTATTCTTAGCTCACCCTTTGTATCAAATACCAAGAGTCTAGGACATATAGTAGGGTGCCCCTGGGGTACGAGTGATTCTTAAAAACGCGCGATTGAGCGATAGTGACTACGTACGGTCGGACTCCGGCCTTCTCTGAACGACACATCGAAATCATACGGCGAATCCGCAGTTTCTTCGGCGAGATAGGTCTCTTGGGTGTTCCAGAAGTGAGTTCCAGTGTAGTTAGAGAGGTTGCCGGCCTGTATGTAGATGATCTCCTTCATTGGCGCGACTGAGAGAAATCAGGCCAGATGCGATAAACAGCGTAATTGATTGAAGATGACGGTTTCTTTTCGGAGGATTGTCACGTCACGGTCACGGGCGTCTATGCATCCACTTGCCACCCCCATAGTTGGTTACTCGCTACTACTAGAGATGTTTGCTGCTCATGGCTCCATGCGCCACCACTTCTCACGCTGCCTGACGTCCTAACAGGCATGAATCATTGCCGTGGAAAAAAGGCTATTTCTAGCGCAAATCGCGCCCTTGTGATTCACAGGTTTCTCGAAGTGCATCTGAATAACTAGGCGGAATGGGGTGCGTGTCCTATATCCGGTGTCTCCTGAATACCAAGGCGTTCCTGGTTACTTAGGCCCGCTCAACGTCAGCGGGGCGGGCCGGATGTCGTACACCCCCACAAACAACCGAACCATACACCACTTTATTTCACGGCCCGCCTGTGGTCCGCCTTATTCCGTGACCCCCCCGTGCGTCATCCGTGTACTTATTGAAAGTGTGATTTGATTGATCGAGGAGGTATGAAAATAAGCTATGTGCTTCTTTCGCTGATCATGGATACGAACAACGTCTGAACGCCTTCCCTGTATCTTTCTCGGACGAACATCGGGGGTTTTTGCACCTTGCTGGTCCGATGAATTCAAACCCATCGTTCTGAAAATCTTAACGCGTGGATCCCCCTCGATCAAAGATACCAAGACCGTCAAATGGCCGCTGCCATGCCAAGATCCTCTCGGACATACTGGATGTGTAGCGAAGTTTGGCGACCCTAATCGCTTCTTTGAAGTTTTGGGAGAACTTCCCCGCGACATCTAACGAAATATACACCCTAATTCCCCGCCGAGAAGACCTCCCGAGAAAGCAGCGACGTACGTCCGGCAACCGTTCTCGCACCACTCACCCACACTTGTGGGGCGTGGCATCCCGAGACAAGATGGTGGAAACGTCAGCCATTCGCGCTCTCTGGAGGGTTCTGGATTCCTAGCTTTCTGACGACTGTTTCTATTCGGGAAGGCTTCAACCTGTCAACGCTCTGATACCTCCATCGTTAATTCATTTGCTTCGGCACCATGTTGTCCTTGATGAAAAAATTAAGCCTTCGAAGCCACAATGAATTCTTTACATTTTCCATTATACAGAAGGGAAGCCGGAGGTATAGGTAGACAGGTACACGTAACGTGTGCGAATTCGCGGTATGGTGACGTTATAAATAATACATATGAAGAAGGGGTCCGTCGGATCTCACCGGCTGCCGCAACGAGGTTGTGACTTACTGTCAAAATGGTCTAGAGGACGACGCGGAAGCTATCCAGGACCCTGCGGTCCTCTGATGAAAGCGGCGTGTAACCCGTGGCTCTCCCGGGCCCCATGCCACCGGCGTGGTGACGCGGGAGGGACGGCCTGCGTCCGCCCGCTGCCAATGTCGTTAACGGCGGTAACAATACGGGCTTGGTTCCGTCCCGTGGACTTGGTCCTAGGAGAGGGCTAGGGAGCGAGTGGTAAGGCCGTAGTGGAGATGTCAGCATACACGGCGGTGTGGGAGAGGATGTAGGGGATGCGACGTTGAGAGAATAGTCGTATAGCGGGAGTTTACTAGGGTGGCTCTGGTCGTCGTGAATATCACTCTCATCCGAGAAATGGGAGAGGCGATCGATACGCGAGCTATGGACCTTGCTGTTCATGAAGACGCCATGTGGTACGTGGATGTTTCTGAGATAGTCATAATTCTCGACGACGGGTAGACGATTATAGTCGCTACCCTGGATAGTAATGAGGGTTACCAGTGTTAGTTCAGACTTATACACACAAGCAGGTTGTTGGGCTCGTACCGAAAAATATGCGACGAGATGCCATTTCCGGCTCTCACTTGACCCCGGAAGGTGGACCGCCACGGAGTATGTCTGTTTGGTTAGCCCATCAGGTTTCGAGGGCCGATCTTTTCGCCTCGTCGGGAGGGGAAGGACGGCGCTAGGATCAGATGCCCGCCGCGCTCTGCCGAACTTTACCAATTAGATCCCGTCACAAGCGATAACGATGTCGTCCAAACCTTCGTGCAGCTTTTGCGTCTCGTTCTTCCTGCGTAGTCTCCACTTTCTCTTCGTAGAATAGGTAGTCCCCACGCATTCTGCTTTGTGACCTGAAAGAACAAAAGCAAAAACAAAAAAAAGTATGAGAACCGACCCTGCATAGGGCCACTAAGTCGTACCATCGTCTACCATCTGTCCACCGCAGCAACCCTCCTTCGTCCTGGGCCTCTTCCCAGACATAAACATGGCCGCTTTTCAGCTCATCTCGCTCACTAGAGAGTAGCCGGCGCTTGATGATAGGAAGAATGTTTAGCCTAACGGCCTCGAGCACGATGTGAGCGTCATGGGCGTCCCGAACGTCTACGGGGTGGCCTCAGTCTAGGTCAGGAGTAGACGGCGCACATTGAGTAGCAATCCTTACGGAGATAAGGGTGGGTGACGACGCCATTCCTGATACTAGAGGCGGACACGAATGAAGGGCGTCTGGGAGGAGAATCGGGAAAGGACATACTGAGTATGAAACAACCACTGGATTGCCGAGGTCGGATTTATACATCCTTGAAATAAGGTATGCGTGACGCGGGACCCTGAGGCCCCTTACGGCCCAGCATTCGGGGAGTTCACGGAGACATGAGATAAATCTGGGATTAGATCAATTTGGAACGAAAAAGAAAGTGTGGCTGCCCGGAGGATCTTCCAATAACCAACAGACGGAGATTGTCGACACTCAATCCACAAAGGAAGGTGCGCCCGTCCTGTGGCTAGATAGAGCAGAAAACGGCTTGTTTCTTCCGGCGGTTATCCTTATTAGTTTGCAAGAACTGGTGAATCGCTCTGTGGGAAATCGGTGCCTCACTATCACATGCCAAACAGGGAACAACTCCTGGGTTGAAATTTGGCAACTTTCGACCGGTGATGTGTATACCAGATTGATCACTCATATAACTACATGAACCAGCATTTCGAGCGAGGCGTCGCAGTTCTCACAACCCTAGTGCCATATACGAGTTCAGTATTAGACTCCCAGCAGCGCCAGGGAAAACCTCGGCCATCCGAGGTTTTTCCATTCTGGTTTCTGACGAGTAGGAGGAAGCCATGATACAAAACAAGATGGGGAACGTCGTATTCGAAAAGTCAACGGTTCTTCTCGATTTGAACATTGCAGCACCCTGGAAATAAATCCGCTAGTCCTACAGTATTCCAGTATTCTTTTTTAGTATTAAATTGGCTCGAGTTCCCCCCATTTGTGCAACGTTGCATGCGATCGCAGGGAGCTGCGGTAGTCGACCCTGGTATGGTGTAAGTTCTGACACAGAAATGGCTTGACAGGTATGTGAACAAATATATTCAACTATAGACCCGGTCGTGAGAGTCGTTTGAACGGGGCAATACTAACCCCACACAGGATGGGGTATGCGGCAAGGCTCGAGATGAGACGGCCTCAGGCACGGTTGAAGAAGTTCAGGCCACGCTACCATATGACGAAATGCTCAAGAGGGGTCAGCTGAGCACGTTAGGTGGTTGACGTCGAGACGACAGTGAGGGAGAAGCAACTCGTTGGAGGTTGTGAACGTGTGTCCCTTAAGTTCTCAGAGTGTGCCTTGCGCTTGGCTGGAGGGGACCTGAAATCTAGATGCGCCGGTATTTGGGCCTGGAAGCGTTGTTTTGAGGGCTGAGAAACATACGACGTGCCGTGACCTAAAGGCCATTAGACTTCCGCTAAGTCGTGTAACCCTTTTGCGCATAACGGGACATGCGTTAAAATCAGTGCAAACGTGGGTTTTCGGTTCCGATTCGTTGTTGTTCCCGTGGAGAACCTCCAGAAAGGACAAAGATAAGATTATTCCCGACCCACTCCAAATACGCCAGGAAAACGGCGGTTGTGTCGATCAACGCATGGACTGGCAAAGCTGAGCTAGGGAAATTGGGCGCTCTTTACGGGGTGATCAACACACGGAGTTCCTATGGCATAACTTTATGCCGGATAGCGTCGAGGTGAGAGACTCGGACATGGCGCGATAGTTGTGAATTTGTGCACGGCACAGAACTGCGGTTCCGAAATGCCAGGTGTTGGGAACTGCATATCGTGCGGTACGTCGTGAGAGGTGAGCTACGTAGAAGGGAAAGCATCAGGGTGGCGTTCAGGTTAATGTAAGTAGATGATGCAGGCGCAAATTTAGAACCTACGTAAAAATAGCGGGTTGAGTCCAAAGACGAACTAAACTAACCCTGGAGGATAGTTTGTCGAAAGGAGTTTGGCTCGAAAAGACATGATATGTGGAGCGTCATTCATAGTTATCAGCCACCGAAGATAAGGACGGTGTGAATGGGGGCAATAGGCTTTTCCGAGTTTTTATAGATATGATTACGGTGGTCGAAGCAATCACCGTCCTGTTCCAAGAAAAAAAGCTGGCTAGATTAGACAGCGATTCGTCAGCTTCCGTGAGAGAGTGGGCGGCAGATTCTTTTCGAGAGCGATGACGAAGTTATTAGGTCACGATGTTCTCAAGGACGACAGGTGTATATGGGGCTAGGCGAAGGCCGATGAAGGGCGTCTAGCTCTGCAAGATGGATGCTTGCGGTCCGAGTGTTCCCACATTAAAATCAGTATCTCTAGTGATTGCCAGCATGACAATTCAGGCTCAACCAAGAACCGCAAGTCTCAGGTGTCTAGAGATGACAGAAGACGCGGGGGAGGGCAATCGCCATTGTTCCATGTCATAACTATTCCCGTGACGACGTGCAGGGTAGACGGCTTCTTACCTGTAGCTTCAAGGGCCGACCTCAGCACGTTGGCACGTTGACACATCGTAGCAAGACAAAGACCGACCTTCGGCATCAGGAAGGAAAAGAACAATGACATGTACACGGCGGCAGTAAGATTGAATGGCAGAGCAGCGTACCCCATAATTAAGCTGCCGTAAGGATGGTGGTGGTGGGTGAAGCTCGTCGGCTTGTTTAGCGGTTCTGGTTCAGGTACACCCTCCAAAATTCGCTATTTGTTGCTATTATTTCTCAAGATCAAAGGGTTCCATACCGATCACGACTTATGAATGCCCGGTCGCACCATCAGACGGGTATTTTTAGAACACTGTGGACGACTGACAGACGCTTCCTGCTCAATAAAAAGGTCCGCAGGTGGGTTGGGTGGACACGGCGCAGACTCCCATGACCACCGGTAACTGTGATTCTAGTAGGGCATGCACACTAATCACTACAATCATGACCCATGTGGGACGGAAATAGACGATTCAGGGTGGGAGCAAAAGAGACGTTTCCGTATGATAGCTAACTTGGTTCCTTGTTCCTGTCGCCCGTTGCCAGCTATTATGTTCAAATGCTATTTCGTATGTCCGACGGCTCGCGGACATAGAACCGATTTCCACGTAAAAATAGCGTCCAAAAGCACCGCGCGTGGAATTGCGGAAGGCGAAGAATCTTGCGGCAAGATATCTTGTATTGCTGTGTACCGCGGCAGAAGGTATATCTATGACATATGCAGTATAATAGAGGTCTGTAATGTAGGATTGCGTAGGGCACTGTTGAGATGATCCAAATAGGTATGTGTGAGAGAAAAGTCCCAGCAAGGTTTGACGGTGATAATGATAAGAATGAACAATGTTGATGCAATGACATAAAATGCGAAGCGAACTAGAAGGTTTCATGGGTAATCTTACAACGACGTGGGCTCTAGAGCATCAGGCTTGAAGCGTAGTCTAGCAATGAGAATAGTATCCCAGGGTCCACCGTTGTTGGAGACCTTGCACGTCGACAGGGGGTTGTCAGGTAATGGTTCGTCGTAGGAGGGGCCGCCAAGTTCGGGCGGAACTTCCGTATCGGTCGTAAACGTTCCCCAAGGCTGGCCAGTCCTGGGCGACGAAAATACGTTGAAGTGTGCCTAGCGCGCAAATGGGAGCGTCAGCAAAACGCCACTCGTGACCAGCAAATAAGATTCTATTCATACCTGTCCGTCAGGGTGATGGTGGCTCACGAAGAGAGCATAGTCTGGAGTGTCGAGCGTGCCAATGACTAAAAACAATTCTGTCAGCTCGCCTGATGCCATGAAATGAACGGCTCACGTACCGAGAAACAGGTCTTCCTTTTGAACGTCATGCGTCGGCCCGTAAATGTGCAGGATGGTATCCACATTGGCCTTAAACCACTTTTTGGGCACCTCTAGGCTTTCCACATAGCGATACATCGTGGTCTCCGTGCACATGTGCGCCGTCTTATGTCCGGCGCGCAATGGGAACGAATATCGTCTGCTGACACTTTGCCTACACACGTTCGATCATATCAGCATCACTTTCTCAACAATCATAGAACAACCGAAGCCGAAACGTTAAAAAAAAAGGAAGAGACTCACGAGACGGGACCACCCCTTCCCCGCGACGTCAGTAGCCCCACCACTGCATCCAACCCCCGTTGAGCCGCATTCCGCTTGTCCTGGCGTTGGCCCCCGGTCGTAACGCGGCCATATCCATAGAGCGACGGTAGCTCACGCGTGGCTTCCTCCAACGACCTCTCCGGGTGGAACGCACCAAAGAGCGTGACGAAGGACCCTGCAGGCTTCGACAAGTACCCCACCGCGCCGAGCGCAACCGGCGAGGGAGACCACAACGGAAGCGTCACTACAGACCGAACGCCGAGTCAGCACTGATCATACAATAAAATGAAATAAAATAAAATAAAGTAAAATAAAATAAAATAGAATAGAAAAATAGAAAAATAAAATAAAAACCAAAGACGAGGAAAACCCAACGTACACGAAGGATGGAACTGATGGCCCAGCAACAACCGAAACCTCCTCTCGTCCCTCAACAGCGCAATACGCTGGTCCTGCGGGGCCGGCGATTCATAGCCCCCTGGGTCCGGGAGCCTCAAGAGCCCGAGGTCCTCAAGTGACCGAGAAGACGGTGTGGACGCGAACAGCGACGAGGCCCTCGTGGACGGGGCCGTGGCTGTGAAGATGACAGGCTCCGGCATACGGATTTCGGCGTTCGCGACCGTCTCCTCGTGACGGGGCCCCGGGTCAAGGGGCGAGATTGAGGGAGGTACTTGCACCGCTGGACGCACAGTCACAGAGGAGTTCGAAAGATCTTCCTCCTCTGCGGTGAGGAAGGTACTGTTCGTGGCCGCCGAGTTGGGCGAGACCCCACGCAATGGCCCCGCCGCACCTGGTCCCGCTGGAGCACCAAGAGGTCAGTCGACACCCGCTCACCATCACCAAGAGGGAACGAAGACTTACGAGGAGTGCCAGACTTTGGGGGGGTATCACTAGGCGGCAAGGACACAGGTCGCATATCCGGGGATGCTTTTGAGGGCGGGTGGTCCCAGTTCCAATCCCACTGCTTATCCCTTTCAATCACGATGGGTGACGACACCTGCACCTCGTCGCCGTTTCCACCATCGCGCAGAAAGGCCTTGCGCATCACCTTGACATCGACAACGATCTTTGCAAAAGACGGGCGCACGCTAGGGTCCCGGTGCCAGCAGACACGGAGAAGGTCTTGGAGAAGCGGGGTGTTGAATGATGTGTTTGGGACTGCGGGCCGCTCATTTTGCTCTACCGATAGGCGATTAGTCAAAGGCTAGTAGGGTGAAATAAAAAAATAAAACCACAAGGACTTACTGAGTACGAAGTGCCGGACAGCCTCGTCGTCCATAAGCGCCCATGGTAACCTCCCCATCGACAGGATCTCCACACACAAGATGGCGTAGGCGTACACGTCCATCTGTGGGGTGAGGGCATGCTGAGTTAACCCCGACATGAGCTCGGGTGCCTGCCACCGCAGGGTCCCGTCTAGAGCCAAACATGTTATTTGAATTGTGAGAAAAAAAAAACCAACCAAAAAATAACGCACGAGGAGGGGTGGTACCGCTAATTCGGTAAGCCTCAGACTTCATCTCACTCTGCCCAAAGTCCGAAATGACACAGTGAATATCGTCGTCCACGAGAACATTGGCAGCCTGCGGAATTCCGCACTTAGCAAACCTGAAACGAAAAATGCGGACTTAAAAGATACGAACCTTGAGATCCCCATGCAATACCCCGTTGCGGTGGAGGTAGTCCATCCCCTTGGCAATCTCCAGCATGAACCTGAACAGATCACCCTCCCGCGACACCGTCTGCACATCCCTACCCTTGCTATTGCCTCCTGGGCTCCTGCTCTTCCCACGGACGTGCATAGGGAGAGCCGTGCTGCGACCTCTTGGACTCCCACGCGCAGACGACTTGACCGACGACCTCAACCCCTCCTCACCCCCCACCGCCACCCGTTTCAGAAACTCAACCAGACTCCCCCGGCGCATATACGCGCTCACAAAGAACCACGGCCGCTCCCCACTCGCACTGCTCGCCCCATAAAGCTCCAGCACATTCTCATGCCTCAGCCCCTTCCATATCCCAATCTCTCGCACGAAGAGCTCGCGGGGGGTCGTCGGCGCCAGGACCTTGATCGCGACCGTTCGACCACGCCACATACCGCGGTACACGTCAGAGAAGAACCCGATTCCGATCTTCTGCTCGCGGTCCACCTCGTAGCGCGTGATCGTCCAGCTAGGCAAGTTCGTCTCCACCCCGCGACTCATCCTCCTCAGCGCGTCGATACCACTCTCGATGAACTCCCGATCCAGAGTGTCCCGCCCCCACCCATCATCAGAGTCGCACCTGCTCGTTCCAGAGCCCCCGCTCCCGCTCCCAGTCGTCGAAGACATCGTGCTCCCGATCGTCTTCGAGCGCACAAGCTTCATCCGCTGCAGCACATCCTGTGCCTTCCCCTTCCCCTTCTCCACCACCACCTCAACCACCTCCGCCGGCTCCTCCTTCTCCCCAACCCGTTCCAACGCCCGCTGCAACGTCTTAATCGCCTCCGGCATCTCTTCCCGCCCACATTGCAGCACCTCAAGCATCTCCACATCGCTACTCGTCTGCAACGCCGCCCGCATCAACGCCCGCAAATCCGCACTGTCACTCGCCGCATCCAGCGTATCCTGCGTCGAGTGCAAATTCCTCAGTGCCGGAAGAATCTGCGACGCCCGCAGCGCCGGCGGTGACCCAGGTGGTTCCAGCTTCGGCGTCGGCTGGAGCGTAGGCGTCTCCTGCATCTGATTTGGGACCAGGCTCGCAGTGGGCGAGCGTTCGCGGAACGTCTCTATCAACATCCGCGTGTCGGCCTCGCGTCGCCGCTCCGAGGCCTGCACCTGCTTGAGGATACGGATCTGGATGGAGATGCTGAACCGGCCCAGCGCCTCCCCGAGCGAGGCGTCGCATTCTCGGATCTGCGCCAGGATCTCGTCCCGCTTGAGGTATCGCTTCAGGAACGGACGGTGCGCTTGTTTCTGAAGGAACCTTTGCACTTTGAGAAACGATCTGCAAGATAGTCTTTTAGCTTTTTGGTTGGCTAGAATGAGACGAGGGACGTACTCCTCGAGCTTGGCGATGGGCGTGGCGAGCTCCTCGCCGACAGAGTCGCCCGTCTCGTGGATTTCTTCGCGGACAGAGATCAAGATATCGGCACACCGCTCAGTCAGACGCAAGCACGCGAGCCGATTCGTCTGCAGAGCTAAAATTAGCCTTGTAACTTTTTCAACTTTCTTGAGAAATGACGTACGTCGACCATTTCAAGCGCGTCCCAGATATTGAGCAAAACGCGGGCGGCCGAGGCCAGGCCGGGCACCGGAGCGAACTCGAGCAGGTCCACGGTCGTAAACAGCACTTCATGGGCCACATCTCCCGCCGTGCCGAGGATCGACGCCGCCGCCTGCGCAACCCTCTACAAAAACAATATATCATTAAAATACGCACCCGAAATGGAAATCGCTCAAGCGTACCTGACGGGTATGCACATATCCCTCCGTCTGCTCCTCCGGTACCGTCTTCTTCCGGCGGGGGTCGCGCCAAGGCCGATGCGCCATCTCCGAATCGCGGCCACTCCCTCCCCACCAGCTCAAGGGCGGCGCGTTCGGCGGGGTCGTGGTCCCTAACAGAGATGCTCCCTCTGCACTGTCCATCCGCTTCCGCGTCCCGAGCGAGATCCCAAATACCGAGAACGCGTTCTGCTCGTGCTCCTCCTCGAGGCTGTCGCTGTGTGGGAGGGCTACGTTCGGCTCGGAGGTGACTCTGCTGAGCGGCGTGGCGAGCGAGGAGCTCACGGGCGGGCGGATGACGGAGGTTGACTGGCCGCGGGGTCTGGCAGGAAACGGCGAAGGCGGGGAGAGGGGATCAGGAAGCTGCTTAGGCGTGTGGGTGGGTGTGGTGGAGGCTGACGATGACGCGGTAGATGACACAGAGAATCGGAGGCTCGAGGACGTTACCCCCATCGACGGCGATGAAGGTGGAACCATCTCGTTGTCGAGTTTTTTGGTGGGGTTTGTAGTGTGGATTCGATGTTATCTGGCGGTGTGTAAAGACTAGAGGCAATCGCCTTTGCACGCCGTTATGAAAGTCCAGGTAACAGCCCAGACAACGACAGCGGTCGTCGTCGAGGCAGGGAAACAACCGAGTTTCCGTGGGCTGACGTTCGTTTTCCCCGGAAACAAACGTGGGAAGATCGGGGTTCGATCACCAATCGGGATCCAGATTTCTATGTAGGCCTTGTAATGGCGGAATCAATTCTTCGTTGCAGCTTGTTATAAGGGAGCTGGAGGGGGTGGCACACGATTAGGGGAGGTGTGCAGGGAGGAGGTATGACAGAAGCTGGGCACTGGGCGCTATTCCTGTGTTTGACTTTGATGGTATTTAAACAACCAAATACTGTTACACGCTGTGCATGACGACGCAGCACCCTGACACACGAGAAGGCTGACGCCTCGAGTCATGCTGAACCCCCGAATCGACTGTGAAACCTCCCAAGGAGCCCATAACCGGTAGGATTGGAAGGTGGCCCGAAAAGGCATGCCCGGAGAAGGACGCGTCACACGCCCTCGGTTCCCATACACTCGAAATCGAAGCACAGAACAATTCCTGACCGGCGCCTGTTTGCTTTCGAAATCCCTCATAAGCAACTTGGGGCTCGAGGTCCTAGGGTGCAATTTTTTTTTTTCGAGCGGAATGCACAACTCAACGTCCATTCCAGCGAACTCACAATCTCGTGATGAGGCTGCCCCAGTACCACGGATCTCAGTCGCCTCATCTTTACACCGAACTTGAACCGCTCACCATTCCGAGCCCCACTACGGCCAACAGCCAAGCATAGGACTGCTCGCGACCTCGATTCACTCTGCCGCAGCCCTCGTCGACGTCATGTACAGTTAAGACATCCATCACCACTGACTCCATACTTCGAAGGGTTTCCATTGCGTCTCGCAGACGCGAACAGCGCAGCACCTCATTCTTAGCTGCTCCACCCCCCTACCACTCACGAGAGGTCGCCAGGTTAACTCCACTCGACGGCTCTACGGACCCGCTGCCGTCCCCTTCTTCATTCACCCATCTCGTCTCCTGTTGCTGCTGGTTCTGTCAATCGTAATCCTCGGGCCCGTTAGGATTGCTCTCTTTTTAGAGAACACGGTGAGATGGCCGAGCGGTCCAAGGCGCCAGACTAAGGTGACGTCATACAATCTGGTCCCTCCGGGGGCGTGGGTTCGAATCCCACTCTCATCACTATTTTGCTTTTTTCCTTTTTGCGTCCTCTCATCGATCTCAACAGCGAGGCTCTACTCACACCACGTTTCGACGCTTCACTCCCTTTCCCCAAGACCAGAGGCTACGGTTGGCACTTGGACTACAGGGTGAGATGACATGGGCAGTCTTAGCCGCCAGACCCAGTTTATCAGTCGCTTCCGAGTCGCGAGGGGCGGGAGTTTGTATCTTCCCCTCATCATGTTCACCATCGGCGCCATCCGGGCTCAACCACGAGGTGGGGGCACCAGTGTCACTTGATAAAAGGTATCATCCGCACCAATCCGCCACAAACTATGGTATTCTTTTTTTTCGGGCCTAACAACAACCTGCCACCGACCGCCCGATGTTGCCTTCCTTGTCCCCAAAGACACGGTGAGATGGCCGAGCGGTCCAAGGCGCCAGACTAAGGCATCGCCTTCTAATCTGGTCTCTTCGGGGGCGTGGGTTCGAATCCCACTCTCATCATCCATCTTCTAACACTATGAGATCTTTTTTCTCCGCTTGTCCCAAACATAGCCGGCGATGCGTTAGGTAGACCATCAACCTCCCCTGACAATCAAGAAAAAAAAAACAATCTGTGCCTCCCCATTTGTGCTTTTTCTTTTTTTCTCGTGACGCGCTTGTCGGTGATTTTTTTTTTCTTGGTAGTGGCATCGCCACCAACTGGGCTGGAAGCTCAAAGTGCTCGGAGATGCGAGCTAACCTTGTGCCAGTGTGGTCAAGCAAAGGAATACCAATGTCCCTCTGATACAATATTTTTTCTCGCTTTCTCCCTTCACACCAGCATGGATCCGACCATGCGCTTTCGACACCTCCGTCGGTTACCGAACATTCCAATACACCGCCGATCCTTTACCCTAAATCGGCATAAACAGCTGGAATACCCATCTCACGGGTACCGCATGCATCTCGTGAGTGCGTAAGTACGTTGACATTTACCACCACTCCTCCGATCAGCACTTCCTGACGAGTTACTGCCAGGTCAATTACGTTCGCGCGAGTTCGAGGCCCAGCTCGCGTTCACGCGGCCGCGTTACTCCGTATCCTCGACGAAGTTTATTTCAAGTTACCGTCCTGTTAGCGCCTGCAGTTGGGAACTGCGAGAGGCAATATGAAGGTATGATCTTAATGCTTGTACGGCGACATGGCCGAGCGGTCTAAGGCGCCAGAATCAGGATGTGGTCTTTCGGGGCGTGAGTTCGAATCTCACTGTCGTCATGTCATTCCCGTAGTAACTAGTTTTTTTTTCTTTACATCATCTGCATTTCAAAGCTTCGAAGTCAAACATTGCATGCATTACCAGCAACCTACCCCAAGAAAGTGAGGCTTACAGTCCTCCGCATGGTGTTTCATGTTAGTTTGTATTATACTATGTGTACTTTTACACCACACCAAGCTGCACCAATGACCGTATTGCTATGATGAAATAGTCATGGCGTGTTACCCCCCATCGGGACGTTTTGGCTGTCTTCATCATGTCAACACTTGGAATAAATTTGTGCGAAAATATTTTCGCGTTCCACACCATCTGCGCACTTAGCTACCTACATACGTTCCCCCACCTAGGTCGTTGGATGGACGAACGGAACTGCGGTCAGAGAACACACGAAAGTACTTGGCGCCCCCGAAGATACTTGAACACCGTAATTCGTAGTTACTCCTGATTCCTGTCGCTTTGTGGGGGTCGTGCAGTCTACTTTTCTCGATGCTGCAAACCTTTCGTCAAACGAGAAGGAAATTTCGAGGGTGGTGATTTTGATGGAGGGCACAAGTCGGAAAAGAACATGTGGGAGGGCGCTCCCTGGTGCCTACACTCAGCGCTCAGCAATCACATGTCAAACAGGACAATTGAATCTTCGTTGCAGGGGGAGGGAGTAAAGACGCAACGAGGTCGGGAGGTGGTTGATATAGTAAGAGTGCAGGTAGGGAATACGTAAAGAATGCCCGTCAAGAGCGTAATAGATGTCGGGGCAAAGAGTGAACGAAGGATGCGCACCGCGCGGTTGTCCTACGTCATTCTGTTAAGTCCTCGGTGCGTAAGTCATCAGGGCCAGACTTGCACATGTCGTTGAACCCCGTGTTTCTTAGTACTGGACGCGCAGCACGTAGTAGTAAGTCACTGTTCATTAAGTCACTAGACTTGTACTCTGATGAGAGTTCAGTTCTGTCCTAGAGCGCTCCAGGATAACATCCTGGTAAGTTAAGGCTGTACCATGTGTATGCAGGTCATGTAACTTGAAAATTGATAAGATATGAATGATAGCTCGTGTTCTGATGTGACATCGGTTATGGACGGACCTGACACTTGCCGAATGCCGCCCCAAAAATTCATGGACCAGGACATCCACCCATCTACCCTTCTCCGCAACACTTGATACGTGTGTACCATGGCCTTGACTTCGATAAAGGCTAACATGATGGCTCTCGAACGACTTTCGAATGCATTCGGCCCTTTGCTCGCAAAGAATCTCCGAGCATTCTTTCGGTTCGCGCCAACTCTTGCGAGATACCTTCTTTTTCTCTTGCTCTTGGTGAATGTGCGCTCGTGGCCCCTCGCATGGCACAGTGAGTCTTATCTTTTTTTTTGTCTGTTCTGACTAAAACTCTGACCTTCGCCAACGCAAAAGTCCGTGTCTTTAGGCCCGTGTTCAGAATCCGCTTTCAGTATAAACTGTTGCAGTTGCGAACCCTGCTCAGATCGCGCCCGAAGAAGATCCAGGCCGAGGACGAGTGGCTCGATTCCATCTGCCCAATTGGTGCAGACCCATTGAATTACAAGGTCAAATACAATTCCTGGGCTAGTGAGGCATATATCACTGTAGACGACTCGTTTCCGCGGCTAATACGGACACAGGCATCGACGACTGCGATTTCAACGGTCATTTGAGTAACTCGAGCTATGCAAAGGTGGATTATTCCTATTTCAGTTTTGATGATTACCGGAGGTCCTCACAGGTGTCATTAGACGATGGATTCAGCACGTTTCAAGTGTGCGTTAGCCATGTTTCCGATGTTCTTTCGTGCAGGAGGGTGGATGGCCTTGGCAGGTCCGCTTATCTGTACCCGAAAATCAACCTCATCTGATCTTGCCCCTCTCTCCCCCCTCAGCCACTCACTATCACTTTATTCGCGAGATACCCATGTTGGCATCGTATGAAGTGAGACTGAGCGTAGCAACCTGGGACCACAAATGGGTGCGTGCCACCTCATAAACCTCGCTATCTCCACTGAACAGACAATATCCTCCAGTTCTACGTGATTGCCAAATTTGTCACGAAGCCTTCAAGGAAGGGCAAAAAGCCTGTCGAAAAAGCACCCGAGCAACCCAGCCCTTCCGAGCCCACCTCCGAAACCACCGGGACGCTATTCAACGCCTCCCTCCGGACTCCCGCCGCCGACGAAATCTCCTCTGCCTCCACCCCCCTCACCGACACCTACCCCTACACCGACGCCGACGCCAATGCAGACACCAGCCGCAGCGCAGACACCGCGAGAGCCCTGAAAGCCGTCGCCGCCTCCCTCGCATCCACGTCCGACCCAGAACCCGACGGCGCAATCCTGCATACCATCTGTGTCTCCCAATGCTGCTTCAAAGTCGGGCGCATAACTGTCCCCCCCGTACTCGTTCTAGCCGTGAACGGATTAAGTGGGCCCCCTGATACCCCGTCCCCGTACTCGCATGTGAACCCGCCCCCGCATTGGGTCCGGGTGAAGAGGGTCATGTCGAGGCCGAGGGGAGGGAGTACGAAGGCGCTGAGGGAGCTGTTGAAGGGCGGGTGGAGGAATGTGCCGGAGGGAGAGGAGCGGTGGTGGGATGTGGCGATGGGCGGGGTTACGGAGGAGAGGAGAAGGAAGGGGTTGGAGGTTATGGGGGCGTTGGGTATGGGAATTGCTGGGGTCAGGCATCTTTGAAGGGAGGTTATAAGGCATGTTTGTGAGAGTGTTTTACACACGTTGTATTATACTGGAAGAATTAGAGTCTATTAGAGTATCTAGATTATAATGCACGCCTCTTACATATATACAGACACAAAGCAGAAAACGGAGCAACAAAACTACCTCGTAACACTATTCAACCGCCATAGCTCATCTGGTCCATAACATTCACGCGCGCCCACGCAACATACCATCATGCAACCCCATCGCAATAGACATCTCACACACCGGGAAATCATCAAATAGCCCCTTATCCGAGGTGGGCTCCTCTTCGCCCGTACCCGCACCAGCCTCCGGCGGCGACAAACGTCGCCGTTCTCCGAGAAAGCGTTCAAAACCGTCCCGGTTTACCACACCCAGCCGAGTCTGACCAGAGGCTGCGTATCCGTTTCGCCCGGCGTGCGTGGCGCCCTGGTTCTGGTTCTGGTTCTGGTCCTGCTCGTCATCATCATGGTCTGGAAGGTTGAGTAAGTGATCGACGTCGGGGTTGACGGAGCGAGAGCGAGAGCGGGAGCGCTGAAAAGACATGTAGAGGATGATATCGATATCGTCGTCGACGAGGTGTTCTAGGTACTTCACCATGTTTGGGTTTAGCATTTTTGGGGTGGGCGCGAGGATGTGAGGTTGTGACGGCCATGGGTTTCGCTGGTGCGCCCGAGTCGGAACGGGCACTGGTTGTTGTTTGACGGGGAGGGTGTGGATGTTGGGGTGCCGTTGTGGGTGGCAAAATGGATTGTGGCTCGAGATTTGTATGGGGTGCTTCTTGAAGGGATGAGCTCGTGTAGAAGACCAGGGAGTTGGGCGGGGGGATCGCAGGTGCGAGCGGGTATCGTCTGTATAGTTAGTTTGAGATGAAACGAGGTCCTTTGGTGGACGGAAGATGTCCCGTCGTGTGGGTGGCGCGAGGAGTCCGTCGTCATCCGAAACCAAGCCTTGTGTAAAGCGGCGTTGAGAGTCTGGCAGGGCTCGGAACAGAATGGGAACTTCGTCGAGAGGTGTATCGTGGCTAAATACAGGGCTGCAAGGTGTCTCGAGACGCGCACCGTCGTCGTCGTCTAGCTTGTCGATGGAGCCATCTAGTCCGGACATGACATCGGTAACATTGAGCCAAGTATTAATGTAGCGTGAAACCAAAGGCCGTGAAAGAATCTCATCCTCGTTTCGGATAAATTCCGCTGTGTGGCGGCGCTCATGCGAGTCTGCGTAGCCCCCATACTGAGTGTCGACAGCAACACGACCCTTTACGCCTGGATGCAGTGATCCACGCTGCGCCTGATACCTTCCCAAAATGCTTGTGGGCGGAAGGGGCGGAGAAGGCGTGAACTGGCTTTGTCTATATGTTCGCGCACGCCCCGATCCGATCGGAGCTTGGGGGAGCGTGGCGTTGCGGAGAGAGCTACGCGTATGAGGGAATGAAGTGAGTCGCGAAGTTCCGATTGGCAATGGGTGTTCCCTCTGGGTAGGCAGTGCGGACAACGGTGAACGTTCAGTGCGTAATATGTGTGTTGGCGCGGTAGATAATTCGTGATGAGAGTATCCGTCGTGAAGCCCTATGGATCTCTGGAGTACCTGCTTGAGATCCTTTGACAATGGTACACATAGTTCGTCCCATTCGGGGTATAAGTGTGTGGCGGAGTCGTGTTTACGGGACTGAATTGGACTAGGTGGTGTGAGGCCGTACTCCTCTCCCGGTCTTATAAAGACTTTGTGGCGTTCAAGGTAATCTATCATTTGTGTTCTAAAGTAAGGAATCCTGAAGAGAACGTTACATAGGATATGCGTAATATTTAAAAGGGTACGTACGTTTGGACGGTGGTCGCATTGTGGAAGTAGGGGTGACTCTCCAGAACCATCAGGGTGGAAATGCAAAGGCAGCGGTATCTTTGGAGCTTCTCGTGACCCTCCGAATGGATCTTTTATAAGGCTGAATAGCAGTGGCTTTGACGGTCCTTTCTTGGTATAGGTGTGGCCACCATAACGAAGAACAATAATAAAGACAAAGGTAAGGAAGACAGACAAGGCCCACCGAAAGCAATGCTGGTCATAGTTAGTCAAGCTCGAAACAAAAGGGAGAGAAAAGACACTGGGCTGTGCAACCTGCGGCGACCGCTTCACGACCATAGAGTCGTCGGGCCATGATCATGGTCACGGCGGTTAGAGTCTGTTCGGCAACCACAGTGTAGGCCAAATACCATTGAGTTTGACAGATTTGTGTGTAGCCGCCGAGTCTGCTGCCGTCTGAGTTCGAATGATGCATCAAGGGTCCACGTGTCCACACCCAAAGATAGCAGTGGTCCCGAGCATTTGCAACAACAACGTCGGTCCACTATTCGCTCATCACCAGCAATGGCGTCGAGAGACCTAGGTACAAAATTTTCACCATATATGTTTATTCAGTATTCTTGCATTGGAACAGCAACATTTCTAAAACTTCTATCAAGTCCTTGAACACAACGTGCTTGACACTTTTGCCTGTGCTCACTGCGGTCAATGATGGTGAGGAGGTTCCTTCATCATGTCCACATCATCATGGGGCCATTGAGGTCAACAGTCCTTATTTTTAGATGTAGACCCTTGATGCGTTATTCGAACTCAGACGGCAGCAGACTCGGCGGCTACACACAAATCTGTCAAACTCAATGGTATTTGGCCTACACTGTGGTTGCCGAACAGACTCTTACGGCTTCAAAGAGGGAAAGCCGCCATTTGTACTTGTTGACTCCGACCATTGACAGTTTCCCTTTTGGTACCCTTTACTCCGTTTGTCTTTCACCTACATCACTGAACCCAGATTCGAATGCCAGTTCTCGACCTCAACACGGCCTACAATTCACAATCTGGTACGAACGATGGAGGGCTCACCGTGACACAGGAAATGAAGGATATCCTCAAACAGCCAGGTTTCATAAAGCTGGCAAACGGCGGCCAAAGGCTTCGTAACCTCTACGTTGATCGTACGTTCACGTCTTGCGGGCTCGAATACAACTAATTCTTCGTCTAGAGAGCATGAATTTCGAGGCTATGAAGCTGTCGTATTTTGGCCTGTGTTGTTACGTGGGCCGGGTGGAACAGGTCCGACAGGTATGTCACTTCACTCTATCACGCCACAAAAATCTACAGACTTGTTACAGCAAGTAGAGTCAGGCGTAGCGCCGGACCTCGAAGGAACAGAGACCCCGTTCAAATTCGGCTACGCCACCCTCGTCGTAGCGGGCGCTCAGCGCGTACGGCCTGAACCAACCACTCGACATCTGGATGTTCTAAAGTACCTCATATCCTGCGGTCTTCCCGTCGACGTAGAGGACATCGCCGGCATCACCGCGCTAGGACACGCAGTCACAGGCGACTCTCTCCAAGTCGCTCTCGCGCGCACGCTCCTCCTCGCCGGCGCCAACGTCGACCATCAAAACCGTTACGGGGAGGTGGCGCTGTTCGGAACCGTCCAGAAGAATCATATTGCCGGAATCGACCTGCTTATGGAGTTCGGTGCCGATCTTGACATCAAGGAAGCGGACGGAACAACTCCGAGGCAGTCCGTCCTGGCGTTTGGCCCACAGATCACAGCCACAATCCAGAAGTGGGTGAGGAAGAGAAACGGACAGGAAGCACCGAGAGTGGAGAAGCGCTGCGATTGCTGCGGGAAGACAGGTACGCCGTTGAAGAACTGTAGTAAATGCCATGTTGCCCGATATTGCTCTGTGGACTGCCAACGTGCGTTTTCATTTCGCTCTCCATCGCTCTTCGTTTTCTGACCGGAGCCCCATACCAGGCAAAGCATGGACCGAGCACAAAAAGACGTGCCAGCCATTCTCGACGCCGAATACCGTGACCCTGAAGCCCTTCTACGAGCACGGCAGGTCCGTCATGCCCACGAAGGAACTCACCAACAAGTTCTTTGGCCTCTCCGAGCCTACGCCGGACACGCATTACCGCTCCGCCCACGTCCCAAAGGGTCTGTCCTCCGAATCCAAGAACCTGATCATAAAGGTGCAGATCCCATACAATGTCGCGTCATACAAGCCCGAGGCAGGCGCGGGCCCGTTCTTCATCTACACTAAGAAGCGGGACTTTGTGTGCAGGGTCAACAGACATGATGGACCGGCGGAGTATGATCGTGTTGCGAAGGTAATTCAGGCGAAGGGCGTTGGCGGCGCCAAGGCCTACTTCGCGGCAGAGCTGAGGAGCAAGGATGAGCTTGTTATCAAAATTTCGGAGGTTCTTGCGGAGCAACCGTTCTAGGGTTCCTGTCATTTTACTTTTTATAGTTATGGTATGGTTGTATAATGTCTACCTGTTGTATAATCACATATACTGTAAATTACTGGTGTAACCACGATTGTGATGGAGTTCCATGAAAGCGATAGGTATATTTGTGAACACAGGTGTACGCCTGTGGTTATAGATTCAAGATGTTGAGGTGATCCAAATTGATTGTTCGTGACATTCGTTGTTTTGGTCGCGCGACTTATAAGACATGTTCTAGCCGTGGAGCTTTGCTAGGATTGACCGGCTGCTGTGCCTGCAGTATTTTGCCACTAACAGTAACTGGAGTTTCGCCACAGTTCTTGATTCTTCTGCGCCTAAATCCAGATCCAACCGCTGCACCACAGCCTTCCAAATCAACCTGCAGACTTGGAGCAACAGCCGCGCTAGCAGAGACAAACTTCCAACACAAACGCCGACGGCTTGGCTTATGGGGAACCATAACTGGGAGGGCGAAAAAATATTTTGACAACAGTGAGATTCGAACTCACGCCCCGAAAGACCAGATCCTGATTCTGGCGCCTTAGACCGCTCGGCCATGTTGCCTTACAGGAATGTGTATATGGTATTGCATTTCAGTCCATCGGTGGCCGCATCTATCTTTTTGCCTGACATAAAACCCATGGCCATCGTACATAGAAACTTACAACCAACAAGTCAAGCATTGAGGCTTGGCCAGAGCCGGGGGAACAATGCCCCAGCACCCGAGCCCCAAGCCCAACCCCCCCAGCTCTAGCCCCCAGCACTAGAACTAGAGCTAGAACTTGCTGACTCGTTCAACACAACCCCAGTGAGCACCCATATGCAACCCAAATTCCCTCCACGTCGTCGCTGCATAACCCGTCTACGATCTTCCTTGGGCAGGTTTGTTCCATAACTTGGAACAATCTCAATAAATTTTTTGCAACCGTAAACCCATTACGGACACCAACACCGAACCTACTGTGCTTCCAGACGAGCTTCTCGAAGAGATCATTCTCTACAGGGTCCTTCCTGCTCTCTTTGACGACCGCACGATGTTCATGCCTCCCCTCTTCACCCTCATTTTGTTCAGAGATGTGCATACCCCCTGTGTGTCATACAAATGGTCATACCGAGGCACACTCATCGATTGTTCCTCGATTTCCGCCCAAAACGGGACTATTTGTTACCTCGTACCCTCCGCCGCTCCATTACAATGTATGAAGGGGGGAATACACCATAATTAGCAGAGATGCAGAAGACCAGGAGACCCGATGGAGGCGCCGGCACGCATGCCGAGGACGTCAGGACAGCATACTTTAGGAGCCAGCAGCTTTGAACTTGAATCGATCTCGCGCAAAGAACAGAGGATAATTTATCTGCAGCAGTAGACATCTAGTACCATGCCATAGAGAGGGTATAGAGCACCACATGAGCACACTTTTTGCCATTCGAAAGACACTGGCAGGCGATAAGATTGCAAATCTAATCTCGCCAGGCACGTGGCGGGAATTCACTGCTCTGTGATCACACGACATAAGCAGGCCATGTCTAATCTCCAACCAATATACTGGCCTGGTAAGAAACCGTCTGTCCAGGAGATTCCACTTTAACATGAAATCCTGTTTAGCCACTAACATACCCGGAAAACTGCCAACATGGCATCATCTATCTCTCCCGGCGTTGATGACATCGACGAGGCGATGATTGACAAGTTTGCGACCCTTTTCTCTCCAGCAACGCCTCGTGCATCACCAACCTTAGCGCCTGTTCCACTTCCTGCAAAACCGAATCCACGACCGCAGTCGTTTCATCAAGACGCATCAGGATCCGATTCAGAATTCGGATCGTTCGTTTCTGTCTCAGCCACGGAAGATCCCCTCGCAGCACTAGACTTCGAATTGCCACCACCTATATCCTCGCTCCCCGCTGCCTCCAGAAGCAGAACCAGCCTCAATTTCTTCGATAAATTTGCTCAGGACGCAAAAGATGCGGCAGATCGGAACAAACACGACGTTCTCGATGAACTTTTGATGCACGAGGACGATCCTCTTTACTGGGTGGGCCAAGAGATGCCAGACGATGGTTTAGCCACAAATCCCGAATTTCCAGCAAGTCCAGCTCCAGTTGCAGTTGCAGAGACTGATACCTCCAGCCCATTTCAAGACCTCGATCATGACTTCTTCACCACCAAACCTGCTGCGTCTACACTGAACCAGCCACGAGCGCCGATCATACCACGCCCTGATCACTCACCAACCCGTTCGTCGACCCTCGCCCTTCCAGTGACGCTGGCACCCCCCGTGGCCGACACGTCCACCGTCTCCTCATCCTCCATCTCGTCTTCTCTACCGAACGACTCCGATCCCCTCGGCAGCATGAATACCCGAGGCGGCCGCCCATACATACACCAATCCCCCTCCTACTCGACCCTCAGCAACCTATCCTCCCGCTGGATGTCCTCCCTCCTCTCGTCCAAACCCGGGCCAACAAGCCACAACCACCTCGGCGCCGGCGCTGCGCCTTCCCTCGAATCCATCTTCGCCTCCGACACCGCAAACACCCCCATCCCCACTGCCACCACCTCCACAAGACCAAGACACACTGTCCGCTCGCGGAGCATCGATCGCCTACCTCCAGGAGACCGCGCCTCGTCGCAGCCCGCATCAAACGTACAGATATCCCATGGAACGCCATTTGGTCGACCTCCGAAGGCCTCTCCGTTCGCCTCGCACGTGTACTGGCCGCCGAGCGGGGCGCCGGGCTATAAGGGCGAGGAGTACGATTGGGACAAGGGGTTTTCGGCGGAGCTGGAACGCGAGCTGCAGAGTGGGCATGAGAATGGCGAGAGGGAGATGCTTGGCCTGGAGAAGGGCGGGGCTGGTGCTGGTGCTGCTGTTGTTGATCTAACGAGAAAGGGAAAGGATAGGTCGGATGTGGGCACTCTCATTGAGAAACGGACCGGCGGCGTTGAGCTGCTTGGCCGTAAAGCGTCGACGACGCCCGTTTTGAAAACCGAGTTGGCTGATATGGTGTGTTTGTGTTTTTTTTTTCTTTGCCTCAGTTCTACCGCTACAGTGCGAGTGTAATGATGATTTTATAATAACAGATCCGGCCCCATCTCCCTGCGCTTGCGCGTCTCCCACGGAAATGGACCCTCGTATATTCGCTCGACCAGCACGGAATCTCCCTGAATACCCTCTACACGCGGTGCGAGGCGCACATGCAGCCGAAACCTGGGTCTCCAGGCCCGGCAGGCGCGCTGGTCGTGGTGAAGGACGCCGGAGATGGACTGTTCGGGGCGTGGACGGGGAAGGAGGGTGTGCATCCGAGTCACGGGAAAGGATACTACGGAAGCGGCGAAAGGTCAGTCCGCCCTCCGACGGCTCGGCTGGGGCTCAGGAGGCCTCCAACTGATTCCTGTTGACAGCTTTTTGTGGAAACACTTTGGGAACAAGTTTCAGGTGTTTAAATGGACGGGGAAAAACGACTATGTCGCTCTCTGCGAGCCAGAGTACATTTCGTTTGGGGGAGGGTATGTTGGCCTTCATTGTGTCCGATTCGTGATATTACATTCATATACAAATTTTTCGTCATTAGAGATGGCAACTACGGTTTATACCTTGATGATACGCTATATAATGGATCAAGCGCCGCCTGCCCTACGTTCGGCAACGAGCCCCTGTGCTCCCCCGGCCCCAAGACCGCAGGTGTGGTCGCGTTTGAGTGTGTGGGGCTGGAAGTGTGGGACGTCGGACCATGAGGCCGAAACCTCCCCGCTCTGTGATTAATTTTGAACTGGGAGAGCATCTTGATCAAGGGTAGCACTGTGGAGCAGGGATAGGGAGGGAGCGGTCCCAATTGAAAACCTGCCCCGGTCTGAACCCGTGAGATGGTTCACATGTGGTGATGGAGGTCGTCGTCGAAGTAGTAGAATCCATAGAGGTTCTTCGGTGTATCATAGGGATTATTATTGGGTGTCATTACCATGTCGAAGAGCTCATTGGGCGATTGGACGTAGGAGCATGGCCTAGACGTCCGCCGCAAGTCGTGAATGCTACCATGGGTAGCACATAGTTGTCTGCCTGTAGTGAGGCAGTTGGACGTGCTGCCTGTTGAAGGGAGCCGGCTGTGCGCAGGATGCCCAGTGCATCGTGCGGCCGGGCGAAAGAGATGACCACACTCTCGCATCGGGGACAAAGAGTTCGAGGGGTGGGTTTACGCATCCCAGGGGACATGCTGCCCGAGGTAGGCTAGTGGTGAACGACGAGCCCAGCGGTTGTGTGTGTGCAAGCGCTACTGCCGCTGTATGGCCCTCGCTCCGCCCCGTTACAGAGTCGACGTGCCGGCTGAGTGATAGGTGTCCGACGCCACAGTACTCCCCTTCGCGGGTTCGAACCGGAGGTTGGAGAGCGGCGTCATTTCTCGGACGTACCCTGCTCGAGCGGTGGCTCGCACATGGAGCAGGATGCGGGTCGCGAGTACGCTGTGCATGACTCTTTGAAAACTGGACGAAAGATGCCGCCGTTGTGAATCTTTGCAATGCGGGGAAGGAATGGGAGAGGAAGGCGCTTACGTGTTGAGGAGGTCGACGTATTCAGGCTGAGCGGGGGGGTGGGGATGTCAATTTTGGTGTAAGAAGACATGAGAGGGATCGACGTACGGGACCCGCAACTAATACCACGATGTTCCCAGCCGAAATCACTGCAGCAGCGGTTATTTTTGATCATGAGCTGATTGGAAGCCGCACACGCACGGAACAGGTAGATGAAATAGAATACCCCGTCTCGGTATAAGGTGATGACCAGTGGGTTTCGAGAATGTCGGAAGCGCTTCACGCCGATCCAGATAGTGAGGATCATCACGACTGACAGGAGGAAATGTTAGATGTGGCTTGAGATCAAACAGGCAGTACACACTCGTTTCGTTTACCATGAGCAAAGCAAAGTCCGCGAACAATATCACGCTGCCCTCGGTCGGGTAACACCCCACGACGGTGGGGAGGGGAGGTTCGCCATCTGCAGCATGCATAAGAGTCAGGTGGGGACTCGGATGGTGGTAATAGCAGGAAGAGCCGCACAACGGAGGGAACGTAAGAAGAAGACCAAGATGATTACGACCGGGATGTAGATGGCCTAGCAGACGGGTGAATCAGTGGTCAAATAACGATTGAGTTACACTCACTGCGTATAAGGAAAGCAGAAAAATCAGGATCTTGCGGTTATTGCCCCATAACGCATAGGTTCGAAGAACCAAGACCGCTAGTAGTCGTCAGCGAGAGCGAAGGAATGAAGAGTCCAGCTGCACATACCTTCGGCCATCCCGATCCCGAATGCCGTTAACCCTATTCCGATACGACCGGTCAAAAGGGCGCCGATGCTAGTCGTCAAGGACACTCACAGGAGGCTGCGGCATAAAGATCCGCGCATTGCTTTGGAGACTAGTTTGAGCGATGATGAGACGGTGAAGTACTTGGGACTCGCCTTATGTGGGATATTCGGCGTAAGTGCGTCTTTAGGCGAGTGATGAACAACGGCGCAGGTAGAATCGAGCAATAACACCCACAATAAAGCATTACCGGTACATCAACGAACGTGGGGTACCGCGCAAGCAAGAACAGGATCTTCCCCACCCCCCACTGGGCTTTCCACATGTACTCGACCTTTTGTGCCCTCGGTTATCGAGTGAGACTTTGACGGGCGGAGGGGTCAACGTACCTCCATCCCCAGAGTCAAGAAGTAGTCATAGAACTGACAAGCCTGTGGTCAGCTTTGCTACACAACACGGGCTGGATAGCACTCACCAAAATCGCGCAACTGGCGACTAAGAATAGTCTTCAATGAGTATGCTAAGCTCAGTTGATAGCGCCGCAGGATCCTCACCGTTTACATACTGTGTAGTCTCTTGATTAGTGAGGGTTATCTAGGCTTTTTTTCTAGGTGCACCCACCTTAACTGTCTGGAGGAGCGTCGCAGAAGCTTCCAGCGCTGGCAAATCCATGAAGCATGTGATGCAGAGAAGGAGGACGAAACATCCCGAAGCTATCGCAGATATAAGTACCCTTCGCAACTTCGAACGCGGCATCAGCTGGTTCCATCTGGAAGCCTTGTGGCAGTGGAGGCAGTTTGGTCCTTTTGGATCGTCTTGTATATTTCCGGTCATGATGCGATCATCTGCTCAAACAATTGAACTCATTGCAGTGGTTCACATGACCATCGTTTTTCAACTTTTTGATGAAGGCATGAAGCAGTGCTTTCCTACCAACCTCGAGCAGCCCAGAACACTATCGACGTACCCTTCCACGGATCGAATGGTGGGCGATACCTTACTCTCGCCTTACTTTTAACGCCCAGGCAATCCTGTTCGACTTGTGCTGAAGGTCTCTCACGAAACATGAACATGCCCTGCGAGAGATAGGTGAGAGTGGCTTTTGAAGACGCCATTTGAAGTTACTCACCCTTATTAATTAATGTAAAGCGCTATGTAGCAACGTCAAGCCCGGCGAGTCCATCCGATACACACATGATGACAGCATGGCAACATGGCAACATGATACACATAGGAGGTCCCGTTTCACTGCGGACTCTGGGTGTATTGGCAGCACTGCTCGTTAAGGTTCGTTGACCTGCGTATTGATGTTAGGCAAGGTAAGTAGCTCGTAGGGCCTTGAATTAGATGGCCAGAATCTTTATGCTCTAGAAAAAATCATGTAGGAGTCTCAAAGACGACCAACAGGAATTCAAATCCTTAATAAAATAACAGCTTATCCTAAGATGACTAGTTGAATAGCCATGAAATGGCGTGAAATGTTTACCGTGAACAGGGAATTTTGACCCGACACGTGCGAAAATCTATTTTTGCCGCTTCCTCCAACCAACCAAACATCATGATATTGACATAACCACAACAAAGCGCTCGTCCCCTTCACTGTCCTTTATATCCCAACGGCCGACATATATACCCCAACCAAGCATGTTTTTCTCATCGAAATGGAATCCTGAAGGCCTGGTATGTGTCGCAGTTTGTCTTACGAGGTAGCGCTTGGTGGGCTTACATTTATGAATTCCAGCATGCATATGTAACCGGCGGAAGCACAGGACTCGGGCTCTCGCTTGCTATTCTTCTGACGCAGAAGGGAGCCCACGTCTCGATAGTTGCCAGAAACCAGGAGAAACTGGATAGTGCGCTTGCCCAGCTCGAGGTGTGTCTTGTGATCATCTTCTGTACCTTCTTAACTCATATTCTCGGTACAGGAAGTCCGTAAAAATCCAGAACAAATTCTAAAGGCCTACTCCTTCTCTCTGAACACCGCCAAAGACTCCGCTGACGCTCTACGTGCCGTATGTGCTCCACATAACGGGCAATCCCCTGACGCGATATTCTGCTGCGCTGGCGCTTCAAAACCCATGTTCTTCGTGGAAATGGAAGAGCAGGATATGATTGAAGGGATGACCGCGGGATACTGGGTACAGGCTTGGACGGCCTTTGTGAGTCGGCATGGCCCATTCACATGTTCTCTGTCCTTACCCTATGTAGGCTGCAGCGAAGCAAATGGCGCGAGAACAGCGTAAGGGAAAGATCGTGTTTGTATCCTCCACACTTGGATACATGTCCTTCCTCGGTTGGTCGTCGTATTCGCCTGCAAAGCATGCGCTCAGAGGTATTTTACATTTTTCTTCCTAGCCGTGGGGCATTGGCTAACCCAGCTGTTTCGCAGGCCTTGCCGACACCCTGCAGTCTGAACTAATGCTCTATGGCATTGACGTTCACATCTTTTTCCCGCCAACGATGTTCACGCCTGGCTTCGACGTGGAAAATCAAACAAAACCCAAGATCGTCCGTGAGATCGAAAGCGCGGACGATGGGCTCACCGCGGAGCAGGCCGCTTTGGCACTCTACAAAGGTCCATCGCCCTTTTACGTTGCATCAAGGAAAACATACTGACGATACGTAATAGGCGTTGAGAACGGACACGTCCACATAACCGGAGATCTCATCACCTCTCTCTTCCGTTCTTCTACCCGTGGTGCCTCTCCGCGGAATAATTGGATCATGGACGGCCTTTATGACTTCGCCGCATATGTGCGTTCAACCTTAATTTTATCTTTGCCCCGTGTCCATGCTAAACCAACTCGTCCAGATTGCCACCCCAATTTGGCGCTCAACAGTCGACAAGAAGGTAGTTGCGCATCGTGTGGAACATCGCGAGTACCTGCGCCAGAATGGATTCTTTGGGTAAAGGCCATACGTGGCTTTGACCAATGGGGGCGTTTATACCCATTATCATCTTTTTAATGAATGTTATGGGAACGTGGGGTATTTGGGGTATTCACCCAGGGTTTTATGCTGAGAAGTAGGTCGTGATCCAGCTACCATAGTATTTCGCTGAGGTACATAGTCGGCGAGAACCCAAACGTCCTATAGTGGCTTGAACTCCTTTCTGTTCACCGCACATCCTGCTCAGCTGCAGACCGATGCAGGGATGTCAGGATCACCGGATGCTCACAGAAAATCAGCTCAACCGTGAAACTGAGTATAACCCTCAAATCATTTGCAGAACGAGGGTTCAATCAGCGTTGCGTGTGACCAAAACTACTGCTGAGAAGGTCGAGACATCGTCCGCATCTTGCTCTTGATCTACACCGTGTCCGAGACCCCGAGCAGTGGCTCGGACGTGGAGCATAGTGCGGGTTGAAAGGACACTGTGCATGACTCTCTGAAACCTAAACGCAATAGTCAGCCTCGGGTACTGAAAATCTGGGTTTCTGACGAACGTATTGAGAAGGTCGACATATTCTGGCTGTGGAAAGAAGTTAGCAAGATGATAACCATAACCAGCCGCCGAAATACAAACATACCGGGCCAACCACCAAAACAATAATATTTCCAACGGAGATGACTGCGCAAAACTTGGTCGGGGGTAAAACTCGGGAAAAGATGTGAAAGGGCTCACGGAAGAGATACACAAAATAGAAAATCCCGTCGCGATACAGAGTGTACACCAGACGGTTTCGAGAGTGACGAAACCGCTTTACGCCGATCCACAGGGTCAGCGCCATAATAACTACACAACATGTAAGAGCAATTGAGTGTGAGGGAGTAGAGGCTGACTCACTTGTTTCAAGCACCACCAGCAGTACGAAGTCAGCGAACAGTATGATGCTTCCTTCCGTAGGATAGCAGCCGATGACTGTAGGTAATGGTGGCTCGCCATCTACACGATTCGGCATTGTAAGCAGTCATATCAAACATGACGAGACCACCTACATTTCAACGAGCGCAGGAAAAAGACCAGAATCACCATGACTGGGATATAAATAGCCTGAGCCGTCAACGTGAGTGCTCGCAGATCCCAGAACCGTTTGTGGGTCCGAACGACGTACAGCGAGCAGGGTAATCAGAAATATAAGAAGTCGACGATTGTTCCCCCAGAGGGCATAAGTGCGGAGTATCATTATCGCTGCAGCCTGGGTCGGATTTCAGACATTACATTCTTAGTGAGTTTTGTACCTACCTTCTGCGAATACTATTCCAAAGGCAGTCGAGTCTAACTCAACAAGGTCAGATCAGTTATGCCGCTGTGGAGAAGGAGGCATACAAGAGGATACAGCATAGACATGATAACACGCCTATGGGACAACCTTGAGTAGAGAGTTGACAGTCTATCCTTCACTAGACGCACGTCGTGCGAAACGTTAGATGCAAGAGCATCTGCCAAGAACGAACGAGTGAGATGGGTCAAGGAATTTTTGGTTAAAGACACTCACAATATAGTACCAAAGGGACATCAAAAAAGGCGGTATACCGCGCGAGGAGGAACAGAACTTTGCCGATGCTCCACTTGGAATTCCAGATGAGCTCAACCTGCGTGTATACCTGCCTCTCAGCTCCCGAGCGAAGGAAAGAAGCTGGAACGCCAACGGCACCTCCATCGCGAATGTTTGGAAGTAGTCAAAAACCTTGGTCTCATCAGCGAATATCATTCATCTATGAGCCTAAATACATACCAGAACCGCGCCGCTGGCGACTGAGGACGTAGCGCGTCAGCTACTATTATTCAACGAATGCATGAGCTGTGAGGCTTCACCATTGATATACTGGAAGGACGGTTAAGAAGTCCAAGGATCAGTCCTTATCGATGCCTCACCTTCACCGTTTGCAAGAGAGACGCCGATGCCACAAGAGATGGAAAGTCCATGAGCAAAGAGCTGGCAAAGGGGGCGAGGAGTCGACGCACACCATGGGGTTTGTGAGTGGACTTGATGTAGGCGTGGAACGGCTTGGCGAGGTGTTTCTCAAGGTGAATGATTGCATCACCCTGATATCTTTTGGTGAAGCCTATCATTTCGAGGCGTATGTAAACACCGGTAGCAGGATGCTAAAGTCTAAAAATGTAACCACGATAGAATCATGATGTATCCAGATCAAAGTCTAAACGTTATACGTACACCTAGCTGGTGGAGGGGCCCAAAAATACTGCAACATTGGCATCAGCTTGCTTCCCCATCGTGTCTTTCACCGTAGGGCTTGTCATCGACTTCGCTGTCGATCCTGCTGTCAGTGCCAGTATCAATGATGATGGTGAGGAAGAAGCATGTATTACCTTGTGATAAGGTCATCAGTTCATCGTCACTTAAGTGCATCATGAGGATTTGCGCAGATGCAATCTTCAGGTCCTGTAGGGTTGCAATGCTTTGAAATATTACCAACGCAAGCATCCCACAATGTTGCTCATTGTCATCCAATCACCTTTCAGGCCCGGACCTTACGGACCTTACATACCTGTATGGCACAAAGGTGCCTTACATCTCACAATGACAGCGAATGATCCCGGTGCTTGAGCGGGAGAAGCTAGCTGACCTAGCTAAGAATTATGGTTCCTATCAGACTAATGAGTTGGACTGGAGGGAAATGTCCAAAGAATCTAAGCCTGGCTCCGGATCATAGCTGCTCAACGAAAGCCAGAATTTGAGATGCGCCGTCTTCCCACTGAAGATCATTTTGTATATGATGACCAGCGCCCTCGATAACTGTGAACATGACAGCACCACCAAAGCGCTCTTTCTCATCCGCAGCTGGTGCGGAACCTACCCCTAACTGCTTGTCCCTGGCAAGCATAGATAAACCTTTCCTATACTGCTCCGCCATTCGCCGCATCAGAGCGGTACTCATCAGAGCGTCCTCGCCCCCGGAAACAACGAGAACACGAGCGGACAGCGAGGAGCCCCAGCCGAGGACATTGCGTAAAACTTTCCGAACGTTAACGAAGGGTAGCATCATGCCTAGGGGCCAAGCAATGCTCTCGTATTCAGGCATGTTCAGCTCAAAATTCTTGACATCGGCTGTAGGAAATCGGGGGCAGAAGAAGGCACGATGAACAAGCATGGTCGAGGAGAGTGGTGAGCGGGGATGGCCAAAGTCACGGAAGTGCATCCGGAGCGCAAAATAGGGATCGAGCAGTGCCCAATTCCAATAGACGCCCAAACTGAATGACAGTATCAACAATCCTCTGGCGTCGGGAAGATAAAAACGTAGCACACACCCTCCAAAGTTAGGGAATGATGCTATAAGCACCAGACCGCCAACTTGACCCAAGCCTCGACTGAGAAGATATTGCGACAGCCCTCCACCGGCAGAATGACCGACCAGCACGATATCCTGAGGGTCGACCTCTCCACCACGTTGACCTGCCTCAAACCCTTGGACACAATTGAGCACATAGCCCAAATCCTGGGCCATGGATGCCTTCCCTGTCATGAACACCATCCTCAGAAAGCCAGGATTCCATGACGCGCCATGTCCCCTGAGTGAAGCCGCGTAGCATGGGTGGCCATGCTTCTGAGAGAAGAAAAGCAGAAAAGGGATCCAGACAGCTGCAGCACCGAAGCCGCCGTGTTGGAAGAGAAGCGCTTTCTTTCGGGGCTGGACAGAAGCAGGTGGCTGGGCAACGAGCAGCTCGAGGGGTCCAGTTGGAGTGCAGACAAAGGACCTACGAATGGCGAGGGGAAGAGGGGCCTCGGTGGTGACGGGGGTTCTCCAAGAAAGTGTGTGTCTATCCGACATTGTTGCTTTTTATAAATGGTGTTCTATAAAAAGACGGAAACGCGATCGATCGCTTTTGGCATAACGCAGAGCCAAGCACGCACACCACATGCGTAAACAACGCGTGGACAGGTTTGGAAGGTCCAATTCCCGCAAGCCTCGGAATCCGGCAATGACCTCATGCAAATAACAATAGCTAACAGTTACAGTATATATAATTATCGTCTTAAATAAAATTAACACCTAAGTTGGCCAGGGATCTCGAGTTCCCCATAGTAGTGTAAGGCTAAGGCCCAGGCTATGGCCTCTGCAATTTCCAAAAGGTTTGTCAGGATTGTAAAGGTCATACAACCAAAAGCAACGACTTACTGGTAAATAAGAGTCACCGTGGTGCTCGACCCAGGATCATAATGTTTTTATGATTCCTCCAATACAGTTTCATCGAATTGCGTTTGGAAAGACATTACTGTCGTAAAAGTAGTAGGGTCGATCGTGCTTCGCGCTTCAGCCCGACTGAAGGTATCCCTTAAACTATTCGCGGTGTCCCGGACATGAAGCATAACGCGCGTTGAAAGCACGCTATGCATAACTCTCTGGAATCTGAACCAATGTCAAATGTTAAACATCGGGACGGAAAAAGGGCTTTTCCGAACGAACGTATTTAGAAGATCGACATATTCAGGCTGTAAGAAAAGAGGGGTCTCTTCAGCAAACGGTAAAGGGTGGGAATAAGAACGCACTGGACCAGCTACAAGTACGATTATGTTCCCAGCGGAGATTACTGTGCAAACTTAGCTAACGCCAGGCTGGGGATATAACTGTGCTTACGGAAGAGATAAACGAAAAAGAAAATCCCATCTCGGTACAGTGTGTAGACCAGACGATTATGAGAGTGGCGAAATCTTTTTACCCCAATCCAGAGTGTCAAAGCCATGATGACTAGTAAATCGCATCAGACGAGTCGCGAGGTCGGCACAAGTGACATGACTGACCGGTTTCCAGTGATATCAGCAGCACGAAGTCTGCAAACAGTATGATACTTCCTTCTGTGGGGTAGCAGCCCATGACTGTAGGCAAGGGCGGCTCGCCATCTGTACTCGTAGATATCAAACCATGAGCGCGAGGCGTACATTATAGTAAGGGACACGTACATTTTAACGAGCGAAGGAAGACGGTCAATATGACAAGGACTGGTGCTGCGATCAGCTATTCAAAGCGGTCGTTAGGATTCCGGAATGGTTCGATAATCAAACTGACGTACACCCAGGAAAGTCAGAAGAAAGATGAGAATTCTGCGATTATTTCCCCAAAGAGCGTAGGTACGAATTATCATGATAGCTGTATGGTCAGCTCGATCGTGAATACCAGAAACTGAAGAAGATAAGTACGAACCTTCCGAGAAGGCAATTCCGAGTGCCGTAGAATCTGAGCAGGAGCCGGATCAGCCTCGACATTTGATTCGATGATGGAGACATACACGACGAGACTGCGTAGACTTGATGACATGTCTATTTATAAGGTTTAGCCAACGTATAAGCCAGAAATTTAGCGAACGCACTCTGTGAGAAACGTTCGGAGCCAGGGCATCTACGACGAACGAATCAGTTGGATATTGGTACAAATGCAAGGTCGGAAAAACGGACAATAAAGTACCAATGGAACATCCACAAACGCCGTGTATCGTGCAAGGAGAAACAGCACTTTGCCTACGTTCCATTCGGATGTCCATATGAACTCTATCTAGGCATATCCTCCCGCAGTTAGCGACAAGCGCCGACCCTCAGCGACGATATTGGTCGCACCTCCATCGCCAGGGTCTGGAAATAATCGAAGACCTTCCACACATTAGCCGCGAACGTCATCTGTCCGATAAGCACAAGGCATACCAGGACCGCACCGCTGGCAACTAAGGCATACGTCTGATCAACGCTAGCGAGACAGAGGCACGTTTAAAGGCGGTTTACCATTTATGTACTGAATTGACAGGTTAGAGTGGTCTATCAACGTTGCTTGGATAGACACCTCACCTTCACCGTTTGTAATAGCGACGCCGATGCCACTAGAGACGGGAAGTCCATGGGCTGGGGGGAAGGTCAGTAAGCGCGGTGAGTAGGCGACGAGGGGCTTTTGTGCGCAAACTCGGAGTAATTGTGTCTTCGTATTTGGGATGTTGAATGATACGATCACGATCGATCTTGAGCGTGTCATCTATGGGATCATCGGTGCCCGGGAGGTAATTATGAAGGACTAGCAGTGGGTCGGTCAATGTTAAGCTCAAAGTTGAGGGAATCTTACCAGTGAGCACAAAATACATACCGCGGTCCGAAGGTCCCCAAAAGATTTATACGCACAAGCTAACTTCCCTCCGACGTTGTTCCATTCGGCGCTAGCGGCGGTTAATCTGAAAGGGTAAGAGCCTCTAAGCTTTGCTCTAAGCCTCTAACGGCGCACTATCAAGACCTCGCGGCAGTGACGGTGCCGAGTCATGCAGATGTCAAACGTCGCTGCGTGAGACCCGACGAAGTGTCTCGCTGGTGCCTGTCAATGAATTCTGTCGAGATGGTTATCCAGTAGTTATATCTTCATGTTCGCTGGTTGTTCTGAGGGTTGTCACTGTCGAATTTGACCAAGGCTGTCAATAGCCCGTGGCGGGCCCAGAAAAGGAAAAGTGGTATAGAAATCACTATGTTAAATTGGCGCTTACTGCAGTTTCGACTTGCAGACGCGGCTCATACGCTTCTACTACAATACAGTCCCGGCGATACTTTCAATAGGCCAAAGAAAGGTACATACCTGGCTAACGGAGCCGCTGAGCCTTGTCAGGACCAGCCAAGAGATGTATGAGATCAAAAATGACATGCCAAGAGACATGGTCAGAACCGGCCCGGTAGCAAGGAATAACAATACATTGGTCGCCAAGAAGAACTTGTCTACCAAATCTACGTACTATCCAAGAGCTCATAATCGTAAAGGCAAAACGGTGGACGGTGGATGTCGTGACGCAGGGAGAGTGAGTGAGCGGGAACGAGACAGGGAATGTGAATGCTACTGATACTACTGTACGTAAAAAGATGGTTCGTGAATGATGAATGTTGGGATACAAGGTGAATCATGAAAGTACAGAGAAAATGCAATGCAGAGGGAGATTCAATGGGATCAAACAAGGATTGGGGTTATCGCCTCGCAACGCGCTTTCGTTCCCGTCCGTCTTCTTCTACGTCCATGGCATCCGACGCAGTCTGATTCAGACTGAGATTCTGGTTCTGGGTTTGCTGAGTCGCGCTTCTCGAGCTTCTTGTCCGCCGTCTACTAGAGAACGAGCTGGACCCATGGTTTCCGCCAACGGCGGAGATGCCGCCCCCCGTGGAAGAGGAGTGGGGGGTGGAAGTGCTGTCGATGGTGACAGGTGATGCCGACGAGTCAAGCATCATCATCATCGCGTGCCGGCGTTTGGCTCCGGCTGCGATGGGTATCGGGATGTCGGAAAAAGAGGCTGAGGAAGGGGAGGAGGATAGGCCGTCGTTTCTGAGGTCCAGGCCGCCTGCCGCTGGATTCGCGTATGAGGCCGCGAGTTCACCTTTGCCTTCCCCCTTTGCTGACGGCCGGGGACGTAGAGGGCGTTGGATAGGTCTGAGAGTGGCCGTAGGCGGAGGGGAAGGGGATGAGGGCTCAGGGGGTAGTTGGACATGGGGCTGTGACGGCCGCAATGAATGAGGCGTGGGGAGAGATGTGGTCTATGAAGAAAGAAAAGCAGTCAGAAATTTCAAAGAGAAACAAAAGCAAGACGTACGTGGTCTTTCGGGCGCGACGTTGATGCAATTGGTGCTTTGACTGGCTTGTTGTCAGGCTTCGGTATGGGTACCGTGGTTGGCGCCTTGGACCTCTCGCCTTCCTTCTCCTTCTCTCGTTCCTCTTCTTCATCCTCCTCCTCCTCTCTGGACTTGATAGCCTCTAACCGAGCCTCTGTCCAGTCCATTATTCGGCCAATAGTCATGCCACTTTCGTCCTGGCCGTGCGATGATGTAGTCGGATTGAGCGACACACCCTGTTGGATCATCGTCAGAAGATCCTGACAGGCAGCTGCATATCCAGCATTATAGGCTCGTTTCGAGTTCTTTCTGGAGGAACGGTAAAGCGTCGTGATGCTTAAAGCAGCAGCTAGTCATCAGGTCGAAAGTTAGTTTTCTCAAAGAAAAATCGATGCAGACGGAGACGCTTGCCTTTGAAATTATTGGTTAGCTCCTTTTCAGCATTCTGCTGAGCGGTGGGGAGGGAGTTCGCCAGTGTATGTAGATTAAGCGATTCCATGAAGGGTATCGGAAGAGTCGGTGTTGGATGAAGAAGTGCTAACCCTAACCACGTTATCGGGATTGGCAATTCAGTTCATCACGTCGGATCTCGGCTTCTTGCCGGAGAATCCCACCTAGCTCTCAAAAAGTTCGCGTTTTTTCTTTAACAAACTGTATTGGCCGTCTCATCACTCTAGAAGGACTGAATTAAAACCATCTTCGTCTCAATCTACCTTTGGATTTGGTGATCACCCATGTCTTTTTGTCTGATCCCAAATGCTGACATCAGCCGTCCTAGACCATTGATTTCCACAACTTCAAGCCACCAATTGCTTTCATGTCTTGATATACTAAATCATTCGTGTGACGGAAGGATGTCACGTTGAAAGACCGCAAATGGAGCCTCTGACTCGCGCAGACCCGGGACAGTCGGTAGGTGGTTTTGTGTGATGGTCATATGTGCAAGAACACCATCGAGATCGCCAGCTTGGAGAAACCAAACGGCCTTGCGCAGCAATGAGGCTCAAGCTATAACATTATGAACCATCAGGTCTCTTTCACTTCCAAGATTGTGGTCGGTATGTGCCGCTGCTATGTTTAGCACGCGTCCAGCGGGCCGCTGGTCGGCCCCATGCAGACCTCATGACAGTCTCTCAGCATTCTGTAGACTTCTCCTTCACGGATAAGAAGGAAATGAGCTCCTTTACGCAATCTGAAGCATGGAGCTTCTCCGCATTGCCTCGCTTTTCCTGCTATGTGCGATCCCAGTCTGGGGTCGTGCCCCTGCTGGACCTTGGGATGCGTTCAACTACGCCCCGAAGTCGAAAACGGTTTACCCCGCTGCCATTCACTCCTTCCATGGGTCCGTCAAAGATTCGCAACGGCTCATTCACAATGCCGGAAGCGCGACGATCTCTGGTCAAGGATCCTGGGTTGCGCTAGACTACGGGGTTGAGGTGCGATCATTGTCTTGAGCGTTTCCGTCATAACACCTTATCATGTGAGCCTATTCCAGGTTGGAGGCCTCATTTCTTTGAGATTCAATGCCGTCACGTCCACGTCAGCCATTTCTCTGTCCTTCACAGAGTCACCAAGCTTCATTCGTCCCAACGCATCGGATGACTCCTCATTCCCGTCTGCAACCACGACGTATGACGGAGTCTTGCGTGTCCCTGCGCCACTCACGGCAGGTTTCTGGACGCAGCCCTCTTCGGCACTCAGAGGTGGCTTTCGCTTCCTAACAATCATTTCCGATTCGGACACACCAGTGACAATTTCTAACGTCTCCTGCGCGATCTCTTTCATGCCCCACGTTGACGATCTCAGGGCGTACTCAGGGTATTTCCATGCGACCGATCCCGTTTTCCATGACGCGGACTTTTTGACCAAAAGTATTTATAGTCCGTTACTTTCGGTATTGTAACTGACGTTGGTTATTAGTATGGTATGCGGGCGCTTATACCGTTCAGACGAACACCGTTCCTCTGAACACTGGCCGGAAGGTTCCCTTTGCACCTGCTGGAAGTGGGTGGCCATTCGTTCTCTACGTTTCTCTAAGCTAATTTGGCCTTAGCTTGGGCGAATAACGCAAGCCTTGGAGTAGCTGGGCCGATCATCGTCGATGGCGCAAAGCGCGATCGGTATGTCTGTACATCAAACCTCGTTAAAATTCAGATCCTGACCAATCCGCAGCGCTGTATGGCCTGGTATGCCCCCCTTCATTGAATGCCCTTCATGACACCCACCCATCTTTCGCAGGTGATATGGGAATTGCCGTGCCTGCCCAGTTCGTCTCTACCAACGATCTGATCCCAACACGCAACGCGCTGTCCACGATGTTTGCAGCAATTAATCCTAAAACTGGTGCTTTGCCAGAATCTGGACCGCCTCTTAGCCAACTCGGGTCTGACACTTACCATGCATGGACCCTCATCGGAACGCGTGAGCCATAGTCTACTTTGACATCAGCAGAATGTCATCTAAATGCTCGCCATTCCCAGACAACTATTACCTCTTTTCAGGGGATACGGCTTGGCTCCAGCACGTGTGGACGAACTACACGAGGGCTGTCGCCTTTCTGGAAGGCAAAGTTGATAGCACAGGTCTAATTAATATCACCGGTTTACGAGACTGGGCGAGGCTAGGGGGTGGTGGTTACAATGCGGAAGGGAACGCCTTGCTCTATAAAGTGAGATTTCATTTCCCTGCGATCAAGACCTGCTCTCAAGGATGCCTTCCTCAGGTGCTCACCACAGCCGCCGATCTCGCAAATTACCTGAACGACACGGCACTTTCCTCTGCTTGGTCGAACAACGCCACTGCGCTCAAAGCGAAGTTTAATGACGCATTCTGGCTGGATAGTGCTGGGTTGTATAGGGATAATCAAACCACCGTGTTGTGTCCACAGGACGCTAACTCCTTCGCTGTGTTGTTTAACCTTACCACCTCCCCAACGCAGGCGAATAGGATCAGCGAAGGATTACAGAAGAATTGGAATGCCTTAGGACCAGTCGCTCCAGAGCTCCCTGACACAATTAGTCCCTTCATCGGTGGATTCGAGGTATTTCATTTCCCAAAACTCAGGTACCGATCATAGTCCATGACGCTGGCCATTGCCGTTTCTAGCTCCAAGCCCATTTCGAGTCGGACAACGATGCTCGAGCGTTAGATCTCTTGAGAAGGACGTGGGGGTACATACTCTACACGAATCTGTCTGTCCAAAGTACACTTCTAGAAGGATTTACTGCCAACGGCTCACTGAGGTGAATACTCATTCCTCCGGCAGATACGAAACAATTCACCAACCCCGTTCCAGCTATCGGTCATATCGCGGCTACAACTATGATCCCGCTTATACGTCTCATGCTCACGGCTGGTCCGCGGGTCCCACTCCTGCGCTGACCTTCTACGTGCTCGGGCTCACTGTCACATCTCTCCAGGGGAAGACATGGTCGCTTGCGCCTCATGTCAACGGGGGATTACCTGGCGCCGAGGGTGGGTTCGAGACACCCCTTGGTTGGTTCGGCGTCGACTGGAGCCTGCCCAACGGCGTCCTGGGTATGCTCAATATAAACGTGACTACGCCCACCACAAGCTCTGGACTCTTCAAGGTCCCAAAGGGAATGAGCGGGGAGCTCACGGTTGACGGGGTATCGAAACGCACAGTGAAAGCTAGTGACGAGATCGCTTTGCAAGGAGGAGCGCACAAGTTGGTCGTACGACCTACAGGTTGATCAGGGTATATAGTGGTCGGCGATCAGCGATACCGAGCAATAATGGTATTTAGGATTTCTTTTCCTTTTTGATTTGTGGCGGACATTGATCGGTGGGTTAATAGCGCCCTTCTCTGATATGTATGAACGATACCTACGAATTAGCTGCTATGTCCCGCCACATGAAATGTCAGCGACTTCGGTGATCGGTCAAGCTACCAGGTAATCGACTTTGGCGCCTCAGCGCCAATAGATGAAGTACCCATCGAGACGCAACGTTTTCACGTCATTCAACACAGTTCAAGCCCAGTAGCTTTGTGTGTCATTACCCACGCATCCCAGGATGATATTTGGTATGAGCTGCTTGCCTTCCTCCACGGTGCCATGAGAAACAAGACGGCTCTAGATGATCATCATTGCATTAATCATTCCACGAAGAACCTCCCTAGACCCTCCGCCAGGGTGTAACCCGTGACCTTGAGAAGCAAGAACCTGCCCGAGTTCAGCCAAGCCCAATCAAACGGGAACCCGGCTGCTTCGGCTGGTTTGCCAGGAACGACAAGATAGTGACCCTGCAAGAACAGAAAGATCATCCATATCGCGTTCACGTAAACATTGCCCCACAGGACTGGATTTCCACAGCTTCCCATCAGCAACTGTATCCGCCGTGTCTCTTACCAGGAGATTTCCGTGAAGGCCATCTGAATGTGGACTAGTAGCATGGGCTGGGGGAAAGAAACGGCGAGCGCTCCGAAAACCTCAAGCTTTTGGACGTGATGGGTGATGTTAATTCAATTGCGGGGTAGGACGTTCCTGGGAACGATCCCTGGACGCAATACTTATACGCAATGCAAACCGATGAGCTAGACATGCATGGCAAGACTCGGCCTTCCCCATCCTCGCACTCTACCATGCTAACTCCCTCACCTCCCCTTGTCCACGAAAAGACTGGCTCAGATGCTGATTCAGACCTCGAAAGGGATAGGGAGAGCCGGCAGCTACTCGAGAAGAGACTTCTTCGGAAAGTCGATTTGAGGATGAGCATCCTGGTTCTGATGTACGTTTTGAACTACGTATGTTTTATTTATCCCTTTTCCTCGTGTATCCTTTGCTGATCTGGAACACAGATAGACCGAAGCAATGTCGCGTATGTTTTCTTTTCGCGGTCACATATCCAGCATGATGCACCCTCATAGCATGTATTCTATCCAGTGTTGCTAGACTTCGAGGGTTTGAAAAAGATCTGCACCTCGAAGGATCGGAATACCCTACGGTGCTTTCAATCTTCTTTGTGGGGTACATTCTGATGATGGTTCCTTCGTAAGGTTGCCTTTGCTTTACGTCTAACTTGATTACATATCGCATTCTCCTTAGGAATATGTTTCTAAATTACATCGAAAGACCCTCGATTTACCTTCCCCTATGTGCCATTGCATGGGGCGCCATTTGCGTGTTAACCGGTTCGTGCATCGATATTCTCGGTATCTTCGTTTCTGGTCTAATCTGGGATTTGCCAGGTCTGACTCGGAAGTCAGTTGATCTCCCTGCTCTCACTCGCCTTTACGAAGCTTATTGCGTATCGTGAAGCTTTGTAGGGATCCTAATGTGCAGGTTCTTCTTGGGTTTCGTAGAGGGCTCATTCTTTCCAGGTGCTCTGCTCACCCTTTCTGCCTGGTACAAACATGGTTCGTCATTAAGCCCTGCCCATCGCAATATCTCACACCTCTGAAGATGAGCTCGGACTGCGGAGCTGTGTCTTATTCTGTGGGGTACTTCTGAGCACCGCTTTTGGGACGCTGATGGCGACTGGAATACTTGAAGGCATGGAAGGGACATTGGGTTTGTCGGCGTGGCGGTAAGTCTCTACACCACCGAGAATCAACGCATTGATCCCAGCTCGGGCAACTATCATAGATGGCTGTTTTTCATCGAGGGACTGCTTACGGTTGCTCTCGCTATTCCCGCTATTTTCATCCTTCCCGACTTTCCGGGCCACCCATCGGTGCACAAGTGGCTATCCCAGGATGAGTTCTCGTTAGCGCTGCAACGCAAAACGGAAGACGAGCAGGGGCTACACGAGGATGGGTCCAATCACAGTCAGCTCTCTGGATTGTTTCTTGCTCTACGGGACTGGAAGGTGTGGTGGCTAGCTCTTGCTATGGCGTGCTTCCAGGTCTCCATATCATTCCACCAATTTATACCAACGTTGACTCAGACATTGGGCTACGGTCGCATCACGACTATTCTCCTCTGCTCACCACCATCCTTCGTCGCCGCCTTTTTCGCGATTTTGTTCTCTAGGTAACCGCATCTTGCCTGAAGCGAAATTGACGAAGCGCTTACTGACAATTGATGGGATGAAGGCACTCGGATCATACTAGGCAGCGCTTTCCTTACATCGTAATTTCTATGCTCTTGGGCTTGAGTGGTTATGTGATTTCCATGTGCACGATGAACAAAGGCGCAAGATATTTTTCTATGTGAGTTTCCGTGTCGGCTGTCTTTATCTTTACCTTCTAAGTCATGGACATATTAATCAGCTTCCTAATGGATCTTACCCCTGGGGCTTATGTGACTTTTCTAGCCTGGATAAGCAACTGCTTTCCTTACCCTGCGTCCAAACGTGCAGTAGCGTTGGGCCTGATTTCAGGTTTCTCGCAGGTGGGCACCATCGCTGCATCGTGAGTCTCACTGAGCGTCCCTGATGTATTGTTGATCACCATGCCTGTGTAGATACGTCTTTCCTATTAGATGGGGCCCACAATATCGGAATTCTTTCGGAATTTCCATCGCAGCAGTCCTTGTAACGATCGCAATGTGTTTCATTCACAGAATGCACTTGTGCTCCTTGAATGAAAAAGCGGAGAAAGAGGCACTCGCGGAACCAGGAAAAAAGCCGTTCAAATATATCCTTTAGTAATCTCGACATCCGAGAAGTATCGACTCAGTGTATACAAAGTTGTTAATTTTATCCATTTCAGGCACATTGAATTCAGTGGTGCTCAGCGCCGGAAATCGTCAAGCAAATTGGTTGACCCTCCTTCCCCAAACTGGTACCAGGATCAATGTCTTGGGTGCTTGACTGCCGATCGGGAACAGCATCGGACGGCAGATGGTTGGTAACTTCGTATGTGCTTCGTGCTCCTGCATCTACCTTTTCCTTTCCGCCACTACCAGCGGAAACGGCAGCTGCTAATTCCTCCTCGAGATGGGTCCCGGGACTACTCGGCTGTCATTCAACATGTTGTCTGCGGGCCAATCAGATCGATTCCCGACAGGGACTTGCAAACTTCCACTAGCATGACGCCTCTGCTGGCTAGGTATCTTGCAGACTGTAATCAATTGACCGATGAATTTGCATTGTAATTTATACTAGATAACTACATAGGCTTCATCAAGAAGTTGGTATTAATGATCGAAGGTTTGCCGAAGGTACTCACCTCTATTTACCATTTTTTCCCTTCACTTACCTCTCGGCTACCATTCCCGGTTCACTGATGCTTCCGAACCAACTCTCTAACAAGGTATCTACATGCGTAACATGAGAGATGATAGCTCTCATCGGTTCCGCACTACTCCATTGTCCGTAGTACAATTGACAGCCCATCACAATACCGTCATATGGCCCAGAATGATCAATCTTGTTTCCTTGAACGACAGTGGGAAAACCAGCAACGATACATTACTTGCTAAGTTTATCCCGACCAGGAATGATGTCCATCTAACGGCGATATGTGGAACATCACCTGGGCAGGAGACCCATGCCCCGAGCCTTGAATATAGACTTCGTGATCTGCACCTGGCATAATAGGAGTATAATCCTCTCCGCCAATATGCAGGTCAATCGTTAGGTTCTAGAAAATACGGGGCACATTACCAGTCATTGATATAGGTCAAAGCGAGATGACCGTTAATATAATTGGCAAACGCTTGGTTGCCAACCTAGTGATAGAAAATTTACTGCTGATGTCGATCCAGAAAAAGACTGGAAATCATACCCTTGGTTGACCCTAGCCAATCGTTGTGACATCGCCGTCGAGAAGAGTAAGGGCGGTGCCTAGATATGAAGATAAACGGCAAGGAAAGCGATATTAATCATACTGATCCATACCTAACAAGCACCCGACCATGCGAACGCTTGTAGTTCCATGAGCTGACATTAATTTCTGGGGGGTTTAACATTGCAGTGGAGTCTGCGAGGTTAGCTTGGCTAGGATGGCGTCGAGTTAGGTAAACTAGTCGCAAAATTGATTGATTGATGAGCATCTCATAGGTATCGGTACCTGGAAAAACCGATTCTAGAAATATAGTGCCCTCCAACATCGAATGCGCCAGTCATTCTACTTGGAAGCCCGTGCCATGTTGAATCAATGCAGGTAAGCGGAATACCGACCAGCAGAGACGAGTCAGAACTTGATCTTCATTAATCTGAGGGTTCACGGCGTTGCTTTACCTCCAGACTGTACCATGAGGGGCATGTCACCCGACAGGGGTTCTTCACACTTTAGGGAAAGTGGGATGGATTTTGGCTGACACCTGTGTATAGGCGGTTTCCGAGTACGACAGGGAGTTTGGTAAACAAGCCCTGGGCTCCTCTTCGAGCTTCGCCTAGGCAAACAGAAGTCCATCCAGAATGGCCCGACTTGTGCGACTATGATACACCACCGAGAATAGACAGAACTGGACCAGCAGTCAGCCTGCAAACGTGCTCTTCGCTTCGGGTCAACGCTCATGTAGTATCAAGAACCATGTCAAGCACAATCATACGTCACAAGTGGCATTGTTTGCCATCCGTCGGTACGTTATCTGTAAAGCTGCACTGAAAACGGGTCAGCATCAATGTGTCGCGGGACGCGAGAAACGAAGATGCATACGTGATGCAGTGCTCTGCCCGTCTATGAGCCGAGGAGCCACTAAGCACAACTCCACACCAATCCTGAAGAGCGTAGAAATGATCATCAGTGTCACTTTCACTCAGCCGTCAGACCCAGGTGAGAGAGGGGGAGGCTGAGGTGGTATTAAACGGCACAGGGGATGGGGGGAGGGTTGTTGAACAGTGAAGGAAAAAATGTAACGGGGTGGAAATATGTATTGCTATAAAGGGGACTAATAGTCGCTTACTGGATACAGCGGAGTGAAAGCGACCGCAAGCCTGATATCGGTGCCTACGCCACAAGCGGGATTCGAAGTCGTCCCAGGTGTGAAGCGCACCCACGTGCTATGCTGGGCGTGGAGTGGAGAAGGGATTGTTATACTGGGAGGATGAAGAAGCGAATCCGTAAGCTAGTTGCCAAGGGAAATGAACCGTAGCCTGGGGTCGATTCATCCATAATAAACTCTTTACCATCGATGGGCACGACGCTGCCGAAAGGTCACTGGATACCACGCAACCGTTGGTGGGTTGTTATTGAGGGTTGGTATACTAATGAGGACATGAGGTTCAGAAATGGCGACGACTCATGTCTGCTTTGCTGGGCTGTCGAGTGTTGATCCATTACGCTATTGCAACAGGAAGAACGTAAGTTTAGGGAAAGATCGATAATGCCATGAGAGTGCACGCACGTCGACACCTCGAGGAACGTGTCCGCGTAGGGTCACCGTCTTCCTTCTTCCTTCCGTATTCAGCTTTGCAGAGAGCTTCGTTTGGACTTCTTCGCCACCGCCAAGATATATCCCTGAAGGGTTCAAATCTAGAGGGATGTAGAGCGCCTTGGGGGAATTCATGCAGCATTGACTTTTTCAGTAACTAATAGAAGTTCACATGTTAGACGAAGGAGCATTTTAATTTAAGTGAGAGGAGGAAACGTAACTTCGGAAACGGTGAACGTGGGATTTTGGGGAGGTCGCCTGGCACTTCACACCTCAATGTAGTTCAGTGACCACGTTCTCCTCGGACGATGTGCGTTCCATCGGGCGGACCTAGAGCTTTTGTCGACAATGCCCAACACAACTTTTTAACGATCTTCTTAGAACGGGACGAGAGTCAACGCTTACCTGGTTCCAGCTCCAGACTAATGTGGTCCTGGGCAGTTCTTCGCCTGAGGACCCCCACCAATGCAAATGTTCGCGACCTCCGGGATCGAGAACATTGGAAAACGCCAGTACAAAGCATTTGAGACGGGTGGCTGAGGGGACGTACTGTATTCGCAATTGTAGTGGGAGGAAACAACTGCAGTTATTTGCTCGTGATTTGGCCTTGCAAACCACACAATGGTCACTTGCTTCCATCGAGGACGTCCAAAGGGAACGTAAAATGAAGCTCCTTCAACGCATTCGATTGACGTTTTTGAGGACGCGACCGGTGACAGGAAGATGTTCTATTATGCAGACGCGTTTATTAATTCTTTGTTTGAGCCACCCGCGTCTCCTTCACGAGCCCTGCTTACTCGGTATCCATTGAAAGGAAGGTAGATGTTCATGTTTCGTTTCGGCTGCCGCAACTTGATTTAGGTCCAACACTGTGAACACTACTCCCGACGCCTGACAGACCTGGGAAAAGACGGTGAGGGGACCCCGAAATATGACAAGTTGGCAGATGACGCCGCCCCTGAAACCCCCAGGGATCGATGTACAGTATCGAGGCGGGGTTCGAGCGGGACAGAGTTAGGGAAGCAACCCTTTGGCTGCAGTCTACGGCTTCCACTGGAGTCCTCGCCATTCTTTTCGTAACTACCGTGACGTAATCTGAGCTTTACACATAATTGTCGGGTTTTTGCTGTCATGTTCCCGAACGGAACTCTACAGCTTTTCAACTATAGGGTAGTGTCACCCCCAATTACATACTTCACGATCATCTTTCCTCCAACGTCTTCCTTCTTTCCCGCAGCATGGACGTCGAAATATGGCGCTGTTCTCGATCAATCACAAGGGTCAGAACAACCCTGGTAAAATGAACCTATTGACCCATGATCGATGTGCTCCCACAACGCTTTCTTTAGCCTGATTGTAATGTTACTCCCGATTCACATGTAAGGATAGGTTTGTACCTTGATATTACCTGACAGACGTGTTGAATACGCGCGGCGTAGTCAACAGCTACTTGGCTAGCACCTCCCGCTCCGACAACAGTTTTCAAAGTTGAAGCGCGAAGATTGACGATACTCGACGGTTTCAATACCCTCCAATGTTATGCCCAGTGGACCAACACAATACTACTGCGACCGGGAATTTGATGGACCCGAACAATTGGTGGCTTTGACACAATGAATGGAATGCGTCAACTGGGACGTTTGAAATTTGCCTTTCCCAAAGGAAGGGGCGTTATCTTGAATAGCATTCGTTCACTAGTAAAGGGTGAAGTAGCGGAGATCTGATGGAACCGGACGTTTGTATGGGAGTTTTGCAGACACGGAGCATTGAATGTGTTACTGGGGTGATGATGCGGCGGATGGTTGTACGTTCAATCCATTCTAATCGATAAGCTTCTATTAAAAGCCCATTGGATTCCAATAGGTTGGGTCGTTCGTCAGCTGTCCTTGGATTCTGGACTTCCTTAGCACAGAACAGATAAATTGTGGCCGTCTGTTCGCATTTCTCACTAACCATGTCCCTCCTGAACTGTAAGATTCACTTCACTCTGCAGGCGAACATTTACTCATCTACTCTACATGTATAGATCTACCATCGCTCCGCGCGAGCCGAGTTCCACCCGTAGCCGTCGCTGATGAAGAAAGCTTCCAAATACTTCGTATCACTGCCCGCTCCGACCATCCTGTTCGTAACTCTGCTGACGAGCTCATCTTCGGTGATCACGTACTCTGGGAACACGGCAATACAACCAGCGACGATAAAGGTTCATCTGCACCCAATGTCTTCGCCTACAACTTCAATTCTCCTCTCGCTGCAAATTCATTGGTTAACATCACTATCAAAGTCGTCAATCCCGACGTCGTAGGTGCAGACTATCGTCTATGCGGGACGCTGGATGGCTTGAAGGTCTTCGAAAGCGATTTTTTCACCATTAGGTCCACGAATGAAGCCACCATTGTAGTGCATGTCGTGGAACCTCACAGCAGTCCAAACCCATTGGTTTTTAACGAAGACGTCACTTGGGTGATGGAGCAGCAGAAGTCAGAACGCAAGCTGGGATGTGCAGATGAAACGCGACTCGAGCTCTACTGGATATCGACCAATCTCCACGAGATCTTCTTGACTGGGCTCTCAGGCATCCCCGTCGACTTTTTACGGGCTGTTTTCCCGAGTAGAAATCCCGAGTTCAAGTTTGGTACGCTCCTAATTGTACATCATTACTTGTTTTTGCTGAGACGTCATAGGCATACAAATGATAGACTGGTCACAGACAACTCGGCAGGTCTTTTCAAATTACTCGAAGAGATACGATACGGTTGCCGGTATGTTCGCTTCTCCATACTTGCATATCCCATTTCTCATGCTATGCTCGCGGCTGCTTGTTCCAGGCGCTCCTCGCTTTGGTGTCTCCGGTCAGGGCGGCCGTTTCAACTACTCATATTATATCCGACCTTGGCAGCCTGGAGGTGCCTGGGGAAGTATGCAACCTATCGTCAACTGTTACGATCAGGCAGCTATGGTTCAGGTGGCCGGCAGTCTCGGCGGCTTCCGCCCAAGCTGGCTCTACCAAGAACCTAACGGGTACATCAACACTACCTATCTCGTCGGCATTCCCCAGCCCTGCAATAATCCTTTCTTTAACCAGACGAACCCTCCCCTTCCTGCGTATATCAACGTCAATGACCAAAGGCGAACAAGCTTTGGCAGGCACGTGTTTAATGGCTACTTTAGCCAGTTCAGGCGTTACGATCCTCAAGAGCGCATTTACGACGCGTGTGGGGGACCGCAGGCGGGGTTCCAGGATCCAACAGGCTATGTGCGTACGACAATCGACACTACCACGAACTTGTATCAAGTCTTCAGACGGCAACCCGGCACTGTCGCCAACATCATCCAGTATGTGGGCGTCACTGGCACACTCCTGGCCCCGCCTCGCTCGGGAGAGTCAGCCATGAGTGCGAACGTGAAGAAACTCCTTCAAAGGTGCAGTGTCAACAACGCCAAGCAGTACTCGCAGGTTCTTTGGGATGATGTTGGGACCTGGGTTAAGGTAATCTTCGGCAACGGATGCAAAGTCGCATACCAGAGTAACGACATCGGAAACGGGATGGCGGAGGGGTTATGGCACTTGACGGGTGTTGGAGGTGTGGATGGCGGTGTAGTGGTACGCGTAAGGGCGGAGACGCGTGTGGGAGGGGACGGAAAACTCGATCTTCAAAGCTCCTCCGAGGCGGCCTACGACAACTTCGTTTTCACGCTTAAGGACATTGAGCTCCATCTCGGTTCTGACGACGAAGGTCTGGAGAAATTATGGGTTCCAGCGCCTTTCGATGACTACGCACAGTACGCCATTCAATATGCCCCCAGCGTGCCCGAAGGTCGCATCCTCCTCGTCTCCGGTAACTCCATGATCAACATAACTGGTGGATCTTCCAGCGCTGCATTGGAACCCGTGGCACGTCAGCTCCTAGCACACACCACCGTCGACAAGCCATCTTCGCTTCATATTTCCAGCGTAATCCTATCTTCCTACGATATCCCCGCGTCCAGCAAGAGTAACTTGAAGGAAACGGTGAGAGGTGTAGGGTCGTCATTTGACTTTGAATGCGAAATGGACGATTTGATCGCGGCTGCGAGCGCCGATGTCGAGGAGTATGGGTTGTTACTGAGCAAGTGCCGCATCACCCCCAACGAGGCCAAAACGAGGTCTACGGTCAAGTTTACGTTCGTGACTAGGGCGCTAGGGACCCACGTTGTCAATCTTCGCTTCCAACAAGCTCGGACAATGAGCACGAGCGTCAGGACAATCCAAGTCATGGTAAACGACGCCTGATCTATCATTCATTCGTCGCGGACATCTATCACTTCCCCGTTTCCGTCATGCAGTCCTCTCATGCTTCTGTTATCTGTGTCACATGCGCAGTGTATTATATATGTATGTTTCGAATTCGACGTCATGTACGACGAGGACAAGTGTCTACGCGGAGTGGTAGGACCATAATATATACTATGTTTCGTTGAGTTTCTAACATTTTAGAGCGTGCCACTGCCGACAACGGAACAGCAGCGCAGCACGACTGGATGACACATCATTTCGTGGATATCTGCTGCACCTAGACAATGTGTCGTCCCGAATTGCCTGGTCCCTCCCTCCTAGCAGTAGGTTGTTTTCATTACGAGCATAATCAAGCTTAATTGAGATAATCCTCGAGAACTCTTCATGTATATTCCAAGAATGACTATTTAAAGTGGTGAAAGAACTAGTTAACATGCATACGATGCTGTCTGGAGACCCTTTCTGCAAGCAGGCTACTAACCCTCTCCCAAGCATCGTCCTCTTCAAACGAGCCATAACCATCGCAATCAATCGATTCCAAGTTTGGAAACATGCGAACAAGGCATCGAAATACATCCTCCGGGCCGTCGATCGGGGATTCTCCCAGTTCGAGCGTTGTGATGGTCAGGTTGCAGTCTCCAGGCTGGAGGAGTTCTGCGTCAAATGGCTTAGCAGAGACAGAGAAGGACACCTCATTGAGGCAGGGACAGTATCGTATCAGAGGGATTAGTCCCGCCAGCGTCCTTCGCGGGTAACCCTCTTGGGATAGTTTAAGCGCCTCGAGGTGCGGCCAAGCCCTGGCGGCGTCTGCAAACCAATCATCGTCAAGGTCATGCACACCTATAAAGCGTATGACGAGCTTCCGCAACACTTTGAGCGAAAAGAGGGGCCGGAAAGCATCACAGAACGAGGCAGGTGTAGGTGTGTCTGCAAGTTCTAAGGAACCGAAAAGCTCCAAGTATGTTAAGGATGAAATGCAACAGTGGTTGGCAAATGAGCTCATGAACCGCGCGAGGGATGAGAATGGATTGGTTGACAATTTGCCTTCCTCAATCTCCATGGCCAAGTGTTGCAGAGGACATTGCAATGACTCGATAACATTCGATGCCTGGTGCAGGTTTTCTGCTTCAAACTCGAAGTAGCGAAGTTTGGGAAACCGCCCATTCTCCGTTGCGAATAGATCTCGGACCTGATGGCTGGCCATCTTGGACGGGATCTTGATCATCTCACAATGAGATAGCCCACGAAGATTTCCGAGATAGTGTATGATCCCAGACGTAGATAGGAAAGTAGTGTGGAGGGTGATGGATTGAAGGTGATGAAGAGAACAAACAAGCCTTTCTACAGCCAGAGTAAACTGCGGCGTAGTTTCCTGCTTCACAGGCAGGCTGTCAAGTGTAAGGAAACAAAGCTGCGGACATAGATATGCCACAGACAAGAGGAGGCCAAGTAATTCATTGAGTGGCACTCTGAAGTCGCACAGAGATAGCGAGAGCTGTGTGACCTGGGGACCGAGGATGGCGTAGACAAATGAGATGGAGTTCGTTATCAGGGAATGCTGATAGTTGTGATATAATCCCCGAAGATTTGGGAGTAACGGCTGGGTGGGACGATGCGCGCATAGCGAGCTGATGACAGCCTCCTCCGCTCTTATCATGTCTGTCGGGCGAGTCCTCGATGTGTATCCAATACGACGGATTTTCTGTGCGTAGTAATCAAATCTCCGCCAGTCGCTTTTATTCGGTTGCCTGGTAAATACCTGAAAGAGATTGTAGCAATGAGAAACACTGTTCTCAAGATGCAATCGAACCACCTACAAAGATCTTCCAAATTTTTCCTGTTCTTAGTATGGCACAACAGTCAGATTCTGCCTCCCACAAATCCTCAGGCAGCACTTGCATCAAAGGTGCAAGGGTGTCTTGGTCATACCATAATGAGTTGAGCGCCGTTTCTAATCCCGAAGTCAATCATGATCAATTCCGATACGGCGTAAGAAAAGCAAATTTGAAGAACCTGAGAAGGCAGTACATGTCCTCGCTAGTTGTGCCAACGTTGACATATCCTCATGCTGGAAGTAATCAAAGATCAAAGACCGGATTTCAGTGATGCCGAGGCAGCGATGCATCTGCGTCGGCGAATTGCAGGACGGCCTGGGGCACCAGGAGTTAGGAAGTCAGGTAGATACGAGGAAGCCGATCGGCGCTCTTGCGAGGAGTAAGTCAGCAAGTTCAAAGCCAGAGCGGTCTCTATGAACTAAGCAGAGCGCAGTGTCAGCCTCAATGTCTGGGTAAAGTCAAAAGGGACTTGTATCACATAAAGAAACGAGAGAATGGTTTGTATTTATACAAGCTCTACATACCAAAAGAATGTAGTAAACAAACGGCCGAATGCGCATTGTTGTCTGTGAAAGCACTCGTCGACATTGTACACAATGGTAGGTGGCTTGCTGTGATGTTGGCAAACTGGCCGTTCATCGCATAACCATAATGGGCTGCAATATCTGCGAGGTGCAGCTGCAGGGCGGTAGTGTCGTTGCAAGTCATACGTACTGATTGTGCAAGACTGTGTCCGCCTGCCACCGGTCCTGGTGTGTCGATGTCTGGAAACCCTCCCGCGATGGTCAGGATGACAGTTGAAGTGGATACATGGGCTGACAGCGGGAGCGAATCAGGGAGGACGCAGCAGGGTAGTAGTTGCGGTAACAGCATTTGTATCTGGGTTGGTCGTGATGGAGTTGGAGTATATGGTGGCATTTGCGCGTGTATGGTTCATGATCTTGCGGCACCCACAAACTGCCTGTCGATGTCGCTGAGGCTACGTGGAGTAGCAACCTTGAACCCTTCCAGATGAAGAAAGCAGTATTTACCCTTGGTCGGCAAGGGACAAGAACATCAGGTCATCATTATCCCCGCAAACAACGTGGTCGAGACACCTAATGCACACGCTCGGAGGCATCTTTGCGCCCGAGTAGCGAATCTGTGTGAAATGTTAATACATAGAGCGGGCACTGGTGCTATTGTCGTTATCCTCGACATCGTTAAGGATGAAAAGGCAACTGAGCTGCAGGAGTAAGTGACGAGAGACAGTCGCAGTTCGGCCATCTGTGGAAAGGTAGGAAGTTAGTAAGGTTACGGAGGCGAGTGATAAAATGATCATATGGGGGATAAAAATGGTGGCATTGACATAAGGAAAGACAGCAGTGGGGTGGGTGATGCAAGAACGGTAAAGATTCGTAAAATCATCTTAGGAGAAAAAAGTAGGAGGGCAAACTGGATGGTGCATGTACCTAAGATGGACTGGAGGTTTCAGGCAAGGGGAGGAGGAACACGCGACATACTAGTAATCATATCTGGGCCAATTGCTTTCTTCTAGTTCGCGAGTGAACCTCTGTGAACGCACTGGAAGCTTAGAGACAAATCTTTCAATCGTCATCAGCAAAAAGTCTGTAGGCTGGTTTCTCAAGGTGATCGTGGGAAGGACTGACCACCTTGGTGGAACCTGGTATCTCGAGGTACCGAGCTCACCAATTTTTTTGGCTCTGGGTATACCTACACGAATTTGGCATTGCAGGGTAAGAAGGTATCAACGTGGTAAGGGAAATGTAAGGTAGACAGAATACTGGTAGCACGTTTGTAAAGTAATTACAAAATGTTGATTTCTTTCGAAGCCGTTGCGCGGCACTCATGACCTCGATAATACATACTGTGATTGTCCTGGTTACAGCGGCGCATATCCCGTGGACTCGAAAGGGTCCTCAAAGTTCTCCTCCCCGTCGTCGGGCCCTAAGTCATTCTCCTCGAGAACACCGACCTCGTCATCACCCTCATCATCCTCCACCTGGTCCTCATCATCACCCTCACTGTTCTGGTCCTCCTCGTTGCTCGAATACCCCTCGTCATCATTCGCTGGAGCTTCGGCGTCCACTTGCATGCCTTTGGAAAGGAGTTCCTCGAGTGTGATCGGCAGTCCGACATCTGCAGGAGGTAAATCGGCGCCGCTTTCAGTTTCGGACCCTTCGATGTCGTCCGCGTCAACTACTTCAGCTTCCCCACAGAAAGCCAGTCGAGTTACCTCGAGGACCCACCCCAGCGCGTACCAAAGACCCTTGTGGCCCACACCACCACCGACGAAGCACATGAACATGTCACGATCAACAAACCTGGTATGGAAGTTAATCACGGCGATGAAAAATGCGAGAGAGACCGAACGTACATCCCCACGTAGTAATATACCCAATCCTCGTCATTCTCCGCTGGCTGACGTGCTATCGAGGGCGCCAAAAGGCTTGAGGTATGGCCAAACGCGAACGCAGGGATCATGTGCACGGCGCGAATGACATCCGAAGGGTCCAGGAATCCAAAAGCTTCGGGCTCGGCGCTGTCAACGAATCCGACACGATGAAGCCGCTTCGCCTTCCATCCAGCACGGTGCTGCAGGTCACGTCCGAACCATCGCACCCACAGGAAATCCACCGTCCGTGTTGTCGAAGAGTTCGAGCCAGTTCCGACATGACGAACCTCAGCGTGGAAGATCCCAATGACGCGTGCATACCAGTATGGATGGGGATTGGACCCGGTATCGTCCTCGTGTGCCAGGACCATGACATCAGGGTGTGTTCGTGGATTTACTGTGTCCTGTGCGCGGCGCATGTCGTAGGTAGTGTAATTGAACCGGATTGTCTTGTGCTTGTAGATTCGGTTCTTGATAATGACGAGCGAGTTTGTATCATCATTCGAGTAGTTGACCTCTTCACCATCAAATGGCTGACCGAGGACACATCGCAGCAGGTGGTTCTTCAGCCGAGGTAAAAAATTCTGTCGAATTTCGCATCAGAGAGAGGGACGCATGACGAAAATCCCTTACCACAGTTGCCAGGTCACCAGCAGTCCTGCTCAGCCAATCTGTGACGTTCTCAAAGTGCTTCTGGGATTCAGAGACATGGTAGTGTTTCGTCGGTGGTGACGGGGGAAGGGGTTCGGACTCTTCAAACGGGACCGTGGGCGAGTTCGTCTGTAAGTTGGATACCAAGCTGGTGTCGCATTGTTGGGTCCTCATCTTCCATAGTCTTTGCTCACGGAGCTGATGTTTCGTGATTTGAGCTGCAAATCGTTGGCGTTTGTTTGTGCGGGCGTAAAATCGCTTGACCCGCCTGTGCTCGAGCTCTCCCTGTAACAAGTAATAGTGAAGAAAAGGATAAGAATTCAAATGAACAACGTACCACTTGCATAGAATAATTATCTGTGGTACCGTACATGCCGATCATCTTCACGTAGTCGCCAAGTGCGTGTAGTTTGTACGTGGTCATGTTGAATTGACGTTGTCGCGGGCCACTGTTCTTCTTCGACTTCTTGGTTTTTCGAGCATCCGGGTCTGTTGCTGCAGCTTTCCGTGCTTCACGCCGTCCACGCGCAGCCTCCTCTGTAGGAAGCTCATAGGTACTGAAGGTGGAGCAAGTCTTGTTGGAAAAACGTCGTATAGTTTGGCCAAGAGTTGTCGTGGCCTTGTCAAAAAAGAGGAGGGTTGTCGAGGTGTGTAGCCATAATTTTGCGAATGTGTGCCAGACTGCCAAATCAAAAAGCAGGTCCAAAATGATGCCGTTGTGAGGAGCAAGGAGAAGTCCTTCAAAGACAGGGATAGCGCACTATATGAAGAAAGTCGGGAATCAGTGATTGATATCACTCTACTAGGCATGAGGCACATACCTGGAGGAGATCCTCAAAATCACGGGCGGCAAGCTTCTTCATACCTGACGCGTTATTGCTGAACCTTCGAATTGTATCGCGGCCGAAAGTTGGCACCTGTCGAAAGCTGTCCAAGAACATATTGAGATATCTCCAGATTACATTGGAAGGGAAACATACCGCCGATTCAATATCTGAATCTTATCGTTGCCGGCTGCATAGAGAACCCGGAGCAGGTGGGTGAAGATGGCCTTCCAGACACCCAGCTCGAATTCATGGAGGAGATCCGGAACAAACATGGAATAGAAATTGAAACTGAACTCAGATAATCGTTCTGAGAAGGCATTCTACGAGAAGAGTCAGTCAGATATCCATCTGTCAGATTCATATCAACAATGACCCTTACACGAGTAGGGACCCAGGACCGTGGCTTCAAGAGGTGCTCGACTGCGGCACTCACAACACCTAGACCGTTCTCAAAGATCCATTGTCGCGCTATTTCTATCCACCTCCTTCGATTTGGTGTATCTTTGCGTATGTCCTCACGTTGCTGACGGTCAAATTTTGTACCCATCTTGAAAATCTGGTCCTTGTCAATCATGCACCGTGGACAGGGACATTTCGCGAGATATCTGATGGTTGCGAGAAGGACCCTGCAGCACTGTGGTCAGTGTGTAGATAATTTTTGTCAGGACACAACTCACTTCTCAGGGTAGTCAGCGGCATAAGTAAAGAATCGAGGGAATAGGCGTCGGGTCACACCATCGGCACATGTGATCACAATCCCGTGAACATATGCATGCATGAATTCGGGGTCCAGAAGAAGGAGCCAAATTGCATGCATCAAATCCTGCTTGAGGTTGGTGAGAGTCACAGCAGAGGCTGCCATTCCGTCAAAGAACTCCCCATAAATATCCTGAATAATGTCCGGTAGCTGATATTTTGATAAGGTTGATGTCAATTTGTGAGTGCGAACAATGACTTACTTTAGGAATATATGCGAGATGATGGGCGGCGAATGACGTTGGCTTGGAGCGTGTATACTTGGACTGATTCCCGAAAAACAAGTAGATTGGCCAGAGTGAAGCCGTTCCGAAGTTGGCTAGATGTGTCGAATCGGACCAAAGGAGTATCGCGATGATTGCCATCTCAAGATTACAGCCAGGCTCGCGAGGCTGAACCTGGATCTTCTCATGTTCGGTGATGAAAGCATCAGAGTTATAGATCTCGGTGACGATGCGTTGGGCAGGCTCATCAGGCGATGGTTTCCAAAACAGACGAAAAGGGATCCAGTGAAAGGCTCTTGCAACGGGCTCTGTGCAAGCAGTCCTGGTAACATCGAGGAGACTACGATGGTAGACTCCATGGACCTCGAATTTGGGTGCCTCTTGCTCTGATGCATGTCTGACCTTTTCTGCAGGGAGGGGAATTTTGACCGAACTTTCCTTCCACCCATCATCCGGAAGGAGAGACTGATCTACGAAATCATTATCAAGGCGGGCAAGTTCCCGTGCTGCGCTAAACCCTTCGAGATCTCCTGGGTCAAAGTCTGGGGCCCGAATTATGTTGACGAGTGCATCTAATTCGGCGAGAGACTTCATATTTGAGCCTGAGTAGAACCAGTTCATTAATCTGTATACGGTCGCATTTAGGAAAGGGGCAAAAAAGTCCTTCCCAGCTGTCGTGACGCGTGAGCTGAATCCAGAGAGTCCAGTGCGTTCATTCAGGGTGTCACGAGCAACCGAAATTCCAGGGTCATCGCACATGTCATCCAGGCATAGTGATTCTTCAGGATCGTTTGCAGGATAGGTGGTATAGACACGATAAAGTCCAAATTCGTTAGGTTCGGTTTCAAATGCGGAGGTTTCAATCACAGGTTCAGGTTCAGAAGAGGGCTCGGGCGTCCTCTCGCGAGGTTGGGGAGGATTCCTTAGAATAGGCTTTGGCATGTGAGGAAGTGATGTAGAAAGGGAGGGCAGATAGTCCTTGTATGCAGCCGGAAATGTTCTCTTGCGACCTAAGCGCGTTGGAGGAAGTGCAAGTCCAGCAACTATAGAATTTGAAGGTCCAGGAATAGGTATATCCATTTCAAAATCTGCATTATCAGCCTGTCGACAAGTTTTTTTAGTTATGAGCTCAGTCAAAGTCAACATCAATCTACATACCATATTTGGTATCAAATCATTTCGGACACTATCCAAGGCCATAACTTCTGTCTGTGCTGCGGCTTGCTCCATTCGTGCACGACGACGTGCCTGCTTGGCGGCATTCTGTGCCTTGACTTTCTTACAGCTGCCTCGATGATTTGATAGGGCTTGAAAATTTCGAAAATCACGATGACATGCATCACAAGCCAACATAAATGCTATAAGCAGCCACCAGAGGAGCATATCCTCCAGTTTACTGAGGTGTACTCAGGAAATCTATGTGAAAGATGAACTTGGGAAAGGTGACGTGTCTTCGTTCCGACCAAGACGCGTTCAACAACCCAGATCATGTGACATTTGATGAGACACCGCACGCGCACGATCACATGAACAGTGCGATGGAAAGTCGCGTCAATGGTAAAGCCCCATCTCTTCCTCAAACTGTCATGTCCAACAAGCATTCTTCTTCCCCAGCTAACAGTGAAGACAGTGAGCTCAGTAACTCCATCTTATCTAAGGCCCTCCGAAAGGCGAAGCCAAAGTGAGTTCTCTTCAACTTCGTATGCAGCAATATTCTGATTTTTTACTGTGATAATAAGATCGGACCTTGATGCATATCAAAAGGCTGCTAAGTGGATGTCTCGGAGCCTTGATCCGTTCATCAACTACTTTGAGATTCTACCCGTCTGCGCCCTGATCAACGGATCAAGGGCTGACTTGGAGGATGATCAGTGGAAGTACTCTCTCTCTGTGTAAGCATGTTTCTTTCCGATTTAGATAACTGGTTCATTTACATATCTAATCATCTTACAGGTGCCCAGAAGATCATTTCCAGCTGATACATGCAGTGCTGAAGGCCAAGATCACTGGATTCTGTGCGCATATAGGTGATCTCGAAGACCAAGGAGAAGATCTTGAGGCGCTTAGTAAATTTGTGCGTGATTTAGTAGCATATACCCGACTCCTGACTGAAATATCCCATGACAGATGAACAAAGCTGCTGCAAGTGCGAGATCTGATGATACAGGGAGCCTGAGGGATGCAGGGCTCGATTACGTCGAGCTAGATAGGAAACTCGAACCGCGCATCCCACCTCGAAGCCAGAAATCCATCTACCGAGGCTTTAATAATATCACTCTTGCACGCCTTCTCTGCCCGATACAAGCCCTGGCTGAATTTGATCAAAACCCTGCAGAGTTTCGCATTCCTTGCACCAGACCAAGTTAATGTAACTAACTGCATGCATATATCTACCTAGGACCATTGCCAAATTGCAGGACGGCCGAATTCAGACAACGGCCGAGGATATCCCTGCATTCCTGTATCCCGATAACGAGTTTGACCCCAACGACATGGACAAAGGATTACTGCGAGGACCCTTGGTTGTCAGGGTGTGTGATCCCTGTTGCTGAACTATCAACCAACTGATGGCCAATCTCTCGCAGACCTGGCGCCATCTCTTCACCTCCCCTTCATCCGCCGTCATCCCACCAGGAAAACAGCGAACAACTGTCACGAAGGGCTGCCAGGCCACGATGAATGGACTTCATGCACCCACTCCTCAGACGATCGCATATGCTGCTTTGCAGGTAATGCACATGTTTTGTTGATCTGCCGAGACCACTTACTTCTCACACAATAGACTTACTGGTTCCTCTGCTCCCTCGACGACTGGCGACTGGACGACGGTGTATTCAACAAGGAGGCCTTTTTCCGAAACATTGTGGGTATCTGCTCAGTGGGTGATGAAGAATTCGCACCGTACGAGAATAGCGACTGGGTCAAGGAGACACTGGACTGGTGGGAGCAGTACGTAACCACTTCCTTCTCACTGCACATTCAACCTCACAAGAAACCACAGGCAGGTTCTTCCTGTCAACGCAAATACCCGCTCCCGCGCTCAGGACGACTCTGCTGCCCCTGGAGCCCTAGCCATTTTGGCCGAGCAACGTCGTGCGAAAAACAAGGCTCGAGAGGTGGCAGCTTTGCCACCTCGTCATTGTTCCCTCACCCCACCGCCAGCTGATGAACCCAAGCCAATTCCAAGTCCTTCCACTCAAGAAATTCAAGAAACTCTGCCATTGTCTGCTCCGGAATTCGCATCAGGTCCGTATGTTTGCTCTATGTGCCACTTTCTCACTCTGAACTATTCAAAGCCTCGGTCTCGAATTTTTGTGCACCAGCCCTGCCGGCTCGTGAGTCATTCAAATTTTCGGTCCAGCCTATAAATCTAATGCCATGTAGAAGAGCCTCAAGTCCACAACGCCTCAGAGCTGATGCAGGCTAGCTCGACGTCATGTAAAATCGCAACGCAGGCTGTTCATGACGACGCTCTGGCACCTGGCACGATGCTGACTGCACAACTGCCTGTTCGATACCACCCTCTTCCAGCCACAAAGCGTCCTCTCATGGACGACCCCGAACTCTCGGACGAACTCACGCCGCCGCCTCCATCACCTGTCAAGAAGAGGCTGAAGGTGCCAGCCAAGCTCAAGGGGAAGGCGGCGCCTCCCGAGAAGCGCGCACGCTCCTCGCGCGTCTGTACTAATCGAAACCCGAACTGAATTCGGACCATCTGGTAGGGCTTTTTCAGGTTTTGGGGCTCTTACTAACTTTTCGTGTGTTTGTAGCCTGTGCTTTAAGTGTTACGCCATCGGTTGCTAATGGCTATGTTCTTGGTATGCTCTCATGTCCTCGTCAACTTGTTCTCGTCGTCGCCACCTGTACCCCATGTTGGATAATCAAATAAATGTTTATTTCTTGACCGTAAAAAGAAATCTATGGGAAGGCAAATGGTAGCTATACATACAATAAGGTGAGGACTGGGGAACTTTACCTCAGGTTACCAGGGTCTGTCGTAATGATGAACCTTACCAACCTCACGAAGTTGCATGAGCCTTGGCATGCATGGCAAGGTTCACCATATTGTCGGAACACGGCAATGCCTTGGAAATAGTTACCTACCTGGTGAACCTGGCCATCTTGGAGGGATCCAGGTATACTTAGATGCCCTGTTCTGAGATTTTCGGCCTTACCAGGATACATAAAAAGGTGACCATTGTTGGCTATGTAACACCATGTACCGTAAGGTCTATTTCTCGACGTTTTGCTGATGGTAATGCTTGTTTTCGACATACCAAGGTCTTGGAAAATCCTTGTCCACCTTTCCTTTCTGCCTCAACCCTTGGAGTAGGCCGAGTGACCCACTCGCAGGAGCCTATCGCAATGCTCACGAAGTATGATAGTGATAGGATGGTCTAACCTACGAACATGCACGTCTATCTACCGGTATAGTCACGTGACTACGCTGGAGTAGTCCACCCTCCATAAATCATCAGGCATCACCAATATTAAGGGAGCAAGCCAGTACAAGTCGCGCCATAACACGTCGAGTGCAGCATCTGACAACTTGGCTAGTAAGCCTTTGAAAGAAGAAAGAATTGAGAAAGGACCTGTGAATGAAGTGCATGCTTGAGCTAGGTTCGCCAGAGTTGCGAGATGCTGCGCTTGAAGATGCTCGAAGACGAGAGACTGGATTTCGGTGACGGTGAGGCAGCGGTGCATGAGTTTTGCGTAGTATGGATCTTTTGCAAAGGGAGTGCAGAAAACGGGACAGCTCACGAGTCACAAACATGTGGTGTGACATCTCGCATCATGAACGCGTCTGGATGGCGTCTGAACGTGTAAATGTACAGGTTTGGATGCAATCGCAATGCTGAGACAATGAGTTGACACGCCCGTAGCATTATTTCGTCATGCGGCACTCGAAACTCGCGAGATTATTCAATTACTCTACACAGCCACTGTCTCTGTATTGTCCGCCGACCTTAGCCCTTTAACGAAAATCGATTCTAACTTTGAAAATATCAGGACAAGACATAGAAACACGGCGACTTGAGCCACGGTGGGTGATAAATCCAGATGCAACATCGTGACTTTTGTGTAGGTATCTGATAGTCACCCCTACATCAGGGTCTTATCACTATACAGGTGGAGGGAAGCGAGACGCACGAGAGCGTGTTGGGGGTATAGGCTTGGGCAGAGGAAGCAGCTACGTTGACTAAGGCCTGCAGCGAACTTGGTGCTGCGGACCTGATGTAGAAGAGAAGAGGTTATCAGCCTCGACGGTGTGGTTTCGGACACTGTGTATGATTGAACGAAGTCGTAGGTGTAATGAAAAACCCGGGGCTTGCCAGTGGAACTGTGTTCGACCTTGGGTGATACCTCACGGGGCGGAGGACTTGTGATATCGATGGCACATTTTCTGATAGCGATAGCGATGGAAGGAACATAGTTCATATTGATACCGATGAAGGATGGGGGCGGAGGCGAGTGAGGGGCACTCCCGAGTACCTGCGGTCTAGTCTTGAAACTGTCAGCTAGGAGTATGGAGTATGGGCAGGAGGAAGCGTGGGCGGTTGAGGATTTTGCTCCTGGTATCAGAAATAGTTAGCCTTAGCGTTGAGCCTGAACTTGTCAGCACCGATCACTTCGACAGGCGCTGCATGGCCCACCGAGGTAACATTGAGCATTGATACCTGATACCTAAAACTAAACCGGGGGGGATGGATTTTTACTACTTTCCCATCCATGTACAATGGACCTTGACGGATAGAGCCCAGGGGGCTGACAAGACCGGTGCGGGCGCCGGTGTCGCCAACTTGTTAGAGAGTGGAAACGGGTGATTCAAGCCGCAAACCACTCTGGATAAGTGCTAGGCAAGTCGAGCATCAGCAGTCTCAATTTGAAACGCATTGCTGCTGATTGGAGAGGTGTGATAATTTGACTGATAGGGGGGGGGGGGGGTCAGAACCACGTATACCCGCGGTCCGAGGTCGAGAGAGTAAGTGTAGTAGTAGTAGTAGTAGTAGTAAAGATCTAGAAGCACCAACGTCGAGGATTAGTACCAACACCTTCTTCTTTTTTTCTGCCTTTCAGATCCTGTCCGAGGAGAGCGGTATCGGGGAAGCTGTTGTATCCCGCCTGAGAGAAGACGTCTGATAGTCTGGTACTCTATGAGTACTTCGAGGGTGAAAGAAGGCGTCGATGCTGGTGACAGATAGGATCCGAACGCTGGCTATAGCTATATATATGCAGGCCCAGAGCGTTGAAGTGGGGAATAGTATGGAAACGAATAATGAATAATGGAATGGATGGTGTGTGTGTGCTTGACTTATGTGCTGTAATGTGTTGAGGACATCTGGGAATGTATAACGTAGAGCGTAGCGGGAATGTCATAATGCTGCTGGTCGACATGTAACGCGCATATAACGCAATGCTAGTCTGCATCATTCCCTCGTGACCGTAAGGAAGCGGCACTGAAGACTTGCTGCATTGGTGACTTGATGAGTACGTACAGGAATGACGTTCTGCGGTGATGGTGGTACGGTGGGGCCTATATTTCCAATATCAACACGTTCTGGCGTGTCACAGAGCCCGGGGGGGGGGGGGGTCCCTCACTTATTCGAGCCCAGGCGCTCATTAATGATCACACGCGTCGTGGAGCTATACCCTGGCCTTGATAACGAGATCTCTGCAGGATCAATGCGTAAGTGGTAGAACCTAGGAATAGGGGCATTTTCCTCTGTTTCGGTGAGATGTAAGATATGTGTGCTGTTACTGTGGATTCCAAGACGCTGGACACATCCCTTGACGGAAAACAGGTACAGAAGGATTTTTGTAAGGCGGCGCCGAAGACTTGCTGCGTTGATGACTTGATCAGTAGACGGGACATGACGTCCTGCGGTGATGGTGGTACGGTGGGGCCCCTATTTCCAATATCGACACGTTCTGGCGTGTCAGAGAGCCTGGGGGGTCGCTCATTTGTTGAATCCCAGGGTATAGCTCCACGGTGCGTGTAATCATTACAGTAATAAGGGCCTAGCCTTGATGACGAGCTGTGCCGGACCTGGTGTAGTGGTAGAACCGGGGGATAGGGGTATTTCCCCATGTTTCGGTAAGATAAAACAATCTAAGATATGCCATCGTGGATTCCAAGACGGCGACGCGTAAGGACCTTGGCGAAAAGAAGACGCATGCGCAGGGACCGGTCCGTTTGGCGATCATCGATCATCACTCGCATTTGGTTCCATGGGCGGGGGGTTCCAGACCTCGGCAATGTTTTTACAAAGTGTGGACGAAGATCGCGGAAAACGTTGTTTGTAAATAGACACTCGGAGTCGGGGGGAGATGGTTGTAGCACGGGGGTTTATATAATCGCGGGTCATTCTGAATTGTAAAAATAGTCTTCTGAACTCTGCAGGTGGAAGCACAAGCTTGAGTACAGCAATAGTTTAGTTTGGTGACGAGAAAGTGGCGCTGCGTGGGGAACCAAGCGGGCCAGGAATGATTACGTCAGCAAGGTGTTTCTTCCCTTGTCCCAAGCAGCTGGAGCGATCAGTCCGATTGGACTTGAGACATTTCAAGCGCGCAACGATGTCTACCGGTGAGCACGCACGTTTTTTTTTAAATCTCTACGGAAAGATAAGGGAAGGGTGCGGCAGAGCGGCCGGCAGTTAGATTCTGCTGCAGCCTAACGTTAGCCACGAGCTGACGCCGTGGTTTTTTTTTTGTGTGCGCCTCGTTTTACCCGCTTCTGACCTGAGAAGGCAATCGTTTGGGCTCGAGCTCTGCCTGGGCTCTGTCGACGTCTTCGTTTCCTGCTAGCCTTTTCCTCTCCTTTTTTGGGATCGCTTTCTTGTCTCTCTCATATCGACGATATGGCATCGTCGCAGACGTCGTCTGCGACCACCTCCAGACCGACTTCGATGTCGTCTTCATCCGGTGCCCAATCTTCTTCTTCTTCTTCCACCTCCTCTTCATCCCACCTTTCTATCCCTTCATCGACCTCCTCGCAGTCATCTAACATAACCCCCACAGGTCCTACCTCGTTGCCCCCGACAAGCCCCCCATCTTCCTCCCCAACCACCACCCCCCCATCCTCGTCCCCGACTTCCTCTGACCCCGTCACAAGCGACACCTCCACGCCCCCATCTTCCTCACCCCCACTAACCAACTCCAGTCTCAAGCCAACCTCAAGCCAGCCACCCTCAAGCGCCCCGTCACAGACCTCACGGTCTACCTCCGTCATCGCATCGACCTATGTGTAAGTTATTTCTTTCGTGTACATTATTCCTCCTGACGCGATACTGCTTCCCGAATTACAGCGGCACCTCGGATGGCCAGGTATACACCACCGTCATCAGGAGCACAACCATCTTCGCACCCGGCTCGAACACCACCAACCTCCCCGCTGGCAACAACACCACCTCAAGCACAAACATAGGCGCCATCGTCGGCGGTGTCGTCGGAGGTTCGTGTCCTCATCTTGTCGTCATTTCAAAAATCCAAAAAATCATTTTTCCTTTTTTTTTTTTTTAAATTTTTTTACTTCTTCCACCTCCAATAATACCAAATCGAAATCTAAATACAAATCTAACTCACGTTTTTTTTTTTTTTGGCGTCTGGTCACAGGCGTAGCAGGCCTAATCATCCTCCTCACCCTCCTCATCTTCCTCATCCGCCGGCACAAGCGCAACCAAGAAAAATACCTCTTCGACGGGAACTTCGACCCCGCACACGTCGTCCCCGCCACCGCGCCCAACCTCTCCGTCGCCGACGACGATGACGACGACGACGGTCGTGGCGGTGGTCGTGGTGATGGCGATCGAGAGGAGGACGACGGCATGGGCGGACGGTTGGGGAGTGGGGTCGGGGGCGTCGTGTCCCCGTTCACGTATGTGCCCCCCGGTGGTGGCGACTCGCACTCGCGCTCGGGTTCGGGTTCGGGTTCGGGTTTGAGTTCAGGACCGGGGAGCCCGGAGATGAGGCAGTTCCATGATTTGCATGGTGGTGTAGGTGCGGGTGCAGGCGCGGCGTATGCGCAACAACAGTACCCGAACTACGGACCCGCCCCGACCCCGAACCAGAATCAGCAAGGTGGATACCCGAACCCGTACTCCCCGACGCAATCCTCCTTCGGCGGAACAAACTCCCATTCGGACGCTGGCACGGCGTCGACGGGGAGCGGGTATGCGGCGTATCATAATATCCCACCTCAACAGCTGCAGCCACAGCAGATGCAGATGCAGATGCAGGGGTTGGGGTTGTATCCGCAGAAGAACATGAATGTGGTGTATTCTGACCCCGGTCCTGGTCCTGGTGTTGGGGTTGGGGTTGGTCCTGGTGTTGGGGTTGGTCCTGGCGTTGGGGTTGGAGAGTATGTGGGTCAGGAGCAGCAGCAGCAATGGAGGGGTCCGGGGAGCGTGACGACCACGACGACGCATACATACACGAATGGAAGCCGGAGCGCGAAAGAGAGGGAGGCGTTTAGCGGACGAGGGGCCGCCGGCGTGGGGGAACTGGGGGTCGCCAATCCCACCACCGAAGTGGATGCAGCGGGTGGATCAGGGGGAACAGCAGCAGCAGCAGGGACGGGGGCAGGGGGAGGAGGAGGAGGACCGGGGGTAGACCGCCAATCGTATTTGAGGACTGGGCCGATCGTGCATCGGGATGGAGGACGGGTTGTGCAGCCGGAGCCGGAGGGGGAGGGGGAGGGGGAGGGAGAGGAGCCGGCGGAGATTCCGCCGACTTATGATAGTTTGCCGGTTGAGGAGAGGCGGTGAGGGGTCAGGTTGAGATGGGTTGGGTGGGAAAAGGAAGGGATGGGGAGGGGAGGGAAGCGCTGGTCGCAACGATGCGATTCGAGGATGTCGTTCATCAAGCACGGTATGGAATTTCAGAGGGCAGGCGGAAACCCGTTCTTCCGCAAGGTCAAAAAACCATTGGATTCGGGCTGGACCCATATCCCATATCCATTATTCCTCCCCCCCCCACCCCCACACCCAAATATGCCTTTTTACCCCCTCCTCACACTTTTTTCTTCATTCTTTGCTCTTTATACTTCGTTCTCATGGTGCCTTTGACCAACCAACTTACGTAGCTCACATTCGAAAGTACATGTACTCACACTCACACTTAACCCCCCAACCCCCCGGGTTCTTGAACATATTGGATTCGAAACTTTAGCTATTCCCTCAACTTTTTACCCATGCGCCCCATTCCCCACGACGATGACTAACGACGACGACAACTGGTGACGACGACACTGATCGTTTTTTCTTAAATACGTCGTTTTCTTTTTTTATGGATATGGTAATGTTTGTATCCTGTATTCTATACATACTCACGACGCCTGCATGGATTTTTTTTTTGTTCGGTTTCGAGTTCTGTTTGTTACACCTGTGTAATCCTAGGATCACTACTTACATCTTTCATCGTCATTGGTCACGATCACTCCCGATGCCGACCTCATACCAGCACCCATCGTCGATGCGGATTTCCGATACCACTCCAGACATTGGAGATTTAGGTTTCGACTGGGTCTCCCTCTTGTATAAAGAGGGCCCCGAAATCATTACCTATTCGGTTTCCCCCTTTTCTCTCACTTACACACTTCTTATCTCGAGATCACTCGTACTTGCTCAATAGATGGAGCATCTGCTTGTTAACGGTTTCGTCTGCCTCTCAGTGTATCTACATCTCCACATAGGAGACACGATTCCAACCTGTCAGATATATAGAGAAGTCAAGGGGTGTGCAGTATGAGTGCACTGAACTTGGTTTACTAGTGACTCATGTGACAATTGATATATACACGGGGACGAGGACATGAAATTTGGGGAGGATCTGCGCTCCAATTCAAAGAATTATATATTTCGGTGGTAAAGATGTTCTCCTGAAAGGGGAGATGCTCGAGATGGTGGTTGCAAAGACCAATATGCCAAAGAATGCCGATGTACTTCCAAGGCTCAAACCATGGAACAGTAGTATGTGGTCAGGTTACGATGGGTTCATTTGTGAGCAAGGGCAATCAAGTCAAGTGACGCAAACTCGCTTAGTGTATAGACAGACATGCCTGGCTCAGGCAAACTGGAGACGTTCCTCCGTCCACCCAGGTTGCAGATATTTTGCATCGAACCTAGCATCCCAAGCACTCTCATAAACTCCCAACACATTCCATTTGACATCCACCTTCGCTCCTGTAGCGGTTTGCGACCAAAGGTTAAGCGCGATAACGTTCGACCCACTCATATTCAGTATCCCCGGTGGTACGGGGAACGCTATTTGATGCCCGATCTGAGGAACAAACTTTCCGTACTGGTACCTACAGAATGAATTTAGCAAAACAAAAATAACACATAAGAAGATTCGAGACACACCCGTTCACGTAGAGCTGCGCTCGCAGCTGACTACCCAACGGCGCAGTCAAAATTACTTCCAATGACGCGTCGTAGCCTTCTGGTAGATTGATATCCGAGGTCGTACGGAAGAAACCAATGGTCCCATTCTCAACACCATCCGAGGGCGACCGTGAGGCCCATTGCGTATCGTCGAACCCGGGAAGATGCCAACCGAGCCGCTCAGCGTGAAGCCCACCCTCTGCTATCACCCCCCTCACAGGATCTATATTTCTTTCTCCACCTGCGTTGCCCGCTAGCGTCCATCTCGAGAACGTTGTGATTTCGGAAGACACGAGCGAGGCGCCCAAGATACCCCTCGGGAACAGCGCATCCGCTCGCTGATCGTGCCCAGAGTGATCCATCACGACGGTAAGCACGTTTTCCCCTCCGGAAGAAACCAAGGTGGCATTCGTGAAGGAAAGCGTGAGGCTGCCGGAGACGGCGTTGACACTTCCAGGGAAACTGCCGATATAGTCCCCGTTCAGCCACGCAGACCAGCCGAAAGCCATGCCTCCTTGGACGCTCAGCGTTGCGGCGGACGCGTTTCCAGTGAAGCGGCCGCGGAAGATTTGGACACCGGTATGGAACCCGTAGTCGTCGGCGTATAGGACGGGCAGGGTTTGTGGCTTTGTGGGATTGGGCGTAGACATGTGGTCCGCGACGACCCATTTCGAATCGTCGTATGTCGCGTGACGCTCGGGCAACGCGTCCGCGTATTTCCATTGCGAAAAGGTGAGTGACTTCTGTAGATTCGCTGCGTCGAGAGCAGGCTTGCCCAAGGCAGCTTTCAGACTCCCGTAGGACGTCTTGTGGGCTGTAACCGCCTTTCCGTTCCACTCGATCTTGGTGACCCTCACAGGAGTGAACAACTCGAGGACCGTAGCGCCATCGAGATCACCGGTTACGTGGGCTGTCGAGTCGGAGAACGCAAGGGAACGTACAAGGTAAGGACCCGTCGCGAACACGACCTGTTCCGGTGAAACGATTGGATCATTGCTCAGGGTAGGCGCCCAGAACCTATAAGCAATCGTTCGGGGAAGGAGGAGGACGCGGAAATCATCGAACTGCAGAACTGCTTGCGTCGTTTGCTGCCTGTACGAAACGACGAGGTTCTCCCCGACTTGGTGGAACGCCCCTCCAGTCCCTGACACTACTTCCCGCCTGGACGAGCCGCCTTTGATCATGAACTCCCCTGACTCTCCAGCGGGCAACCACAGAGCTAGTATGCTCTTCCCATCGACGACGGAGTGCGAGAGCACCTCCGCGGTCGAATAAACAAGAGAGTGGTCATCAAAGGTAAAATCCGTCACTACGATTTTGCTCTGTCGACCACTCAACCTAATGGGGGCAGCGAACTGGGGGATAGTGAGGTTGCCGACGGATGTGGCGACATTGACCTTGAAATCGGTCACGTTCTGGGATGCGCTGATGTCGTGCCTGGTGACGTAGAACGCGGCCTGGGTATCGGGATTTCGAAGCTCTGTGGCGCCCACAGTGGGTTCGGTTGTATAGGCGGTCGAGTATCCGACTCGGTCGGTCATGGTGAGGTCCTGTGCGGCGCGGAAGAAGAATCCCAGGATTTTCGTTTCGTAGTACTTGTCCGAAATTTGCCGTGATTCTTGAATGGGTGCAGAGTAGTCGTAACTTGTCCCAACAAGGTTTGTAGCTGTCACTGCGGTGTCAGCGAAGACGAGAGGGAAGTAACAAATTGCCTTACCTAGCCCTCCCCAATTCGTTCCGCCGTATAGCACTGTACGTTCCCTGATCAGCCGATGGAAAACTGTGCCATTTTTTCGAGACATACTGTATAAGCTAGCCATTGTGATCCTCTCTGCCGCCAAATGACGATAAAACACATTTACGAATTCAGGTCCCAGGTTCGCAGGACAACCACCTTGCGGACCTCCCCTTTTTTCACCGTATTGTAAGTCACCTGTCGACGATTTCCTTCAAGAAAGTCTCACCATGGATTGTACGAGCCACCCTGGAATTCGGGGATAAATGATGGTTGGGTCGGGGAGACTTCGTTGAAGTGGTCGTGGTAATCTACAACGTTGAAGCTGATCTCTTTCTGCCCACATTCTGCGAGGTTGCATGACCTGTTCCATGCGTGCTGTCAGTGGATGTACAAACTCGTGGGATGCATAGAAATTATACCAGCAAGCAGGGTACGAATCGACACCTGTATATCTGGTTTCAGCCTGCATTGAAAAACAAACGGGTTTACGCCACGCACCGTAAAGATCCTGTTGTCCGAGACCAGGGAGAAAATCGGTCGACCACGATTTCGCTGGGAGGCAAGAACTCGTCAGGACCACACGACGTGCGATAACGATGGTCCCTACAGTTCATATTCGGCGCATTTGTGATGATAGGCTAGATGTCTTCTTTCAGTGCTTAGGATGCCAGGATGCGAGCAGCAATAACTTACCACAATCACATCGTTTTCTCGCGTGTTATTTTCCAAAGCCTAAGGCGAAAGGCAGAGTTGACTGGATGTAGCAAGCGTCGAAGAGCGATTGCACTTACCACCATATACTCGACCAACGGAGTGTTCAGGCTGCCATCCCTGTTCCTCTGACAGCAAATCTCGTTTTCGATTTGTTGAAGTAACTAAAAAATAACGAAGCATCGAAGTTAGGGGTCGCAAGGGGGAAAAGATCCGGATTCTGACGATTGTTCCACCACTGGTGACCTGATACTTCGCGGCGATCTGATTCAGACGAGTCATGAATGGCTTCCATGCAGCCGTGTATCGTGGGTCGCTGTTGCGAAGTCCGCCGTATGCACCCGTAGTCGTCCATAACGCAAACCCTCCTGCGGTGGTCTCCGCGCTGTTGGAAAGAGACGAGCCGATTAGTTATATCTCCTAGTACAATCAAGCATGCGGGTGTCAGAACGCACGCTCACTTAACGTAGGGGCCCCCTCGGAGCGTCACGAACAAACCAACTTCCGTGGCGAGCTCGAAAATCTTGGCGATATCTCGAGCTCCAGTTTCAAAATCGATCGTTGAGTTGTTCGGGGCGTGGAAAGCCCAGTGACTACACAACGAATGAGCTTCATAATTAGATACAAAATTATGATATACAGGACTGACGAGTATACAGAGACAGTGTTGAAGCCCGCGGCTTTAATTTTCTCCAGCACTATCTTCAAGTCAGGACTTTTGTAAAAATTCTGTAGGATTGGAACTACGTACGGTCGCGCCAGACTTCTGGCACTGGTATTCGCCCTGTCCATGATTGAGTTAGTTTCATGTCCGAGGGATATAATACAAGATTAAGCGTAGCTCACAATAATGAAACTCCCCGGACCAAACAAACGTGCGCCGACCATTCACAGACAACGAATAATGATCCCACCGCACCGCGTCCGTGAAACCATCATCATGAACAGGCCACTGAGAGACGGCCGCAGCAATTAAGGCCAATATCGACGCGGACGTGAAAAAAGTCAAGAGGGATCGCATGTCCTAGGTTAGTATTTGCGTCTCTGACATCGCCCATCCCCCGCCTGATACTGGATCTTATGTACATGCCTGAGTCCCGTAAGCGCAGGCAGCGGGCCGTAAAAGAGATAGAAGCAGAAGCATGACCGCATCACCGGACATCGATGAGGGCGCAAGGGTGCCCAAGAAAATTAACGAGGTATGGTGTTCATAGGTCGGAATTATGTCGGATAAAACGAAGCCGATTTTCGAAATAAGCACTGTGCTGAGCATGTGGGGCGTGGGGTGGGGACAATCGATAAATGGTAGATAAAACTCACATCCGTGAGGTGCTCGCAAGAAAAATATACGAGGTTATATTGTCAGTATATATACTGGCCACTGAGTGATTAGGGTAGTCTTCGATCTCGAGCTCAATTAGGTGCCGTTACGTCTGTCGTTTTATTCTCGTTTTTTTTTAACCCCGTCCCGTGGACACATTCGGGAAATTGTAGAGGAGTATGATGAGTACCGAGACGGACAGCGGCGACGCTCCATTGTCAGAATGAATGGGGGTAGGTGCTGGGTATTGCCGGGCAAGTTCAAACACCGATGTATATATTTATCCCCAGTCGAAACTATTTTTTTTATCGCACTGATGTCGACGCCTCGTACCTCAGATCTCGTTCCTGGCGTGAGTCTTACCTATCTCACGCGTTTTAGCACGCTATCGCACCCTTACAAGGCTAACACATTCGTGGAGCCTGCGGGAAAGTATAGCACGCCGATCGAACGCGTTGACTCTGACCGCACGGACGAATCGCCTTTCGGTTCAGCCCTCACGACACCAGTGGACGAAGATGTCGAACTTTTTTCGGGGATCGAACAACGGTTGCTCGCCAAAGGCCTTGACTCCCATGGTGATGGAGCACCCGTGTATCTCGGCTCACAAGAGGCAACGCTCGACGCAGATGGCTTGCTGAAGGTAGTTCATGGAGATAGCAAGGTGCGTAGACCGCAATAGAACACTACAGAGATCTGACATCGAAACGATCTTTTTATGTCGTGTCGGCTTCTCTAGCTCTCCGTTGGTGACGCGCTCAAAGCTGCCCCAACACCCTCGCCCTCGCTAGATCAGCTGAATGTCAATTTCAGTCCGAACATCAAAGTCGAACCAGTCAACCCGCGTGTTTCTCGTCCCCGCGCAGGAGTGAGATATCTTCTTTGTTGTATCGGTGTTACCTGGAGAAGCTAATGTGCATCGTGACGGGAGAGTATCTACAGCCAACCGAATCGCCCGCTCAACATTGCAGGCGAAACCCCAGACACGCAACAACTCCAGGAATATGTTTGACTATGCACTACGTCCGAGTTTTGTCGGGTGCTGACATAGTTATTCCTCGTTTTAGCCTTTTTTTGAGTCTATTCCCGCCGCGCCTGATGTCCAATCCTCCCACGACGGCCCGCCTGCCCCAGACGTCGATGACAAGGTTCGTGTTAGAACAAAGAACTTGTTCAATAGCGTGCTGAGAGCCCGATTCTTTGCAGCCTCTCCCCCCCTCCGTTGTCAACACAAATGCTGAAGACCCCATCCAAACTGCCAAAGAACTCTTCTCTCTACTTCCCTTTGCACACAACAGCCCATCCCTCGATGACATCTCTCTCGCCAGCGATCTCCTCAGCTCTTCCCTTTCCAGCATTTCTCCTCGCAACCTGGTCGCTACCCTCCTCCGCGTGATTTTCTTCCTACCATGGTGCCTCCTCGCAGGCGGCGCCCTCCTGCTTCTCCCCGGCCACCTCGAGACCCTCATCTTCGGCCCCGGATACTACCCGTCTCCCAAAGGAATCCGCCGCTTCGCGTTCTTCTCGTATCTCGGATCGGAGCTCGTGAGCACCTTCGTTGTGGTTCTTTTGGTTTTCTGGTATGCGTTTCCGACTGTAGGGCTTCTGGTGGTTGGTGGTGTGGCTGCGCAGGCGGTATATGCGTGGCAGGGGTTTCGGGTTGATCGTAGTGTACCGCTTGGCGAGGATGATCGGCAGACGGTGTATTTGGTTTGGAAACAGTATAGCTTTGTCGGTGCGCTTAAGGGATTGACGAGTACGGAGAGGGGGTTCTTTGCTACGGGTGCTGAGGACGACGAGAATGAGGAGGATGAGGAAGGTTTGTGATATTTGTTTCGGGCTCCTGTGCTCCCCCTGTTGTGTAATCTTTGTGTATTCGCTGGTCTGTTGTACCAGTCTCTGTAATCTTTATCCTCTGCTCTCAGTGTACACATGTGATGCTAAGCTCGATATATGACGGGGCTGGACAGGCCATGGCACCCTTCGTCGCAAAGTTACACATTATGTACGCATGCAACGTGTACTTCACCATGTATCTAAGGCTGGACGCGTTGTACGATGCGCGTACCGTTGAAACAGAAGCGGGGAACATTTAGATCCTAGTTGGGTTTGTGGTGGCCCATCTATCATTTCAAAAGCGTTCTCCAGCTCCTGAAGGTTTTCCGCTTTGGGACTCGGCTATTGGGCCAATCACATCTCGAGTTGACTTCCTTACGGAGAGTTCGGCAAAGAAGTCTTGCGGCAGATGCATACCCGCCCAACCTCGCAAATCCAACGTCACATTGGAGGTTCTCGCCAAATGAGCCCTTTCTTAGATTTTGCTCGGTTAGTTCATATCTTTTTTGATCCGATTTTGATCTTGACTGGACTTGAACGTTGACGAAGTCCATATAACAAACTCACATTTTCGGCAAGCCGTGGCGGTGCCGATCATCAAATTCCTGTTCAGCAACTCCCATGGGCGTCGTGCTCTGTAGCAAGGGCGGCCTTTTCGACTTCCGGGACCCCTGCGTGCGCTCATCTTGGAGCTCTCTTCTTCCCGCCGTTTTCGTTTTCTGTCTCTGCCTCGTCTCAATCTCCCTACCAGCTCCGATACAGAAGGTCGTCGATGTGCTGACGCGTCCATTCAAGACGTACCTTACCCTCAACGAGGCCGAAGCCCTCGACACGGACGTAGCCGCGGGAGACACCGTGGACAGCGATGAGGACGCTAACTTGAAGCCTGACGCGGCACCACCGCCCGCAGCCCCGCTCTGGCGCACACTCGTGTTTGTGCTCACTGGACTTGCAGAGACGCTCTGCTGGTTGGCATACGGGTCGTTCCGGATCATAGAATCGCCGTCTGATACGTGGGGTGCCGTCAGAACGTTACTCATCGCGGGTTCGTGGCTGTATACCGTGTTTCGCCCTGTCGCGCGACCACCAACGACCGCGCCGTTCGACCTCTTCGCGCTCTATATCTTCCTATTCATCGGCGCGCTGCTTCAGGTTGGGGGAGCGGTGTACGATCATGAAGTGTTTGGAGATGCCTGGCCGGCAGGGGTGGTGTTGGCGGCGTATTGGGCGAATTTGATGGTAGTAGGAGGCTTGTTGGCCGTCGTGGTCAATATGCCGTTGGGGGTGCCGAGTAAAAGGGTTTGCAAGGATGAGATTGTGAGTGGGTGGTTCTATGGGGCTGTGAGCGAGGTTATTGATGCCTGCTGCAGGGTCTCTCTGTTTCTCCTGAGGACTACACGACACTGTGGGACTGGATTACATTCAGCTGGGTATATCCCCTCGTGAGACGCGTAAGTGCTCCGTCATTTTGCTTGGCTTCCTGGCTCACGGCTTCATAGGGACGCGATACCACGCTCAACGAAAAGGACGTATGGTCACTCAGCCCAACGATCCAATCACGGCCCATCTTCATCAAATTTATCACCATCCAGTGCGTTTCTTCATGTCCCATCACAACCGTTACGCCGCTCACATCCCTCCAGGCGGTCAACGCTGCTCCGCCGCATCTGGGCCGCAAATTCTCTCGACCTCCTGTATGCTCCCTCGCACCACACCTCACACCTTTCTCATAGCTCACATCCATTTATAGCCTTGACTTCCTCCTGACGTTCGTCAGCGTTACATTCAACTACGCCGGGCCATTCTTTCTCAAGTCTAATCTTTCCCTTCCTGCTCCGCTGTAACCGGCGTGCTAACATACCGCAGACGGATTCTAGATGCCATCGACCTCGAAACCCAGACCCCCGAAAGTCGTGCCCGGGCGTATATCTACGCGTTCCTCGCCTTCGCATGCTCGATATGCAAGGTGCGGGGGCCATCGTTTTTTTACTGTCTTGCCTGACCTCTAACTTCGAGACGGCATGCATGGCAGGCCCAAGCGGATGTGCAACACTTGTGGTTTGGACGACGAGCTGCGACGCGGATCCGGTCGGAGCTTATGGCTGCGATATACGACAAGGCGCTCAAGCGTAAGGATTTTTCTGGGATCATTGATAAGGCGAAGCAGGCGGAGAAGAAGGAGGAGGCGGATGCGGCTACTGCTCGTAGGAATCGTGTCTTGATGTGGCTTATGGTTTTCTGATCGGGTGTACAGGGAAGAGCAGTAAGGAGCGCAAACGCGAAGAGAAGGAGAAGGCGGCGAAGGCGGACGATCCGAAGGCTGGTGCTGATGTGGGCAAGATCGTGAATCTCATGGCGGGCGACGCGAATCGGGTACGTTGGCTCGCCCCCTTTTTTTTTTTTTTTTTTTTTTTGTTATGCCTGGCTTACGGTGGTCTAGGTCTCCCAAACCGTATCGGCGATGTACTTCCTCTACGGAGCTCCCTTCGAAATCTTGATTGCTGGGACTTTCCTGTACCAGTGCGTGTCGGCACGCTGAGACCCTCTCGTGCAATGCTGAAACACCTGTTGTTGTTGTTGTTGTTGTTAGGATGCTTGGGTGGAGCGCGTTCGCCGGGTTCTTCATCCTCTTGGCTGGCTGGCCCCTTAACAGCTTCATCGCCCGTCGGAGTATCCGCATCCAGAAGGGTCTCCTTGCGGCGCGGGACAAGCGCATGGGGGTCCTGAACGAGCTCATCGGTGCTGTCAAGTTCATCAAGTTCTTCGCTTGGGAGGAAAAGTGGATCGGGCGGGCGTTGGACGCGAGGGAGGTGGAGATGCAGTGGATGATTAAAGGTCTGTACTTTGTTGATGCTGTGTATTTGGGAACGTTGGGTGTGTGTGCTGAGGTGATGGGATTGTGGTGTAGCGCGGGTCAATTCGGTCATGTTCTACCTCCTGTGGACTTGTGCGCCGATCTTGGTGTCTATCATTTCGTTCTTCACGTATGTCATGCAGGGCAAGGAGCTGACCATTGGGATTGCATTTACGGTTCGTTCCTTCTTCCACGTGCTTCTTCTCATCAAAGGAGCATATGCTGAGATGTGTGTGCTTTCTAGTCTATCGCGCTCTTCAATATGGTCAGGTACGTGGTACACTTGTCTCGAGGTTTATCAGTTGGCTCACTGTACACCTTCATCTCAGAGCTCCTCTTAACGTCATCCCAGCTTGGATCGTGCAAATCCTTCAGGTGCTTGCGCATCTTGTTTTTCACAGCCTTATCTCTGACGCACATTTTAGACTGGAGTCGCCCTCAACCGTATTGCCGTATACCTTGATGAGGACGAGGTCACCCCGCAGGTCTCTTCTCTGAAGAAAGACGCGTCCCATCCGCCGCCTGCCGATGAGGAAGAGGGCCTCGGGCTTGAGAACGCGTCGTTCAAGTGGAACGAGGTCGAGGAGTTGAAGGACGCAATCGCAAAGGACAAAGGAAAGGACACTAATGGCTCGAGTGCCTCGCCTACGTCTACAGCCTCGGATGACGTTAGCGTCACCGTAGAAGGGGCGTCCGGTATAAACGAGGCGACGTTGGCGGAGGAGATGGATCATCGTTTCGAGCTGAGGGATATCAATGTACGGTTCCCCGAGGGCGAGCTTTCTGTTATCACTGGACCCACTGCGTCTGGGAAGACGGCACTCCTGGTATGTTTTCGCTGTCTTTTCCTTTGTGTACACACTGACCTTGGGCTTTTGGTATTCCACAGATGGCGCTGCTCGGCGAAATGACGCTCCTCCCCGGCGGAGGGCGGATCATCATGTCGAAGAACCCAAGCAAGATAGATGCGAACGGGCTCATGCACGCCATATCGTACGCTGCTCAGGCTCCGTGGCTCAGGCACCAGTCCATCAAGGATAACATTCTGTTTGGGTACCCGTATGATGAGGAAAGGTATGAGGCTGTGGTGGAGTGTTGTGCGTTGAGGCCGGATTTGGATATGTTGGAGGATGGGGATGCAACGGAGATTGGGGCGAGGTATGTGGTGGTGGTTTGACGTGCGTTGCGTGCGGGTGTTGATGTAGTTTTTTTGCTTGGTGTTTTAGGGGGGTCAGTTTGTCTGGTGGACAGAAGGCACGGTAAGTCATGGAGTGTTTAGTGGTTGATTGGGTCCTGGTTGATCGGTTTTGTAGAGTTGCGCTGGCTCGTGCGGTCTATGCGAGGACCAAATATGTGCTCTTGGATGATCCGCTTAGCGCTGTTGTAAGGCCTTTTGTCCGCCTCACCCTGACCTGCCTCACGACGGTTATGTTTTTAGGACAGTCACACTTCGAGGTTCCTGTATGAGCGTTTACTTCGCGGCCCTCTTTTGGCAAACCGCACGGTTGTACGTCTCGACTGCCTTTGACCCTGTTTTAATCACGTCGCTGAGGAGCTGCGTTAGATCCTCGTTACCCACCATGTCGAACTCGTCCTGCCTGGAGCGTACTACCTCGTCCGCATGCTCGACGGAAGGATCGACACCCAGGGCACCGTCAAAGACCTTCAAGCTCAAGGCGTGCTGGAGCACATTAAGCAGGACGCTGCGGTCGAGGTGCAGAACGAAGAGGTGGTTGCTGCGGACCCAGCCATAGAAGAGGTTGATGTAGAAGTGAAGAAGGTCGAGAACACGAAAAAGCCTCGTAAGCTCATCAAAGACGAGCATCGGGAAACTGGGGGTGTCAAGTGGTCGATCTACAAGAGCTATCTGAAGGCGTCGTACGTGTTGTCATTACATCGCAGATGATGATTACATCTCATGCGGGTGTAAACAGGTCGTATTGGATATGGGGATTCCTCGCTTCACTTGTGCTCGTGGTGCAGGTATTGGGCGTTTCCGAGAAGGTCTGGATTATGGTTAGTTCTGCGACCTTTCCGATCTCGAATGGGAACTCATCTTCGCGTAGATTTGGGGAGAAGCCTACGGAGAGCAGGAAAGTGCACCCGCGTTTCTCGCGTTCCGGTCGTTTGCTACCAGGGAGCAAGAAGTCCAAGTCGATGGGTACTTGTCGTCAAATTATCATACCAACGGATTCTACGGAATGTTTTCGAAAACGGGTCGGTTTGGCGTCAATTGGCCCGAGGCTATTCGACACCCGTTGTTCTACATTGGGATATATGCTGCAATTGGTCTGGCCAACGCCCTCACGAGCGTCTGCTCCATTGTCGCTCAGTATACTGGCGCTTTGAGGGCATCTAGGATTCTTTTCAGGTCAGATATAGGTCTTTGCTCATAGTGCAAAAGGAGGCTGATTCTAACTAGGCAGTTATTGGTCACGGTCGTGCGAGCTACATTCAGATTCCATGATACCACACCTCAAGGTAATCACCGGAAGTCTGGTTTCCTTGTTGATAGCTGATCCATTGGCGTCCCAGGTCGCATGCTCAACCGCTTTGGAAAGGCAAGTCTCAGCTCCTACTTCCAAGAAATCAAGGCTGATGATCAATGAAAGGATGTGGAAACTATTGATTCGTCGTTGGCTGGTTCGCTCCAGGCTGTCAACTCGTCGCTTGCCAGTTTCTTTGCATCTATTGTCACTGTCGCGTGAGTAGTGCATTTTCCCCTACCGAACATAACCTCAAGCCGCTCGTAGTATCGTGTTCCCCTGGTTCCTTCTGCCAGCTGTTTTTATCGGACTCGCCTACCGTGAACTGGCGATTGGGTACCTGAACACCGGGCGGGACCTCCGGCGCATGGAATCCAACACAAGGTCGCCTATCTTCTCCGACTTTGGTGAGCTTCTGGAGGGTATCGTCACCGTCCGCGCGTTTTCAGCGGAGCTACGGTTCATGAACAATTTGCATCGGAAGATTGATACCACGACCCAGGTAAGGCGGACAGAATTGTATAAAGTGTGGGGGCTCACAGCAGTAGATGTGGTACACGTTCTGGATGACCAATCGATGGCTGTTGTTGAATTTCGATGCGCTGGGCGCGTTGGCTGTTCTCATCACCATGCTGTTCTCTATCGCGACGCTGAGTGATGGCGCCGGTATGGCAGGTCTCTGTATAACGAGTGCGATGGCTTTCACGTCCTCAGGTGGGACTCCGTCGTCTTTTTTCTTGGTCAACTGTGACTGAATCTGTTTGGCAGTCTATTGGGCCTGCCGTTTTTGGACAGGTATTTACTTGATCCCGTATAGAATCGCGACTGGTAATTCTGATTGTCATACTTTGCAGCACTCGAATTGGACCTCAAGTGTGTATCTATGTCTTTCCTCTGCATCCTCTCGCTGACAAAAGGTAGTTCTGTGGAACGTATCGTGGAATAGTGAGTATGAGCTATAATCTCTAGAGTCCCGTTTCTAACCCCATTTCAGTCTCGACCTTCCTCAGGAACCTCCTGCGATCATTGAGTCGAACAGGGTGCCTGCATACTGGCCTTCGAGTTCCGATAACAACGCTCTCGTTGTAGTTGACGATCTGGTCATCAAATATGCTCCTGACCTTCCCCCGGTCCTCCAAGATGTGTCCTTCACATTGAAGGCCAGAGAGCGTGTTGGTCTCCTAGGTCGAACAGGTCAGTATACAAGATCTATTTTTGAGCATCTTTGACCTCGCGGTCTCACAACTCTCAGGCAGCGGAAAATCGACTTTGGCTATGAGCCTGCTGAGATTCGTGCGTCACTTGGATGTCTACATAACTACTATCTCATTTATTGCTGTAGGTTGATCCAACAAGTGGCCGAATTTTCATTGATGGGATTGATATATCCACCATTGGAGTTCACGACTTGAGATCCAGACTGGTAAGTTAGGACATCCTACAAATTGACGAGTTTGACACATCTCTCTATAGACCTTTATACCCCAAGTCAGTGACAAGGCTTTATTTTGCTAAATTTGCCAACAGTCGTCCACAGGATGCTACACTGTTCTCCGGAACCATTAGAGACAACCTGGATCCGTTCGGTGAACACACTGATGCCGAGTGTTTGGATGTCCTGCAGCGCGTCCACATGATCACTAATAGCCCATCTGGCTCCCGTCCAGCGTCTGCCAGCTCTTCACGTGCTGCTTCTCGCCCTGCATCTATTCAAGGCGTCGAGCGTGATGAGACGGCGGATTCTATCTCGACTACCACCACTGATGTCGATACCAAAACCACGGTCTCGTTAGACACACAGGTCTCAGCAGGAGGCGCCAACTTTTCACAGGGACAGCGGCAACTAATTGCTATGGCCCGAGCCCTGCTCCGCCGTAGCTCTATTATTGTATTAGACGAAGCTACCAGTAGTATTGACTTCGCCACTGACGCCAAAATCCAAGCTACTATCCGTGAAGAGTTCAATTCCTCCCTACTCTTGACTGGTGGGTGCTTCCCCAAGTGTTTTGATTATGACGATTTTTGATCCCTCTGCAGTTGCTCATCGTCTGCGCACTGTCATTGATTATGATCGCCTCATTGTGCTTGATAAGGGACAGGTATGCCAGTCCTTTCCTTATTCTCCAGGTATATTTATCGTATCTTTGCAGATCGCGGAATTTGATACCCCATGGAACCTAATTCGGAAGGAAGATGGTATATTCAGGAATATGTGTCTCAAGAGTGGATCCTTTGGCGAACTCGAGGCAGCTGCAAAGAATAAGGCAGAAAGTGAAAACCTCATCTAAGATGCGTTGTGGTAGTACATTTAGAAAGTATATATTGGTGTAGGATTGAATATTTCGTGCATATGCATACGTCAACACACCGTCTGAGAGATCGCATGAGAATAATTTGGACAGGTAGTATCGTCGTCGTCAGGGCTTTACCTGCGTAATCAAATGCATCGGTCGCGCCACTGATGCTGTACTGCGACCACTTGATAAAGGTGATTGCTGGGGGAAAATAGACCCCATGGTGCTTAGAGAAATAATCATGTGTACGCAAAAACACAGCCCACCGTACGCCTCTCTCTGCCCATCAGCGTATGAAAATCGCATATCAGATAGCCGCATTCACAGGGAGCGCGTTGGGAGCTATTCACACCCAAGTATAGCTAGCTTCTAAAGGTGTCGTCTAAATTTGATCGTTCTAGCATCTCAGTGAGTTTGGCGTCCCTATCCGCAGTCGTTCGCTAGTCAAGGATTTCTCATACCTTCGTGATAACGGATGGGCCACCTCAGGAGTTGGAAGGGCCACACCGAGATCATGGTGGCACCCCGACGCCATCAATCTGCAGGAACTCAGTGCTCGAGATCTCGGTTTGAGACGCAAGGCCGATGCTGGCCGATGCTTGGCGGGGCAGGATGTCTTCTAGGAACGCACTAGGAGTGCCAGTAGAGGCGGCCACGGGCGGAAAGATCGGAGAGCACAATTATCATCGTGTGCAGTCCCGCGAACATAGTCAAGTCGTCCTGGAATCGCGTTGCATCCCACTAACATCTTTTGCTAGGGAGGGGCGTCCCAAAACGCGTCAACGTTGCTGGGATCGAGGCTGCACGCCCTCTTGTTACAACGGAGGAGGTTGTACCTGATGTCTCTGGATCGGTGGGTTAGATGAATCCACTCGTCAACATCGTGCCTTGGATGGTGGGCTGTGTAATTTGAAACTATAATGTCAACGGCGGGGACCGACTCATATCCAGACAACACTATGCCAACAGGTACCAAGCTGACGACTGTTAACTTCCTGTAAGGTGCGGGTAGCCTCGGGAAGTAGCTCTCCACAAGGGCCGCATAGTTGATAATAATACATGGCGATAACGCTGTTTGTCAACTTACTGCAGATATATTCAGATGGAAAGGACAACATCGTACATCAAGGGTTACTCACTCACGTCTTCCGCCTCCCACCGATCCCCGAGCTTCGCGTATATCGTCTAGAAAGCAGACTCCGTGCTTAAATCCCAGCCTTTCACCAGCCGAGCACAGGCAGTTGTATTCGTCTCCGTGCAACAGCTGCAAAATAGTACATAATTAATATTTTAATTTTGCGCCGCCGAGTCACGGCAACAACGTACTCGGAACCACCCTCATAATCTTCTTCTGCACCACCATATCTCGTCGTCATTCTCGTATTTCTCCGCCTACTCAAATCTTCTTCCTGCCTTTAGCTCTCTGCTTGCTACTTCATAAGAAGGTCCCGAGATGATGAATCCTGATTCGAAAATAGATGAGGATGAGAAATTGGGTGCGGGTCGCAAACGTTTCTTCCATGACTACGACATAGCCATATGAACACAGTGGTCCTGGCCCACACAGTACAGCGCGCAAGTTAAGTCTAGCTTGCCTCAGTGCATTTCATGCGGACCAAAGTACGCCCACATGGATTTCGTCCCTAATACAAACCCTAACCCCGCCTTCCGGCGTGGCTGTGACCGCTAACATGCCTGATACCCGACAAGCCGGTAGACTTTCACATTCATCTTTACGAATATCGCCTGATACAAGGCAATAGGTCAGTTGTAGTCTGGTGACAATTACCCCATCCTGTTGTCAAACTTCTTGGATGTCAAAGGCTTGCGTGGTTTTCACGGCCGCAGCCGCCGATCCTGTCTCATAAAAGTCATAAGACAAATCTCAGCATTCTATCACCATCTTCTACATCAAACGCTACTCCCATACACTCTATCCACGACGCCGTCATCATGGTCGTTGTCACTCCTGGTATCGACTTTATTGCTCGCCACCTAGTGACGTTCAGCATTCCCTCCGCGCTATTCGGGATCTCTTTGCGTACTTTAGGAACGAAATACGAACACCCTATTCCGACATGGGTGGTGGTTTCAGGATCTGTTCTCTTTGTCCCCCTCCTCTTCACTGCACGTATCATATATAGGAAGTACGATGATAGACGCCAAGCAGCTGCGTTAGGCGCGCGTCTCGCTCCTCCAGTTGATGGAAAACGTATCGGCAATCTCGATATCTTGTCCACGATGAGGTTGCTCTGGGACATTGGTTATCCTGGTACAGATCATTATTGGCGCTTTGAATGACACTTATCATCCTTTAGGGGATGGGTTGGTCGAGGTCCTCGGCGACAAAGGGCCAACCGTGAATTTACGCATCTTGTGGTCGGACATGGTCTTCACCTCCTGTCCAGAACACATCAAAATTATTCTTGCAACTGACTTCAATAATCATGTGAAAGGTATACGACTCGCCTTTCCGTCTTGATTTTTCATCAACAACAACTTGTACTTCAGGCAAACGGTTCCACAACACCATGGGGTCTGTGTTGGGTTCAGGCGTTTTCAATTCTGACGGCGAGAAATTTGACTTCTACTGTATCGTTCCATTCCCTGACAATTGAACAGGGGATATGTGGAAGTGAATCGTTCAAGCTTTTCCATGACTCCGGACCTATTTTAATGCAGCAATTTAGGTTCCATCGTTCCATGACTCGCCCATTCTTCACCCGCGACCGAATCAGTGACTTTGAACTCTTCGACCGTCATGCCGATACTGCAATTGCCCTCATCAAGGAACGCATGCGCAGCGGACTGGCCATCGATTTCCAGGTACACACCCCTGTGTTGTTCTCGATCTTTGCGGAATCTTTACCTGATCACTTTTGACAGGACCTGATGTCCCGTTTCACCCTTGACTCGGCCTCGGAATTTCTCTTTGGCCACTGCGTCCACAGTCTCACAGCTGGCCTGCCCTACCCGCGCAACGCCTCCTATACCCCACCTGAGTCTAAATCTCCCCAGTCCCGGCGTGCCAACGAATTCGCGCGCGCATTCCTCGAGGCCCAGGAAGTAATATCGAGTCGCGAGCGATATGGCTGGATCTGGCCCATGACGGAGATTTTTGGAGATAAGACCAAGGAACCGATGAAAATTGTCAATGCATACCTCGACCCGATCATTCAGGAGGCTATTGCGAAGAAGGATGCTGCGCCCAAGTCAGACGAGAAGAAGACTGAGTCACATGTTGAGGATGGGGCGACTTTGATCGACCATTTGGTCAGCTTGACGTCTGGTACGCGCGACTTTTGTCCGCCTGCATCGAGACCTGACACATTGACCTATTTGTAGACCCTGTGGTCCTCAGGGATGAGACGTAAGTGCAATGATACTTCGTCAACCGACTTCGGTTTACAAACGTTGCATGACAGCTTGAACATTATGATTGCTGGGCGCGACACGACCGCCGCTACGCTCACTTTCATCATGTATTTCCTTGCCATGTACCCTGCCGTCAACGCACGTCTCCGTGAAGAAATTCTTGCCAAGGTTGGCCCAACTCGTCGTCCTGATTACGATGACATCAGAGACATGAAGTACCTGAGAGCTGTGATCAACGGTGCGTGCTTATGCCGTCACCATGACCCACAGTCCTGATGTGATTGGATGACAGAGACGCTGAGGCTGTTCCCGATCGTGTACGTTCTTTCTGAATTAAGTGGAAGCTCAAGCTGATTGGTGCCTATCAATAGCCCGTTCAACGTCCGGTAACTTCTACCACGAAATACATCCGTCCAACGCGACACTAACGAAAATAACTACTTGCAGTGAGAACATCAACGCAACAACGTGGCCTTCCCCCGATCCTACTCAGAAGCCAATCTACATCCCTGCGGGAACGAAGTATGTCTTCTTCGCCAACATAGGCTGGAAAAGGATCTGACGAGGTCCAATCGTAGGGTTCCGTACTCCGTTTTCCTCATGCATAGGCGCAAAGACCTCTGGGGTCCGGATGGTTTGTGGCACTCTGTAACCGTTGAGGGTCTGCACGTCATGCTTATTGATACACACAGCGGAAGAGTTCGACCCTGACCGCTTCCTCGATGCCAGGCTCAAGACTTACCTCGTCAAGAATTCCTTCATCTTCCTCCCCTTCAACGCAGGACCTCGCATCTGCCTTGGCCAGCAGGTGAGCATTAATCCCTCTCGCTTCAGAAGCCTTGCGGCTGACGCACGCGCTTCGATCAGTTCGCGTACAACGAAATGTCGTTCATGATCATCCGCTTCCTACAGCAGTTTTCGTCCATCTCCCTCGACGAGGACGCCGCTCCACCAGAAGCGCACCCCCCGCCGCACTGGGCCGACGGTGTTGGCCGCAAGACGATCGAAAGAGTCTGGCCGAAGATTCACTTGACTATGTATGCCAACGTGAGTGGTCATTCGCACTTTCTACTCGGCCTGGAGATTAAGGACATTTTTTTTCTTCCTCTTTTAGGGTGGGTTGTGGGTGAAGATGAAGGAAGCGGACAAGAATGCGTAAGAGAAGTGTAGGTCAGAAACAATGTACTGTATCTTATATCTGTCCCGTAGTATGCTACCCACAATACGATTCCGATACTCGTTATCTTATTTCACCATGAAACTTCACTGGTTACTAACGCGGATACCAACGCCCTTCCGCCACAGGCTCATTGGTGGATGTGGATCTTATCTTATCTTAAGTTGATGAAGATCAAGCAATCTCCAAAAATTCCGAGTCCAAGTTCATGCTTGCCATATACACTCCGAGTCATCCTCCAGTCGTACTTTGACTGTCAACTGGTACATAACCAGCACAAAAATCCATGATATAGTGCGACGTCTCATCAAAGTTGAAAGCTGACCGCCTAGCTGTCCTGACGTTCACGCTGACTATCATCAATACGGAGTCGACGTTTTGACTGGCCTACTCGAGATCTGGAGAGAAAGAACCGCCCCGCTCTGCTCCCCTCGCGAAGTTCGACCTGCGACTTCAATCAGCCTTAATCAGCTCCAATCACACTCTTGTTCCCTTCACATTCCTGTTCCCTGCGCGCTCGGTCATTGCAACGACTTTGACGGAACCTTTACGGTCGTCACACCTTCTTTCCCCGACGCGTGCCACACTGGTGGAATGTTATAAGGGTGTTGTGTCGGCCATGCGGCCAGTATTGACCTTGAACTCTCACCCCCCTTCACGGCTGGCTCGCCAAGTTTGAAAGTCAACCGCTTCAACCTCAGAGTTCTCTAAATCTTCTTGCTACGCAGCCCTCGTGGTCGTTTTCACTCCAGGCGTTGATTTGGTCGCACGCCATCTGGCCGCATCCAGTGTCCCCTGCGCTTTATTCGCGTTCTCTCTGCGAAGTCTAGGAAACCCCTGCGATTGTTCTATCCCAACCTAGATCTTAGCCTTATGATCCATCTTCTTCGTTGTGTTGCTCGTATCATCTTCCGAACACTAGAGGATAAACGAACAGTAGTCGCATTGGGGGCCCGCCTTGCTCCAAGAATCGAAGGAAAATCCCTTGTCAATATTGATATTCTGTTGAAGATGACCCGACGACTTGCTTCATCGCTTCAAGGTTCTGGCTTAGGATACTCCCATTACGTGTCTTCATGTTACATTCAAAACCGAGAAGTTCCGCGCGTGCCGGAATAGCAAAAGCTACGAGTGAGTAGCTCTGAATAACTCAAACCTACAATGTGTTACGATTATGGCATTACTTCCCCATTGCTACCTGCAAGTCGTACTGGAGATTCTAATCTACATGCTTGTTGTTGAAGGAAGGCGTATACAAATTAAGGCAGAGATTACATTATTACTTGAGACGAGCAGCGGAACTGAGAGAAAACTAAACATGGATTCCTGTACGTTAAGCAGCTGACTGCTGCTGTACGGGGGCCCCTGCAGACGAGACCGGGCCACCCTCAACCGATCGCGTCTCAGGGCCAAATTGCTGTCCTCCGCCGCCGGGAGCATGGTGTGGCTCGCGTCCACGGTGTCCAGCGCCATAACCGGCCGCAGCTCCACCTGCAGCAGCTGTGCCCTCGCCGTGGAGAGGGGCGGTGGGTCCGCCACGACCAAACAGGAGAGCGGCAAAGGCAGCTAAGAGGAGGATGGAGATAAGTATAAAATTCGTCCAGGCGAATGCGTGGATGGAGGTCATGAGGCGGCATTGAGAGTTGGCTCCCCAACAGAAATTGACGTTGTGGAATTTGGCCTGTTGAATGCGGTGAGTTGGCACTGCGGTTTACGGTAAAGAAGGAAAGGGCGGTTTACGGCAAAAATGGCTGCGCCAATGAGGTACAGCACCCACAGGGCAGAAAGACCGAGTATTTCGAGTAAATAGGAGGATAGGAATCCACCCTCAACGCGAGCGCCAATGCACGCCATGCTAATGGTGGGTCTCAATCTCGATGATAATACGATGTCAGGTATCAGACGTACACTGGTATGGACCAGAGGAAAGATAGGATGCTAATGGATAGCAGCTCGGCCACAATCGGTTCTGCGTTTCCTCTTTAGCAAGTAGAATGGTGGGCACCATGAGAGCAGCTCACCGTAATACGGTCGTGGTCCATGGAACACGCTACCAACGCGCTGAGTCCTGGTATGCTGGATCCGTGCACCGGTCAAGCCCAAGAGGGTAATAGAGAAGATGGCCTGTGATCACGATTAAGTCAACAAGACAGCGGTGATGGCTGGGCACTCACCAGCATGGCATAAAGGGCAAGTCGAAGAGCACTGAGGGCGGCCATGTTTTCTGTAGTGTCTGAGATTCGACCCACAGTTTATATAGGCAATGATGACCATAGCCACGTATTGAATGTGAATCTGACGTATTGCCGTGGTTGGCCGACGCATCGGAGCAGCGTAATGAATTGGAGTAACAAGTGCTATTATAGAATGTCTTAGCTTGGTGACGCGAATAGGGAGATTGCTTGGGCGGTCCATCTAACCAACGACTGCACCTGATGTTCGTACGCCCCCCGCTGGCCAACCTGAATGCCCAAGCACAAGGAGGCTAATTGCAAGAGAAAGCGAACTTCCCGCAATTCTGCAAGCTCCCGCCACGCTGATATCGCCATGAGACAAGGACATGAGACAGTCAGCAATGACGTAGTGCATAAGGGGCAAGTAAGACAGTTTGAATGAGATACTTAATCCAGAATACGCGTCGTTTGCAGCTGTATGGCAGCGAGCAGGAGACGACAATTTGGCTTGCCCTAGCCAGGCTAGCCTAGGCAAGACTAGATTTCGTGATGGAAATGCATCATCCATCCAGCCCACTATGCAGTCCGCCACAGCCCGTCATACGATGAGTGGATATCACTTTATTGTGGGTAACTCGACACAAATCCCGCAGACTCATCTCCGGACATGCCCATTTCGGAACTCGGGTGTCTTATCATGAGGAAGGGGTACGTCACGGTGGTTCTCGAAAAAAAGAAAAAAGCTTGATCGCGGGATGAGAGGATACAATTGCCAGTGGCGAAACAATACGTCGACATTAGGGAGAGGAGGAAGTATAGGAGGCAGGGCGAAACGAACCACACTGGATCACGGCATTGCTCGGCAAACACACGTTGTCAGGACAAACTTGTGGGACCACCTGCCTGCCAACCACACATCCCGCAAGATGAACGACACGAGGAAAGTCCGTGCGCCCTGCCAGATCCCTCGTGTTCCACTCTTTTTCTCTTCCTCAAAACCCGTTTCTATTTCTTAGGCTCCTCATAGCCTCTCATTGCGTTGATCGTCATGGCTTTCGACTTGCCCCCCGTCCGCATTGGATTGTACTTCACCTTGGTGAATACTTCGATTCCTTGAGCTCGGACTCCAGGTCAGCTTACACTGATGCAGGCGGTCTTTTCCTTCATACTCTTTTGCCTCTCTGCGGCGAGATTGTACTACACCACTCACCTACCCATCGGTGATCCTTTGAATGGGGGGAAGGACTTCTACGGTGAGTTTGCACTTCCCATTTACACACGCTCGACAATAACGCTCTCGTCAGATCCCATTGTTGCAGAATTACTCTTTACTACGTTGATGACCATGCCATGGTGTGGTTTCATGTGCGTACATGTTGCCCAGCAGCAAGTTTCAGCCTGACGAATCCTGCTCCAGAATCATCTGCATCCACAAACGCGTCGAAAACCGTCTCGTATCTACATTCCGCGGAGAGCTCATCGGACTCGGCATCCTTTGGCTCTTTTGGATCGTCGGTGCCTCTATTGCTTCTGTACGTCTTCCCAATCCCGTCACGAAACCGAAACAGTGTTCATCGTATCACTAGTCGATATGGGGAAATATCTCCTGGTGCCAGGGGTTCGAAGCCTGCAGAGTGCTCTCTGCGCTGCTTGCTTTCGCCTGGCTAGGATGGATCGTCATCACCATGATCCTCGTCGTAAGCATGCTGTTCAGTTTTGCCAATAAGGCACTACTCGAGCCTTTGCATGGCCGATGGGACCCAAGAGCCAGCATCTATCCCCCAAATCCCGCTTAAATGATCCGCTTCATATACAGAACACTCCTTAATCCATTTCATCACTGTTGTATGGTTAGCAGGCATGTATTTATTTTTCAGTGATACCCAAATAGTGCCCGTTCAGATATGGATGGATTTGTGAGTTGAGAAAATATACCATCTCCCTAATCTCACGCCAACACAAGTTGTATCCCATTGATAACCCCAGGATTGTGGTTCGGCTCGGGCAAACCACCCCGCTTCTCACGTTCCTACTATAACTCTCATTCACGATTGTGCTCTGTCTATATATCCCCAGCCCAACGTGACCTGACTATTTTCTCGTTGGACACTTGCATTGATTCTCTCTACACAATAATAGGCTGCTGCGCCTCAGTTCCAGGGAAACCCCCAATACCTCTTCACGAGTTGGTACCGTGCCGCAAAGCGATTGAGTCTGAAGAATGTCGGCGAGTCCCACATAGTGGGTGGCTCGGCGTTCACCTCAGCCGCTTATTGTCACTCGAGAAGCTGTCATTTATTTCGTTCAGGGGCCATACTTTTCGAAGGACGATTCTTATCAATTCAGAATTGCCACGGGCTCGTTCCTACTTCCCACCTATCAAGAACCTGATAGCACGCGAATCAAATACCACCCACACCCACAGAGAGCAACAAGCCAACGATTCGCGAGCATCGCGGAACCTCCCAAATCCGCCGCTGATGGAGCACCCTATGCAACTTGCGGCTTCCACCAGCCCTGCTGAGTACTCTAGTGCTTCTGTGGAAGTTTAAAAAAATAAAAAAAAGTTCTTAGGCCAAGGGGAGACCTCCGATAAGCCTATATCACGATAACCCTCCCCTAACAGCTATCCAGGTGCTTCTCCGCGACGGCCTCACGACAGAACCTAGCCCTTGACATCCGCTCCTCATGGGCTGACAACAGCAGCAGCTTTATCGGCTGCTCCTGGAAACACAAAAAGTCCAAGACAGACCTTGCTCCCGCGCGGAGCAGGTGCTCTGTTCTTTCGTCTCTTCGGAGTTAGTCAGTCATGCAAGTTAGTCAGTCGTGCTCTTTTCATCTGGCATCACGCCCATGATACTTGCTTAGCGCCTCCTTGGTTGACCCAGATACACGAGGCCGATACGAGAAGGTTCCGAAGGGCTTGGACGTATTGTTACAGGTATAAGTGATCCCGTCCATAATCCACTCCTGAATCGTGTACCGCCACTCGTTACCCCGGCACACACAGAGAAATGCCGTCCTTTCGCTCTCAGGTCCGTCCTCGATTCGCAGACGTCAAATGCTGCTAATTGGTGTGAAGAACCGTCCTCGTCACCTTATTTTTCCGTGGGATCGCGCTTTGAGGAGGCGTCTTCGCGCCCACCTCCATAAACGCCAACTGATGGACCAGCAGCAGGAGGAGAGGGGCAGACGTCCGGCGGGGGGTAGAAAGTCAAGCGAGGCGCCGGTTTATACACAGAGTCAAGTTGAAGCCATTCTACGCGCTGCGACATACAGTTTGGTCAGAAGTTTGGTAGGTCCTCAACGCCATTTTTTGTACGTCCAGAGAATGGGGCCTTAGGATTTCTCCAGGAGGCGTTTATCGAGCGGAAAGCTTCAGCTCACAGAGTCGGGCCTTGCCCCTAGTTACCCCCTTGACCACGATGCTCGACGTCGCCTGCCTTCCCAAGCCTGGATAATCAATCTATGACAATGCATCTCACGTTAGGGGGTGAAATACCCTGAGCGACATTTTTTTTTAACAACTGGGCTTGTCTATTGTGATTCGCCCTAGCATCAGCAGACCAAGGAGATCCCGAGAGAATGCGACGTGGTACCAGCGTTCGTGGAATCCGTTCAACGACCAGCTTTAAGTCGGAGAGCCCCAAGAGTCCATAGGTGAAGTTGTGATTCATGAACTGTCTCGACCTACATATGTTGTTTTCTCTGAGGAAATTATAGTGAAATGGGTGAAACTCTGTATGTCACTGAGTTGGTACGTAAGTGACACTGGGAAGCCCGATGATAAACCACAGCCAAATGGCACAAAATATTTGCGAAATAGTTTACAATTCACCCCATGCTTGTGATCTGAATATTATAGAATTACTTGCCTGCCATACGAATGTTTTTTAGCTAGTGTTCAGGTAACGAGTCTACAGTGAGAAGATACTTCTCAGGAATCGATGGCCCTGTGGGTGCGTTCCATCCATTAGGAAATGGAAGATTAATCGCGGCGTTAGGGGTCGATACTGCAATATACCGAAACTTCTCGACACCCAAACCCTGCAGCCATTTGACACCCCCCTCCTTAACGGAGTGAATAACCGAAGTGGTAACTTGAAAGACAGTTGCAGTTTTGCTGGCCGACTCGTAGATGAAAGCGTCGAACGTTTCCTGCGAGCGGGACGAGGGGTAGTAGTATCCATCCATAAGCTGTAATGGTCCACCAGGTAGGAAACGTTTCAGCGGCAAAGCCACGTAGTTGGTCCCGACGGGATGCGGAGTGGTATGGATGGAAATATGGTGTCCCGGGTAACCGAGATGAAGATACTGGGGAGTTATCGGACCGTTGGGGTCCTTCCAGTAAGTATATTTCGTACCCGTACGATTTGACTTCATTAGGGGAACAAGACTCCACTCCCCCCCTCTGAAAAATACGTCGTTTACAGCATCTTCCAGCATGAAACCAGCAGGAACTTTGGTAACCGGGTTTCGGACAAAGAGTTCGTAGAGGCGAGCAACTGCTTCCAACTTGTGGGTAGAAAGCCTGTCCCGAAGTTTCTCGTAAACGTAACGGGTCGGGAATGTTGATTCAAAAGCATCGCGAGTGGCGCCGGGGGAAATAACAACAAGTTGATGGGGAACAGGTCCTGCCAGATCCAACGCCGACGCTCGCCTGAATAACGTCGCCACGTCCTCGTACGTGATCTGCGCCACCTTCCCGAGCAAGGATGTCTCATATTTCAAAGGGTATAAAGCATTGACGTATACCGAGCGAGCTGAGGTACCGTAACGAGTGGAAAAGAATTCGATCTGTGCTTCAGAACAGACTAGGTGTTGCAGCACTCGACTGAGAGAAATTACAAAGCGTTCCTAAATGAGAGTGTAGGTGACGTACCCAACAAGAAGCTCAGGAAGTGTCCATGGCTTCATAAAGTACCGCGAAACTGAGCCTGTTGCTTTATCTATCCATGCGAAACGATGTGGGCGAGGTGATGAGGCTTGAACGATAAATAGTTTGAGATCTTGAATGAACGCCGGAACCGTATCGAGGGTCTGGTTTGAATCGATCAAACACCATGTCGTTGGGTGGAACTGAGACTTGAATTTTGCGGAGATAAGGCTCGGAGTCAACCGGAGCAGGGAGACGCCATCGTCGGCGAAATAGTAGAGATGGCTGGCTCGTGACTGATAAATGGTCGGAAGCCGAGCTTGGAGGCGCAAAACCAGGAGAACATATAAGAACGCAGTTTTCCCTACACTACAGATGAGGTCGCTCTGATGTGAGAAGGAACTGCTGTCGCTCACCAATACCAGGGTTACCAAGCAAGACAAACGCCCGATTGTTTGGAACAAAGCCAGCAGGAACGTTTAAAAAGGGGTTCTCCGAACGGGCTGGTTGCATGTCATCGACTTCGATGGCATCTGCAGTCTCATCATTTATCAATAAAAACCATTCCATGATCGCTCGCAACGCCTCCCCATACTCATCCCTGATCAGGACACCAGTGAAACGAGAACCTAGCTGAAGTTTACGAACCCAATCCCCCCCTTTCAGCACCATACAACCCGACGGGAGGTTGATTTTTGTCGATGGGCTTCTTTCATCCCGCTGAACTTGGCGGGTCTCAAACAATGTTGGTTGGGGTTCTCGGGCGAGCATCCATAGCACGTGGAGTGAGTGTCCCGGTGGGAGCTCTGCAGGAGCAGTGATTAGTTATAACGTGATGGGCGGAGAGGCAGCAGCGGATAAACGAGGGAGTCGTGAGGGGGCGAAGAACAAGTAGCCCAGTGTTTGATAGGAGACCAATCGTTGACGATTAGGGGAGGAGGCAACATAAAGAGAAGGACAAGCATTGAGATAATGGGGGAAGGGGAAGCAGGAATCATTCTACTTACTTTCCAACCTTTCCTTGCCCTCATCAAAAACCTTACCCTCCATAGACGACGACGGAGTTATTGTGGCTAATGATGCGACGGAACAATGAATAGGGAGGGACGAATCAGTCAGAATGGCGACAGTCAATACCATGAGCCATTTGCACTCACTACCAGGCGGACGAGTTAAAACAACGCTTAGGACAGCCTTTTCAGGTTCTTCTGCCCAGTAACTTCCCAGTCTAACCCACGGCTGCATCAACCGGAGCCCGTCTTCGAGCTTGATGTCATCGGCATTGAGACCTTCCAAGGCTACTTCAAACTTGCAGGAAGTCAGATCTGTACCACAGCGCATGCTGATACTATTCGCTACCTTCCAAAGTTTCAGAGAGTCAGCGTCAATTTTTTCGAATGATAGCTTCTTCTCTCGGATCTTTTCCTTCAGACAATGGACAGTAGCGCTGCGTTCAACCTGAACCGGGAAGACACGATTCAGGCCATCGCCTTGGACCCAGCACCACAGCTTGATCTCGTCAGACATGTGTTCGAGTTCTGCGGTTATCGCGGAATCACCCACTCCCGTTTTGACGAAGGAGATGACGTGGAGAGGTGGTGGCTATCGTCCAAGTGGAAGAATTCAAGGGTACTTCTGAATTTGTAGTTGGCGATGTCAACTAAAAGGGGTCTACGAGGGAGCGTCAGAGTTGAAATTAGGAGGTGGACAACAATGCGAAGTAGTGGCGTCCCTCATGACGTCAGCTGCAAACTGTTCGGCGGCCCGGCTCCTCCGTTGGACCACCTCCCAGTAGTGACGATCGTTGATTTATCCCCCTCTCGGTTGACTTGCTCAAACCATCATGGTGGTCCGAGCTGCGCTGAAAGGTACCTAGGGAGCTCTGCGGAGTGCAGCACTGCTGCATAGTGGACTCGCGCCATGTCTTGCGATCCTTTTTTCCAACAATCCTGGTACTATATCTCCAAGGGTTCGAATTGATGGTGCGGGAATCCCCCCATAGGTCTCTAATGGCTCTGAATTTTCTATTCGCACTCTCCCCCCGAATTCAGCTCGCGCGAACGATTTTATCACATGTGCCACGCTATGAGCTGGAGAAAGATCGTCTAGCGGCGGAAGAACGGAGGAAACCGAGGAGGCACCCAACTCTCCGAATGGATGAAAACGTGAGTAAAAAGGTACACAAGATTCTGCTTCCTAGCATAGAAATCAACGTACCATCTCTGCAGGATCGGCCTTTTTAACCATACGTGTGGAGAACGCTCAACAGCAGTTGCGGAACAACAAATGTTGTACACCGTCGGTATGCTCTAGCCCTGACTTGATTGATACGAACAGAATGCGCATCATCGTGTCGTTCATCTGTCAAAGCTCTTGGGAGAGTTGTTGGGAATCGGAACCGGCCGATACTGAAACTCTCCCTACAATCAAGATCATTGACGCGAGGATGAAGTGCTTGTAGGTGCGTATATAGGAGCGAGAACTGCGACCGCATTTGCTCCCGGGTCATCACATACGCTTTGTCCTTCGTATCTCTACATCGGAATAGTTACGTCAAGTAAGGCATCTTCACCACAAGCTGGCCAACCTTAACATCACCTGGCTACGTCCTGGCGAATGCCGATGACATTTGACACCGGTCCTCCCTCTGATTTATCCGAGATCCAAATCTCTGTCGCCTCTAGTGTCAAGTTATGCACCTGATCAGCTTCAATCCAGATTGCGAGCGACACTTACGGAACAGACTGACATTTTTGTAAGCTCTCACTGCTGTGCCTGGCTTTACTCGTTCGCTAATTGGTACCTCAAAGTGATTGTGTACATCCAGTCCGATTTCCGATCAAGCACAACCCCATCTCGACGTGCACAAGACCTAACCCACAGTCTGCCACTGGCTCCACCCATTCCCCCATCTTCTCTTGACCTGTCTGAAATCATGTTGAGAGACCAACTTTGATAGCAAGACCCATGCGTCCTGTCGATGCATGCTTTCGTTCTGTTCGATGCCAGCCGGTTACTGTATACGGACTTGAAGTTTCTGGACACTCAGAAACCATAGAAGCACGATTTATAAACCTCATGTCCCATGCCCTCGTGTTGATTTCGCACCCTCTCATACACGCTCCACCACCAACTCCCCACAAACGAGCAGGATAATGGCAGCGGTCCCTCCAAGAATTGTGATCGATGATACCTTTGGTGAGTTTCCGCGTCCAATCCGACTGCTCAACAGTCAATCGATCGGATTTAAAGGCGCATCGTTCATTGGAGTGCTATTCACGGCCATGTGCGTAAATGAGATCATATACCGAGGCAGTACCTGATCTGACCCTTTGATGTTCTAGGTTATATGGAATAACAACCCTGCAGGTATCAACTCTCCTCCTGTCCGATAGATACTTCCGATGCCGACATCGCCCAGACATACTTTTTCTATGCCTACTACCCTAATGACCGGATAGAAAACAAGCTACTGGTACGCAATCACATAGACCACTGTCCACTCATAGTTTATGACCCGATCAACACAGGTTGCCGCGATTTGGTAAACAATTCGTTCGACACGAGCTCCCAATTCCATCTGACCACGTCTCTTGCTATTAGGGCCCTTGACACGGCACATATGGCCTTAGGTACGGACTTAAGCTCCATCCAAGCTCATCTGCTCTCACTTTGCATTGTTTCTAGTGTCGATATGCATGTACTATTACCTCGTGAGCTCCAAGTGGCACTGTAGTCGGGGTGTGCTTCCATAACGTCCCGCCGCAGGTAACAAATTACGCCAATCCGCCAGCCCTTGCTGTGGGTCACTGGTATGAGTCACATGTCTCGAACGACACCTATACATACTAACCTGGCCTTCGTCAGGTCGCTCTTTGTACGTCATTTTTGCCGTGGTCATCGGATTTCCGACGGATGTTGAACTCCTTCAGATATCAGTTGGGATGAATGTACGAAGCATTTACGGGTTTCATGTGCTCGGTTAAAGCTAGTGGCTTCAGGTCATCATCGCATTTTTAGTTCACATGTAAGTGGTTTTCTCTCTGTGTCCCTAGTCCATGCTGATAAGCTTCGGTTAGTTTCTTCACCGTCCGAATCTTCCGGCGTGAGTAATGTTTCCTGCTGAGGGGTACCTCACTGACACTGCATTCAAAGTAAGCAGCCGACGAGTAAGATGGTGGTTGACATCAATCATTGTAATTTGACCTCTTATTGCATTGCCAGACGTCTGACATGTCTTCGCAGAGCATTCTCGTCCTTGCCCATTTCTGCTTCGGCATCGGTACGCATTCCAACAGTTTGGACCTGGTATAAGATCTCAAAGTGTCATCACTCAGAAACCGTCGTATTCCTGTAGGTTCCAATGTTGATCAGGAATCGGGGAGGTATCGTGCTCATCTCGCAAACCTGCATACAGCTTCCTTAAGAAACGTTTCGACAAACTTCCCGAATTCACGGTGGGTTTACTTGTGACAGCTTTGTTGATCGACATCGATGTTCCTCCCCTCAGTTATTTGCCGCCATGCCATTTGCTCTGTTTGCCGTTTTGTCGGACATATTTATTGCTGCGGCGCTATGCGTTTTGTTATATGGCAGTCGAACCGGCTTCCGAAGGTGCTCGACTACCTTCAATATGACCCCGGCTCTCTCACATACGTGACATCAGGACGAACACACTCGTCAACACCCTCATGGTTTACGCTATCAACCGCTGCGTATTTACTTCGTGGGTATTTCGTCCCTTTTGATCACGATACGAGTTGATAAACCGGGTTTCAGAGTCGTTGCTGTAGCTGAAGTCATTGTCGTATGTTCAACTTCACGGGCTGCTAGATTGACAATACCGATGTCCGTTTTCTGTCCAGTTCGCCGTGTCGCCACACAGCCTTTGGTTCTTGGCGATCGACTTTGTTGTCGGGAAATGTGAGTGTTCCTACAATCCCTTAGGTTCCCGCCTCACTCCCGCTCCTAGTATACGCCAACAGTCTTCTTGCAACCTTAAATAGCCGTCGTTCTATGCGCGGCGGATCATCAATACAGAGCGTGCACATGTCGGATATCAACTTCGAGGGAGAATCACGACGGGCAAGTAATCTTCTACTCAAGGTGTAGTTTGCCTGCTTCTGACGACCTGCATCGCCTAGGCGGATAGCTCGGTAAATCCTTCGAAAAGAGGTTTTTTTTTCACGCAGCGTGCTGATCTAAGTCTTTAGACTCAGAAGGGTGTCATACTTGATCTGCGAGGACAAGACACAACATCAAGCGCATCACGCACTACGCGTCCGAGTACTAGTGATTCAAAAGTGCGGTATACTACTACAGGAGAATCAGTACCAAATCTGAAAACATAAAAATTTAGAATCAGTCGGTGACCCCACCAAGTGACTTTTTGAACATGACTTTGTAGAAGCATCATCTCATTTCGATGGTTTCCCCCTGTGTCTGAAGGGTATAACGAGTGCCACTGTGTCTATCAATCGTCGTCATCATCATCATCATCACGGCTGATATGTCGCAATGGGCAGTCCAGTTGTCAAGTTTTGCTTGCCAGATACCGATGGTGATAGTATTGGGATCGTCTATAATGAGCGAAGCGCAGCATTCCTCGAAGACCTCATGATACACCGAATTGACGTTTGTCTCATGATCCCCCTGCCCATGATCAAAGGTGAAAAGTAAGGATACAAGGAATCTGCTGAGGTGGCGCTGGAGTGGCCGTGCTGGTTAGTGCAGCAAGTCCCCTACTAGTGAAACGCAACTTTGTCTCTTTTTGAGTTTTGTCTTTACCTCGACTTCGCCTTGAGACAACTGGTGATGATACCTAGTTACGCCCATGGAGCTTGCATTTCGTCCACTCCTTCCTGCAGAACAATTTAAACGGTTCTGGGCTTTCGTCGGACTGGCTAAATCCTTCGGCGGCTTGGTTCGCCGGGGCCAAGACTATTTTTGGGTTATGTGGCTGTATTTACGCTTGCTTAATAAGCCATTCGAGAATTTTCGCTTCAAGTTGGCACCAGCTACAGCTCTAGAACATCCTACCTCCGTTCAGAATTCCAGTTTGCTGGGCGCCGCGTCGACTGAAAACGCGATCATAGGTTCAAAAAAATCAACCTTTGATTCAAGCTGCGCATCTTTCTCAGAATTTACCATCTTCGCCATGCAACAACGTGTCGATGTTTTGTTGACGATTACTCCCTACGTATCTCTCGGTTCACCTAGGCCTATGGCTCTCGCCTGGTTGGGGCATACATTTTGCGATGCGTAGGCCGCGAAAAGTGAATGAGAACTAGCGCTTACTGACCATCGAGCTCCGTCGGCTAAACAACAGCGTCGCAATGCGTCATCCGCACGAACCTTGACCCTCTGAAAGGACCCGGGTTCTGACGGACCCACGAGGCCCTTTCCCCTCCTTCACAAGGACCAGCAAGTTATGCCGCTCGCATTGGCAAAAGTGGCTCACCTGACCGGATTTTGATCTCGATCTGTTTTTCGAAATGTGATCGAGCGCTTGGCCATCCGTCGGTATCACCATTTTTGGATGCATCGGTCTGGTCCAAGCCCACCGCTCCTCGTTGAGGAGCGCTCATCCTCACCCCAGAAAATTTCCTTTCGTTTGCCTTTTCGATCGATCGAATGGGATTGCGAGGTATAAGAAAACCTTGCCATGCGCGATGATGGTTGAGGTCGAATCCGTCCGAATTTTTGGCTCCCCCTCCCGCCCAAAAAAAACGACCGGTTTTTGTTCGATTTCCTTCTTTCATTCATCATGAGATTCGCAGCCACCCTCTTCGCCCTAGGGGCCATGACTCAGACCGCCTCCGCCCACTGTAAGTTCTGCAACTCGCTTCGCCTCAACCCTTTATTGACTTCGCTCCTTTGGAGACATCTTCAACGTCTTGATCGCAGGCGACAAGACCTCCACCAATGCGGTCCGCAAGCCTCAGAACAACTCACCTGTCAGTCCATTGGCTTCGCCTGACATGCGCTGCAATGTCTCCCCCAGCCAAGCTACCGAGACTGTCACCGTTAATGCCGGCGACACTATTGGCTTCAGGACCGACAGCAATATCTATCATCAGGGCCCTGCCGCTATCTACCTCGGAAAGGCTCCCGATACTGCTGCCTCGTGGGATGGCAGCGGCGCCAGCTGGTTCAAGGTACGTATTTTCTCCTCCCCCCCCTACCATTGCGACAGATGGACTCACCATTTCTTCTCAGATCGCTGAGTGGGGAGCAACCTTTAACCCCTTTGGTTTCGTGGATGTGGGCATGAACCAGTTGACCACCACCATCCCCAAGAACACGCCCTCTGGCGAGGTATGTCATCCGTTCCACTCATCCACGATCTCTCTCGAGCGGGCTTTTTCGTAGTACCTCGTTCGCGCTGAACAAATTGGCCTGCATATCATGCCCCCCGAGTCCTTCATGTCATGCGCTCAGATCAAGATCATCAATGGAGGGTCTGGTAGCCCTCCGATGGTCTCCATCCCCGGCTACATCAACGAGGGCGGTAAGCATGATTTACTTACCCATGGTCTTGTGGAAGCTAATCCGCCTTTTCGCAGACCCAAGCGTCAATGTTAATATTTATCCCCCAGAGACACCTACTTCGTACACTTGCCCAGGACCTGCCGTCTGGACTGGGTAGGTTTGGAAGGATTGACTCCTTTTGAATGTGTATATTGTACTACTTGCTATAGATTATACATGAAGATCTAGTCTGCTAATAAAACTTCTGTTGCAATACAATTTGTTCACAACTTTATCTGGGTCTCGAGCTTGATTCCACCATTTCACCATGTCAATGTCTGCGTCTGTTGGGGAACAGCCTCTCGAATGCCACCAGAATTCGAACTTCGCGCTGTCCCTTCCTTTCCCCAGCCACATTCGAAGTCTTGCTCTGCTTCTCTGCTCCAGATATTATTCCCGACCGCTTTTGTCATTCAGAAGAGCCAGTAGCCGTGTTCGTTCATCAGTTACTAGCCTCACCGAAAAGGTTGAGCCCATCACTTGGGTAAATACTCGGCATAATACCGAGACGGAGATATACACGTGTTCTCTAGTCAATTAGTCAGCCGTGGTCTGTTTCCCCGCCTTTTGCTTCTTACGCTTGTTCACAGCATGATTGTCCATTGAATCTCGGGGAAATTTCTCTCCGTCAGGCATCTCCCCTGAGTTCTTTCCTAATCCTCGATGATGACGACCCACTCTTTTTGACTTACTTTGTGAGCGGCATCCGTACCTTTTCCGGTCTTAAATGCTTTACGATAGTTGTAGCCTGCCTGTTCGATGCGACACGGTTATATCTTTCACCGCAAGGTTTAAGGTACTACCAAGCTTTCGAAACGATACCGCAAGGATACGACTTGACCTTCACCTCTAGAGTGATAGTAAAGCGTAATCCGTTGTCTCAAGCACACCTGTCGTCGCTCGATAGAGACTCTTTCTAACGAATGGCATCCTTCTTTTCTCTTGGCCCCCCGGAGCTTTTTCCGTCGTTGGCATTGACAAAGGCTTGGTTTTGCTTGGTATTCTCTTGCCGACGTTTTCCATGAACCGAATGTCATGGCTCTCGGATCGACAGACTCATGACCCTCAGTGGCTTGTGTATCTTATAAAAGCGAGGTTAAAACGTCTCTTCATAGCAGTACCAGCCCCTTCAATACTTGACATGAAGCTCGCTACCATTCTAGGTCTCGCCGCTGTTTCCCAGAGCGCGTCTGCTCACTGTAGGTGTTGGACTTCACTCGATGCTTCCAAGTGCCCATGCAAGTCCGCGTACAGATATCTGGACAACGCTGATTGCTGGAGGTACTACCTCTACTGCGGCCGTTCGCCAGCCCGTGAACAACTCTCCGGTCGAGAGTGTAACCTCTAACAACATCCGATGCAACGCCAACCCTGGACAGGCATCACAGACCGTTTCGGTATCTGCAGGAAGCACAATTGGCTTCAAGCTAGACAACACCCTCTACCACCAAGGACCTGCTGCTATCTACCTAGGCAAGGCCCCCGGCTCAGCTGCAAGCTGGGACGGAAGCGGTGCTAACTGGTTCAAGGTAATGCACAACTTTTTGAAAGTGACTTCACTCTGTCTGATGCTTGTTTTAGATCGCAGAGTGGGGAGCAACATTCAACCCATTCAAGTTCACTGATGAAGGCCAGAGCCAGCTGACCACCACGATCCCCTCCAACACTCCATCAGGCGAAGTGCGTACAACAGAGCAAACTCGCTTACCGGCTCACTCACGCTCCTCCATAGTATCTCGTTCGTATTGAGCAAATCGGCCTCCACGTTGCTGGTGCCCCGCAGTGGTACATTTCCTGCGCCCAGATTTCGATCACCGGAGGCGGGTCTGGAAACCCAAGTAAGGTCTCCATGCCTGGACACGCATCCGCCAGTGGTAAACGCTTTCCTGTTCGCAATCGTTCTACGTTGTGACTAAAACATAACGCAGACCCTGGCCTCACTGTCAACATTTACTACCCAATCCCGACCTCCTACAGGGTAAGGATAATCATCGGCTTTTTATCTTTGAAACAACGCTTAGCCTTTGCTCAGGTTCCAGGACCAGCTGTCTGGCGTGGATAGAGTGATGATGATAGCTTTTAAATCGATCGAGTCTTACGTAGGTGCACTAGTACGCGTTCAATATCAACTCGAAGTCGTGAAGTTTGGCAGTGAGTGAGATGCAATCGGGAGTGTCATTGGGGCAGATGGGATATACAAGCACAGTATAGAGAACTACAGAACAAGCCTTGTGATATCGCTTCCTAACGAACAAAGGAGAGACCTGAAAGGCTTTATCCACGCCAGACTGCGGGACCAGGAACCTAAGTAAAGTCCGTAAGTGGAGCATCGTTTTGCTCTCGGTCAAATTTACCTTGTAGGACGTGGGGATAGGGTAATAGATATTGACCGTAAGGCCAGGGTCTGTTTTGAAACGTTTCGTTAAGCCATTGCTTTTTCACGAAAGACAGGACCCACCGGACGCAGAGACATATCCAGGGATGGACACCTTAGACGGGTTTCCGGATCCACCGCCAGTAATCTTAATTTGGGCACAGGATATGTACCACTGGGGCGCACCGGCCACGTGAAGGCCGATCTGTTCAATGCGAACCAAGTACTATGACGAGAACTATGAGCAAAACTTCCAGATACCGGAATAAGTCACCCTACTTCGCCAGCGGGTGTGTTAGCAGGAATCGTAGTTGTGAGTTGAGAGGCATTTAGGTCGGTAAAGCCGAAAGGGTTGAAGGTAGCGCCCCATTCAGCGATCTGAATCTCTGTAGTCAAATCGATGTGAATGTTTCGTATTAGTGTCTCCTTACCTTGAACCAGTTAGCGCCACTTCCGTCCCAGCTGGCGGCCGTGCTGGGGGCCTTGCCGAGGTAGATAGCAGCGGGGCCTTGATGGTAAATCGTGTTGTCGAGCTGGAAGCCGATCGTGCTGCCTGCCGCAACAGAAACGGTTGCGGTTGCTGGTGTTGGGCTGACGTTACATGTGACGTCGTGAGAGGTAACATCCTGAACGGGGGAGTTGTTGAGGGGTTCGCGAACGGCCGCAGTCGATGACGTGCTGCCCGCGATCAAGTTGAACCATATGTCTATGGTGAGGTTAGCGCAGAATGAGAATGGTCATTGTGGAGTAGGGACCGACAGTGAGCTGATGCGCAGTGCGCAAGGAAGGCAAGTCCAAATATCTGAGAGGCGACTTTCATATTGTCAAGGGCTGAGTGATGAAAAAGAATCGTTAATCGTCGCGTCTTTTTATACCTTGAACAGAGCTGCCTGTGGTCGTCGCTACGGCCTCAATTCGGGGTTAGAGATACTATTCTGTGAGAGATGTTAGCTCCAGAAATAGACACGGAATGAGCAAGCGCATGCTAATCTAGGAGCATGACACCGCTAGACTGCGTCTCATTCAACCTTGCGCGACTTGATTTTCGGAATAATATAAGGTGTGGTGTGACCGCGTCGATTTAGCCGAGTTATATTTCCGAAGTCACGCGGACTGATGAGCGATGAAAACATGGATCGCATTCCTAGCACGAGAGTTTGACACACGGGATGGCTATCTATCCCCTCCAGACAGCGGGCCCAGGGACTGATTTTGACAAGTGCGTAAGCTAGAATCGCGCAAGATGTTGAGGAATAACGTACGGTGTAAGAAGTCGGGACAGGATCGTAGATATTGACAGTGAGACCGGGATCTAAGGAAAATGTTCAGACAAGTGGCGACTTTGTAGAGAGTCCTAGCGGTATATTGACCAGTTGGAGAGACGTATCCCGGTATGGACACCTTAGAAGGGTTGCCAGATCCACCACCGGTAATGCTGATTTGCGCGCAAGAGATGTACCACTGAGGAGCCCCAGCCACATGAAGACCGATCTGTTCAATGCGAACCAAGTACTATGACGAAAATCATGGGCAAACTTCCTGTAACTAGAATAAGTCACCTACTTCGCCCGCCGGTGTGTTAGCAGGAATCGTCGTTGTGAGTTGAGAGGCATTCATGTCGGTGAAGGTGAAAGGGTTGAAGGTCCCACTGGGCGATCTGGATTTCTGAAATCAGGTCAAGGTGGAAATTCCGTATTGGTGTTTACTCACTTTGAACCAGTTAGCACCACTTTCATCCCAGCTGGCAGCCGTGCTGGGAGCGTTGCCGAGGTAGATAGCAGCGGGGCCTTGGTGGTAGATCGTGTTGTCGAGCTGGAAACCAATCGTGCTCCCTGCCGCAACAGAAACGGTTTCGGTCGCCGGCGTCGGGCTAACGTTACATGTAATGTCGCGAGGGGTAACATCCTGGACGGGAGAGTTGTTGAGGGGTTTGCGAACAGCTGCAGTGGATGTCGTGCTGCCTGTGATGAGGTTATACCAGATATCTAGATGTCAAGCCAATATTTAAGCGGAACACGACTTGGGTATGATACTATGAATGGAGGACTCACAGTGAGCAGACGCGCTTTGTGCGAGGCTGCGAGTCCGACGATGCTAGCAAGCTTCATTACTCTTCGAGGTGAGGCTGTTGGTTACTGGACGGCAGTGGAATCGTCGCGCCATTTGTACGAGCTCGCTGTGGAGTTAGCTTTGCCGAATAACGAGTTCTGCCGCTGCTCGGGGCGTGAAGAGGGTGGTGTCGTCGTGCGCTCAACCCTCTCGACAACTGTGAGGAGCTCGGAAAAGGTACGGATATTTGCTTCGAAGAAGGGGTATGACGTGAGGAAGAATATTGCGGGCGAGATGCCGCGTAGCGATGTACGTGGTCATTGTTCGGAATCATGTGGAGCAATCGTAAGCAAGCGCCATTTTCGCCGAAGATCAGCAGTACGTCGCATCCTGACGCCGAGGCAAGAACGCTGTTAGACACTCATTGAGACCGAGCGTCGGGCGGCTCAATATGCCCTCCCACTATAAGAATAGCATAATATCATAACATCGACGGTTCCACGCCCCTCCAGTATTTCCGAAGTCATGGACCCCGTAGTGATAATCCCTACGATGAAAGGGACCGATCAAGTGTGCGGCAGACACGCTCGAAGTGTGTCGACCAGACCATGAATAGACTAACATCTTCTGAACCGCATTATGACCGTCTGCCGTGTTTCCTAGCTCGGTGAATGGTGGAGCCTGTAAATTCTAAAACGTCCAGCGTGCGAGGTTAACAACACAAAACCAATAGGCCAATAATTGATCATACAATTTGGCGGTTCAATCGAGGATTCAGAGAACAATCAATGCAGATGTGAATGAGGCACTGAGAATCTTTTATGCCACGCGTCTGAGAGGGTGATTTAGGGTGCTAGGAGAGATCATTTTCCAACCTGCCGTCTACCATGCTGAAGGACCTGCAGATTAGGACCAATCAGATGTCAATGCGCTGACAGACGGACATATCTTGTTGGAAGACCAGATTTTGTCATGATCATCAACACTGCGCAGCTAGCATCAGGCAGTGTATTGTTCCCTCATTTGTGAGCGTACATACCTGTACGTCGCGTCACTGCAAGTCTCACGGGCGCAAAGTATAAAGGACCCCCTCAGGGACAACCGGTCAACTACCAACATACTGTATACCTCACCGAGAGTGATATGTAATGATCGAATAAAGTTCACGAATAGGATCTGGCACCCATCAAACCACTGCAAGCGTTTTTGTTGGACGTTTTTGTTGGACAGGGACCGCGGTTAATTGTGTCGTGTTGGCTGCTGGTAAGCAAGGGGACGCCTCACGTGATTCTGTGAGGCATGTCCACGATTTGGCACAAGCTGCCGCCTAGACAACCACAACGACGACGACGGAAGACCATCTTGGTCGCCATCTGCAACGACCAACTCGTAGTACGATTTTAGGCCAGTTGTTCCCAAGGATCCTGCCGTTTCTGTGCAGAGCGACCCACGTCGAATGAGGGGATCACACGCATCACTTTGCACCGCATCGAGAGCTGTGAATCCCACAGGACTCCGACCCACTTAGGCATTATTAATTGAGTCCTCTTTGGACCTCTACACCCATGTCGACTCCAACTACTTCATCGCACGCGTCTGGATCCAAGACTGGATCGTCATCGAGCACGTCCACCCCATCAGGTTCCCTGACGACCTCAAGCCCCGGCTTTTCTTTTTCTTCTACTTTCACGGACCCTTTCCCTAGCACTACTAGCAGTACAGGAGGAAGAGGTGGTGGTGGTGGTGGCAACGTGAACAATGGCGGGGACAATATAAATCCCGGCGGCGGAGGCATTGCCTCCTCTGCATCTCTATATCGTACGTCCATAGATGTGGATACCGATCAATCGTTGACCTTTGTGAAACTCCGCAGTCTACACTTTCCTCGCGACCCTGGTCCTTCTCCTCTCCGTAAGCGCTGCCATCATCCTGCGCTCTCTCCTTCTCCGGCGCCGGCATCGACGCATGGTCGAGGAGGCCATCCGGAATGGCACGTGGATCCCACCCTCACCTGGCGGATTCGGCCTGGGGGGTCGTGGAGGGAGGGTTGACCTAAGCCGGAAACCAGTGATGTTTGAATCCTACATCGGAGGCTCGGAGAAGGAGCAGATGTACGCCGATGCAAAGCATGAGGCTCAGACGGAATGGGATTGGGACTCGATACGACCGTTCTCCGCGGCATACGTCGATCCACTACCTGCGCCCCTCCCCCTACCGCAGGGAAATGGATCCAGAACGAATGTCGGGAATGGATCGACGCTCCAGATCCCGCCACCGCTAACATACACACGTCGCGTAATCCGTTTCTTACGCCCCAGCCGCGCTTCAACACCCCAACACCCCATGACCCCTCGTTCGGGCACCGCGTCCGCAGTTAATCTGCCCACACTACCTCTCGGTGCGGGTGCTGCAGACGGCGGAAGCACGACTCCGGCAAAGAAAGTGAGAGTCGCGGTGTTGATTGCGATGCCACACCCTCCCACCGAGGGCGCCGAATCGAAATCGAAATCCCCTTCGCCCGTACCCGGTCCTTCATCGTCCGTGGCTGCTTCCTCCTCGCTCCCTGACGAGGAGCCGGAGCTTCCGCATATCGAGTTTGGCGTTGCGGAGCTTGATGTGCACGACCCAGATCATGGTGGGGCTGTTGATGCTGGGGGTAAGGATAAGGGAAGGGCAAGCGGGAGCGGGAGCTTGGATGTATGAATCTTATATTTCCCGTGTACAAGATGAATGTACCACTGTTGAAAAAAAATGATGTACCGACTGTACGAATATTCTACGCTACTTATGATATTTTCCGCTTTACATGAATGGTTGTGACGGGCTTACCTTGCTGTATCCCGTTTCCAGTTTAATTCCCATGGTTTGGTGCACACATGGGGTTGTGATGTGACATGGACTACTCGCCAGCATGGGAGGGCGGGGCAATAGCAGAGCAAGATAAGATATCATCGAGGGTTGCTCATCGACACCGCGCATTCACTTATTTCCCTAAATGCCACGAAAAGCTACATTTTGTCAACGAAATTCGACCTGTGCTTTTTTCGTCATGAACTGTGTCTGCGGCTTGAGAACTGAGCCATCTAGAGCCATTTCCACGGACCGCGAAACATTTTCGGAATGCAAGCGTTTTGCACATGATCCATCACACACGTACCTGAACAGACCTGAACGTTGAACCTCGGCAATAAATTGGGGAAATAAATTGCAAACTGAGTAGGGCTATGGCTACGTAATCATTGTCATTCAGGACATCAGCCACAGGCGTCCCGATTGGGTCGAAGACGCGTTTGTAGTTTTACCAACCCTTGTTCTTCCTGCCCCTTACCCTCAATTGTCCCTGAAGTTTTGCAACCCGAGGACTTGGATTCCAGCCCATTTGCAACACGCTAGAGACAGGGTCGATACAAACCCAACCGTCGCGCAAGCGGTTTTTCACAACGATTTCTTTCTATGATTCACACAGAATCCACTATGAAGCCTGACGCACGAGAGAAACTTGGAAGCACTATGCTCTTGTTAATCGCCAAACTGTCCCCTGTGCCTCGTTCGCTTTGCGGTGCATATCAGTGGCTCTCGGTGTTGGCTGACTCGCTGTTGCACAAGTCCACTGTAGTACCTGTTCATCTCGCAGCCTCGAGCAGTATCTGTGCGTTTTTCATGCTTGGCCTAATCGAATACCTCACGGTTTCTCATGAGCAACAATTTCGGTGTTATTGATTCTACGGCGCCCCTTTTTGACTGACACTGGAGTTGCGGCTTCACAGGACGGATTACAGCGGCTCGCTCGCCCGCGCCACGCGCACACGTCTCTTGCAATTGGCTCCCGCTTCCTGAGATAAGGGCACACCTTTTGACTTCCGGGACCGCACGATCACCTACTTCATGATACTTCTGCATAGTTTTTTCATCCTAGTTCCAAGCATTATCCGAGGTTAAGAAGCTCGCGCTTGTCTTGATCGATCACGCCACTCCCTCTCGTTCACTTTTGATCTGCAGAAGATGCCAAGCCCTTCGATCCTATTGCAAGACCCTTCCGTTGCGCTACATCGTGGCGTTTGTCGCATTTTCCTCCCATATTCAGATATCACTTGATGAACGGCGAATGCACGGAAGCTCACTGCGTGACCATATCTCATCGTCCCGAATGCAATGATCCCCTCTCCAGCGGTCCGGTCGCAGTCCGTGATAGCTTTCAGCGTACAAAAAGATCGGTTTTGTTTAGGTATTTAAGCAAGTCGTCAAGGAGCTAGAATCAAAGACTGCCTACAATGTTCAAGCACGCCGTCGCCCTCGCAATTACCCTTTTCGGAGTCGCCACTTCCGTTAACGCCCACGGATACGTCCAGGAGATCACTCTTGGGTCGACTAAGTATACAGGTTACCTTCCCTATTCCGATCCGTACGTACATTTCTTCCTTTTACCCTCTTTACATCCGTTTCATGTGATACCAACAGGTACTATAACCCTCCACCGCAACGGATTGTGCGAAAGATCTCAGGAAATGGTATGTGCAATACGCTTCATACACGCAAGTTCGCCTCCAATCGAATTTTGATATCTTTTCTATAGGTCCCGTCGAAGATCTCTCGCTGATCGAGTATGAAGCAGAATTTTTCTACATATCTAACACCTTCCTTGACGCCCTTGTGTAGTGTTCAATGCAACGGCTGGACGGCCGGAGGAGTTGTGGGCTCTGCGCCAGCTCCCATTTTCGGAACCGTCGCGGCTGGTTCCCAAGTCAAACTCAACTGGACAACCTGGCCAGACAGTCACAAAGGCCCGATGATCACTTACATGGCCCGCGCTCCGTCGGACATCACGAAGTGGAGTCCAGGAAACTCGTATGTAACGCATTTGAAATGTAGCTCGAAATTCGTTCCTCACTGTAATTGTTCTTCCGATTAGTGCTGTCTGGTTCAAGGTGGCTCATGCTGGCAAGGACTCGGCTGGGAAATGGGCAGCTACGGATGGTCTCTACGCCACTAACTCCGTTTACACGTTCACAATCCCTCCGAAGCTCAAGGCCGGGCAGTACATCATTAGACACGAAAGGTGAGTTTGCAACGAATATCTCCGGTCTCGAACAGGAGATTCACATTGTCAATGATAGCATTGCTCTGCACTCTGGTATGATGGCCCCTACTTGAAGTTGCGTGTACGGTAACCAATCAGACCCTAAGCCTACTCGTACCCTGGTGTCCAAATCTACCCAAGCTGCATACAGGTTCAAGTCACAGGATCTGGTACAGCGCTTCCCACGTCTTTCGTATCCTTCCCTGGTGCCTACACAGCAAGCACCCCTGGTATGCTTCTTAATTCCGCGAACAGCGAACCGACCCTGACATAGTTGATATTCTCCAGGAATTGTCTATGATGTCTACACAAGTGCGTGTTCCACTTTGTATATTGTTCACCTTGCTCATGTTTTCGTGTTGCAGATACCGGCGTGAGTACTAGGTTCGAGATGTCACCTCTAAATATAGCACCTGACTTCGAAGATAGGCCTACCCAATTCCAGGACCTGCTGTGTATGTTATTCGCTTTCAGCCTATGTGTCACCAGGTATTGATCCAGCTTTGCTGTTCAGATGGACGGGAGGAAATTGAAGCAATTACTGGTCATTGGCGCCCACCATGCGCTCTCCCTGTATCGATACTATTACTTCTGTTTGCGGCTGATGTTGATAACCTGGAATGTACGTTTTTGTGTCCAACCACTTCGTGTCGCTGCGTTGGTATTTTGTGAACAACGATGGAAACAAAGGGTGAAGTTCTTATTTAACTACGGTGAACGAATACTTCCCGGATGGCACAGACACCCGGGAGCCGTTCTTGTCGCTCCCCAGAATCGTGATTCCTTGCCTGCTCCCTTGCTTGGGCAGCTGCCTACCACCTTCGAGGATCGTTTGTCCGCTGGCGGCCGGAATGGCCACCGTGGCGATAACGCTGACAGGAACACCGACATCAATCCTAATGTTTCCAGAGTCATTTGCCCAATCAACAGTAACGTTTCCGAAGGGCGTAACCGTCCAAGCACTGGCTGATGCGATCTCGGCTGTTAACATAGGGGCAATGCTGACAGTCTCAAATGCTGGAGAAGAAAGCTGGATGCCTCCAAGATGTTTATAGAGCCAGTCGTCGAACGTTCCCAAGAAAAGCTGTGGAGGTATTCGTGTCAAAAAGATTGTATGGATCGAGGAACCCTTACATGATCATGGGAGCGAGCTTCCAATGCCCAATGCTCCCACTAAGAATAAGACCCAGGTCAGTGAAGCTAGCTCGCTCAGGAAACGGTTGTTACACATACCATAGTGGTGGCTCCGTTCGTGATCCAGAAACCCCAGCTTGGCTGTGTTGTCTGTTGGGCAACGGCGAAGGCGGTATCTGCATGATTGTAGTTCGTCAAGATGGGAAGGATATACTTAGTCCCAAGAGCGCCTGTGTTTAGATGGTTTCCGCGAGTCACGACGTCACCCGATATGCTATCTGCTGCGCTTTGAGCCGCCGTGGCATTGGGGGCAAGGCCAAACGCTAAAGCGAGCAAATTATGAGTCTGTCGGTATCCCGAGTCTCCGACGCCGACATAGTATCCAGTCGATTTGAAAAATGCATTGTTGAATGCGGTCTTCACATTGGCAGCTTGGGAGCTGAATGTGGCAGCGTCCGCAGACTTTCCAAGGACGACGGCAATGTCATTCATCGTTGTCAGCATTTTATATCTGAAGCGATCTTCAGCATTTACATGGAAGGGCGTCATTCTGGGCACTGACAAGTATGCAGTCGCGGATACTCGATTGTCTTCGGGAGCATTACCGCCGGCGGGGCTTGTTTCAGGACTGACCCAATCACCCAAGCCAGTCGAGGCGATATTGTTTGGAGAACGCCCAAGCTCGAAGGCGACGTAGTTTTTCATACTATCGTAGTTTTCTTCAAGTACTCGTCTGTCGCCGCGATATTGATACAGCCACCAAGGAATGAAAATGAACGCAGAGCTGGAGTACGAATAAGTTGAACGTCTACTGGAAGATAAGGCTATGATAGCGACTTACTGCCATGGAGGAGCTTGATTATTTTGGCCCCAATTGCTATCAGGCGCAATCACTGCAGGAGGTCCAGATCCGTTCGGTCGGCTTTCTGCTACGTCACGGACGTACTTGGCCAGGAGATCATGTGCGTCAAGGTTCGTCAAGAACATTTCCTATAAGACGTTGTGATGAGACTTCGAGGATCAAGTAGTGAGGAGTACATACTGTTCCCAGCATCGCGTCGCCTGTCCAGCCATTCTTCTCGAACGTTGGGCAGTCTTCGGGGATGCTGTGGACATTATTGAGCATCGTGAGCACGGCTGCCGTGTGCATCTTGTTCAGAAGGTCGTTCGACGAATGAAACCCGCCATGCGGGGCAAGGTCGTCGTGCACAACCTGGCCGACGATGTTTACTGCCGTGGGCGCGGAGGTGCCGGGCCAGCCTTCCAGTTGCACGTACTGGTAGCCCTTGTAACTAAACTTGGGTTCGAACACCTCAGGGCTTCCTGTTCCTGCAAGCCAGAACCGATCTTTCGAACGAAATGTCACATGGGGCCAAAGCTAAGATGCAGAACTGGAGCTACCTGTCTGGAAGTTGTTTGCATAGTAATGACTGCTGTCCTCGTATACAACCGTCCCGTCAGGCTGGATGTACGTGAGAAACAATTCAACAGGGCAGCAAAATTATGAACATGCCTTAAGTTTCTCGCCAAAATGGATGGTAATGAGGGTTTTTGCGGGCCCCGTAGCTGTGATCTTCACCCAACCTGCAACAACTCTTTCGAAAGCGACGACGTAAGTCCCCTTCACAGGCTGTGTGATCGATACTGGTGTCATGCTCTGGATAATCCTGGTAGGTGGTTGGCGTTGGTGCACGAGGACACCTTTGGGCCCCGTGAATACTAGGGCATTGGACCAGCCTGTGGCTGCGAAGCCGGGTGTGTCGAACCCAGATTTCAGATAGCTAGCTAAAGATCAAAGGTAAGCACCATCGTACACCGAATCGTTCACAAGGGATATACATACCATCGTAATTCTCTCCGCCGAAAACGTCATCCAAACGTGTCGGTCCTTCTATGACCTGCCACGATGCATCGCTTACAACCTTAGCAATCGTTCCATCTGTGTATCCGATCGACAGCACCGTCCTCAGGTTAGGTTCAGCGTGCCACGGCGCTGTATTCCAGTTCCATACGTTCCCCTGAGTTACGCCATAATGGCCTCTCCCCAATTCGACACCGATGGCGTTGGTGCCAACTTTAAGTTTGGAAGCAACGTCGAGGACGACGTACTGCACTTGCGTATCGTACTTGGTGAATCCCGGTGTGAGAACGAGATCAGAGGCTGCAGCCCCGTTCAAGGTGATTCTCGCGTATCCACCCACGGCATAGTACAATCGGGCGAAAGAGATCGACTTCGCGACTGCAAACTCCTTGCGGAGGAGAGGAGCAGGGTGCTCTCCAAGGGCATCAGATACGGACACCTGTGTACCCCAAGGGTTGACACCGTACTTTCCGAGACTGGTCGCTGAACTCCATGACGAGTCATCAATCGAGGGAAGCTCGAATCCAGCAGGAACATCTTTGTTAACTTTCCACGTGGTATCGGAGAGCACTGTGGTGGAGGAGCCGTCAGTGTAGACGATCTGGATCGTCGCGAGAAGGCCGGCAGGGGATGGTCCGCCGTTGCCGACGTCCGGGAGATTGTTAGCCCGAACTGCGAATACTGTTGACGGTCCGGACAGAGGGACTGTGAAGCGTTGTGCGGATTTCCACACGTCTACCTGGCTAGGTGAGGCTCCAACGAGAGCACCGTTAACGTAGAGGGTGAACGCGTCATCGACTGTCAGGATTATGAACGCGAGCTTCAAAGTTTTCCCGCTGGGTGTCTGGAAGGTCTTGCGAAACGCGCGTGCTTGAGCGGGAGCTGAAGGTGGAGTGTCTTCAGCCGACCAGATCCACGTGGAATCGGTTAAAGAAATGGTTGGTGTGACATCTCCGGCAGGCAAAGCAACACCAGTGCCCCACGGCCCCGAACCGTACTGAGCAATGACAACAGCAGCAACCCACGATGAGTCGTCCACGGAGGGTAATTGAAAATCCGCGGGAATGGATTTGATGGAAAGCCATGAAGAATCTGAGGTTATCATAGTTGTTGTACCATCGGAGAAAGTGATTTGAATTGCAGCTAAAAGGCCGGCGGGGCCATCCCCACCAGTGGTGACATCAGCGACGTTGGTGGCACGGACTGCGAAAAGGTTGGTTCCAGAGTTGAGAGATACACTGAACCTCTGCGAGTTCTTCCAGACATCTGTGGTAGTGGGGGACGAACCAACCAAGTTCCCATTGACATAGAGGGTGAACTGATCATCGGCAGTCATAAGAATTAAGGCCGATGTGGCGGTCTTCCCGACCGGTGAAGTAAAAGTTTTCCGAAAGGCTCGATCTCCTGGTGGTGCGTTGGGAGAGCCTGTTTCGGACGTCCAAATCCAGGACGCGGATCGGAAGCTGGAAGCAAGCGCATCAGGTATAACCGGGGCAGTAGACGGCTTCCCGATCCATAGACTAGGGTTCCAATCAGTTGATGACAGGAAACCTGTGGTGAACTCGGACGACGCTGCACCTGACCCAGCCGTGGTCACGATATTGACACTCCAAAAATAACGCGTGTCCGACGAAAGTGCCGGGCCCGCATATTCGATAAGGTATGGCTTTTTCGATGATACGACCCCGCTGTTCCAGACGTCGCTGCTTCCAGCTTGAGATTTCGAAACAAGGATCTGATAAGAAGTCTGGGTAGTTCCACGCTGTACAGAATCCACAATCCACGAGAAGCGAGGTCTGACATCGATTCCTAAGGGCGCAACTTTGTTCTCAACCTGAAGGTTAGTGACCGTGATCTGCGCGGCTAACCGCACCTTTGTAAGCCACAGTCTCTGAGATTAAGTTTCCAAGGGAAACGTACCAGTGGCAAGCGCGTCGTAAAGACCAATGAACACAGGTCCGAGAAAATATGTACCCCACTTGACTGCTGTACTCGTCAATTCTTAAAACTTGTGCTCGATGTCGTCATGCTTACCTTTCATGCCGGGGTTGGATTGCAGTATTGGTAGACAGGAATTGTGCGCTTATATAGTGTTCCATCCAGAACCAAGAACCATGGGCTGCATCAAAGCTGCACATGCTACGACATCTCGTGAAGCTCCGTGCTTCAGAATATCGTGCCACCAGTGAGTCTTCGAACCAATTCCAGCTGAGAACACTCCTCACTGATCATATGGCTCCCAAGCCTGAGAGAGGCAGAAGGGTGTATTCCGACCAAGTAATAACGCAATTCCTACATGGCATTGGCAGGTGGTGTCTTGACCCAACGCATGATGATCATGAGACGTGTTGATCATGGTCGCGTTCCAACACTGTGGTGACCATTTATGTACATGTGTTGATTTCGGACGATGATCAACCATATGCGCCGGTTGAGGAAGTTAGTCGTCGTTTTACGCTCTGATGGTCTCTCGCGTGGAAGAAACGTTAAAGGTGTGGCATGGTAACAGTATTTCGCACAGTTGTGAACGGGTGATGAACCAGACCTTACAGGGACTCACATAACTCTTGCCGAAACTAAATCCTAGGCGTGGAATTAATGCCCCTATTTGATACCCAACACTCAAGCGTATCTTTTATCCAAGAATTGACCAGAATCACTTGAACAGATGAATTGTCGTGGCGCAAACTCACAGTTCATATGGAACCCAGAGCGTATCAAGTCATCTTGGGTGTCATTAAAAGGAACTAGTTGGGAGGCCGAATATACCGGCGCCCTTGCCCAGCAATGCGGTGACACCGCTGGTGCGTGCAGCGTCGAAGGGACTGTCAATGCTCGTGACTGTCCTTTGGGCATTGGAACATCTGAACACGGACGATTCCTGGACCCGTAAGGATTCGCTCATCATACACGTAAGTTCGTTTTGTCGGAGCTTCTCAAGTTTGGCTGCCTTGACAGCCTCAACAGCTTCTCGGCACTGAAGAAGCAGAACTCACCAATGGTATGGCTTTCGAAGAAGATTCTACATCGACTACCGGAAGTAAAATGTCTCAAGGCAAGCAGTACTTCTCGGTGTCATTGACACCCTCGCTGATTTATAGCTTGTCCCATGTGGTCCAGAACTCGACCAAGTCAGCCCGTACGCGAGGAACCAAGAGTTTGATGTGGATGCATGTCGGTATGTCATCCCTGCCTTCCACTGAATGTCTAGTTCACCGTTTCAAAATTCAATTGCACCAGGCGAAGACGTACAAAAGTCCGTAAGATTGTTGCCCAGTGTGTCGTCCCGTTCTAGTCTCCACCCATGACTCATTTGGTTTCCAGAACTTACCACAACTTTGCAAAGTCGCAGGGGAGAAACTTCATCAAACCTGATCTCGCTATCGCTTTCAACTCGGGCTTATCACAAGACGACATCCAGTTGTGGAAACCAACCATCTCCTTCCTCGTCAAGAACAACATTCCCAGCATATTCACAGTGAGCAACGCAAAATTTATTCTTTCCCTAGTGTCATCGACCATTTGTTCCTTTGTCCAGGCATACAACCAAGATGAGGCGGAGGCGGAGGCACAGCTTCTGCGGGCGGCAGGCGCGTTGCTTGTCCCTTCTCTCGGACCGCAACGGAATGTTTGGGGAAGCGCGCTCACTAAGAAAGAGCCTGTCAAAGTGACCGGTTTCTATGCTGAAAATTTCTGGCTCTCCGGGGGCTTCCGATGATTTCACCAGTGGCTGACCCTGCATCTTGTTGTTACACCTCGGGCACAGCAGCTCCGAGGCTGCTTTACTTATAGAGTCTATTTTTCTCGTCCTAGTTTGTAACTCCCGTCGTACAATACCTAGACTTTCGAGTATTTTGTGTATGTTTGATCGTATGTCTACTTTTCTTGATATGGGATTCTTGCAAGATAGTTGTGATAATGTTATTCTTGGCTGAGCGCTCGTCATTTTCGTTCTCATGTTCCCCTTATTTTGAACTCAATGATCGGATCAACGGATTCGGAGTTGAGTGAAAAGGCTTGTCTTGTCCTCCGACGTCTTTCAAGCCGCTCCTAGTAGGGTCGAGACAGACACCTTTTTTGACGTCGTCTATTCAGGTGCCTCTCAGCTATTAGCTCTCTGGCGACGGGGATCTGGTGTCTAAAGAATATTCCAGCGATTTTGAACCTTCAGTCCCAGTTTAATCTCTGAGACGCGAACAATCATAAGCTTGCTGTCTCATCGCCTTTTATCGACGTGCGGCACACAATGGATTTCACCAAGGCGCAACGAATACCGCCAATGACTGCTTCGATGGGCCAAGCCTGTTACACGTGTTTCAAGACTGAAGGTGAAGGTGTTGCCCTCCGTAGGTGCACCAAATGTCGAAGCGTTCAATACTGCAGCGTTGGTATGGTTTCATCTCTATTCTTAATTATTTTCTCGCTGACACCGTCGTTTCTAGAATGTCAACAGGTGCGTCAAGGATACACGAGGGCGGGTAGATTGCTGACATGACACCTTCGTAGGCGAACTGGAAGGAGCATAAAGGCATCTGCAAAGCATTTCAGAGTCTGGAAAATGAACCTGCCCTCCGAATGAGTCTCCTATTCGCTCTATCCGATGAGCCTTCCAGCGACCTTTATGACCTTGATACGGTAATCGCTACTATGGTTGTTAATCAGGAGCGGTCCTTAGAACAAGTGCTCAATCGACGTCTTACTACTCCAGAACGCAATCTGTTAGGCTGGGAGCCACGGTGTATGGGATGGTAAGGCCGCACAATTCCTCGTCTCATCTTAAAACTGATTCTCTTGTAGCGCACGTACTGATCGAGTAATCCGGATGGAGGCTGTGGAGAAGGGGTCGAGTTCCACCCTGAAAACACTCCAGGCCTGCAGCGCATGTAAAATGGCGTTCTATTGTTCTGAATACCACTGGGACGCCGTGCAGCACAAGCACGTGGGGGAGCCTTGTGAGGACGGTCACGGCGAGCTGACCCAATGCCACATGAATCAGGAGGTTGGGCAAGATATCGCGTTTTGTAACATCATGGCCGGGGCCAACGCGGGTCAGTTCAAATGGGCCCCTGAGCGCGTCAAGCCATCTTCGGCGTCACTGGAAGGTACGAATTGGGAGGCTGAGTACGCGAACAGGCTTGTGCAGGACTTCGGTATTTCCAACGAGGCTGTGGGTCCCTTTTTGCGAGCGGCATCTGAAGCGTTGTCCATGCCGATGACGATCCTTTGGGCGTTGGAGAACCTTAACACCGACGATGCATGGACGCGCAAGGACACGCTGACCATACATGTGACTATCGCCGCTGAATTCCTTGAGACGGCCTTACTAACGATGTTCCATATGTTCCAACAGCTCCTTGGAGCACATCAAGTCGAAGTCATGAATGCTGACATCTTCGAAGAGATTCTCCATCGGCTACCCGAAGTAAAAACCCTCAATGTAGGCAAACTACTATCCCCACAAGACGAGAACTCTTTGTGATTGATCCAACAGCTCGTCCTATGTGGCCCAGAACTCGCTACCCTGACTAGCATTAGAGAGAGGAGCCAGGTGATGGATATGGAGACGTGCCCGTATGTCATTCATTCCACCTACCGTAAGAAAGTTCCACCTACCATTCCACAACTCTAGCAACTGTGCCAGACAAAAACGCAAACGTATCCAGCAACTCTTCACCCAGTCTGTTTGACCCCTCTATCTGGTTCGTAGACAAAGCTCACCTCCGTCCAGGAAGTATCATGAGTACGCAAGGTCCCAGGGGAGCAACTTCGTCAAACCCGATCTCGCCGTCGCCTTCAACTCTGGCTCTTCTCAACAGGCCGTCGAGTCGTGGAAAGAAACTATGTCTTTCCTCATTAAGAATAATATACCCAGCGTCTTTACTGTCAGTCATTCCACGTTGCTTCCATCCAATACTAAAACGTTCGATGATGTCCCACAGGCATACAACCGCGAGGAGGCAGAAGCTGAGGCGCAGTTTCTGAGGGCGGCCGGCGTACAGCTTGTCCCGGCGCTTGGTCCTGCTAAGAACATCTGGGGAAGCATTTCGTTCAAGAAGGAGCCAAGCAGAGTGACGGGGTTTTATGCCGTGAATGCCTGGCTTGCTGGAGGCTTTCGCTGATCCTGCACACATCTGAGGACTTAATCGTCTCTTTTTCTTGAAGAGAACTTTCGCTTGAGTTTCATAAGTATGTATTGACGGCTGCCCTATTCGTTCGCCCCCTTCTAGCGGCACATTTCAGGTTGTATGGTATACGAACTTCTGGTGATTCCGAACATTTTCATATCTTGTCCTGCATCCTCTCTTGGTGGTATCATGTATCTATACACCTCAACTGTAATGTCTATTTAATCGGAAAATCCATGTTAGACGTGGGGGTATAGTACACGATAGCGATCAGCAGCGAGATATACAAGTCGTATGTAGAATATGTAGAAGGGACAGCACACCATGCAACGGCTCGACATCACCATGATTGTCAGGCGTCGACGGGCGCCTGACCTTCGACTTCATTCACATTCCCAAGCCCGCTCATTGGAATCGCCAATGGTGAAACCAACGGCTTCCCATTCTCTCTATTCGTATTTTCCTCATACGCAGGGGACGGCGATGGCGGCGTGAGTATCGCATCACCCGTGACCATCCCCACCGGACTCGACACCAGCCCTCCTGTCACCAGCCCGCCCGTGACTATCCCTCCAGCACCAGCACCACCAGTCACCATCCCCCCCACCATACCCCCAAACTTCGCCACTGCCCCCTCCATCTGCCGCCTCTCACGCTCCTCCCTCTTCTCCCTCACTTTCATCTTCCGCTCTTCCTCTCTTGTCCGCTTCGCCCGCCGCTCGCCGAGCTCATGTGCGACCCACTCTGCGACGCCCGCCACCGCCCGCAGGGGGTCCCGCTTGCACGACAGGAGGAAGCCCTGCAGCTCTGCAGTGGAGAATTCGTGTTCCGGGATATGTGCAGCGAACTGATTAGCGAGGTCAGGGACGTCAAGGTCCTGTTTTTCGGCAGGGGCAGGCAAGGACGAGGACGCGGTGACTGTGCTGGCTTTAGTTGGGGGACGGGCGAAGAAGCGTAGGAAGAGGGCCTGGGCCTGGGCCTTGGTTGCGAATTTGTATTGAATTTTCATGTCGATTCGGCCTGGGCGGAGGAGGGCAGGGTCGAGGCGGTCGATGTAGTTGGTCTGTAGTTTAGGTTGCCATGTTAGTCAAGATAGAAGACGCCAAAACAATATAGACACGTACGGTAGCGAAGAAGAGCTTGCCCTCTTCACTGCCAACACCATCGATAACGTTGAGGAGGCCCGAGAGGGTCACGGCGGATTTGCGTCCTGCAATGTGGTTGTAGGAGCCGGCAACGAAACCGAAAGGAGGATTAGTGGGCTGCTCGTCTTCATCTTCGCGTGATGGGAAGGCGCAATCGATATCTTCGATGAGAAGAATCGAGTTCTTTGGAATCGAGGAGGCAGCTTTTTGCAGGAAGGAGTCGTCGACGCTATTAGACCTCGGTGTTGGATGAAAGTAAGCGGAAGGAAGACAAGGACGTACAACCCGGACGAGAGGGACAAGGCGTATATTTCTAGGCCTAATTCACCCGCCTTCAGGAACAAGCTATATCAGACTGATTGCGAGATATAATTGGCGGGCGTACTTACGAGAGCATAGATGGTTGACGCTGATGTGCAGACGACATGGTTAGTGGATGGTCAACATTGACAATCTCAAACTTACTCTTTCCCGTACCAGGGGGCCCATGCAAGAGGTACCCACGCCTATGAGGAATTCCAGCCTCGACATACCAGTCTTCGGTATCGATGAACTCTTGAGCATCTTTGACTAGCGAGTCGATGACGCCTTCCATCAAAATGATCGAGCTGAGAGGTCGACGAGCTTTGTGTTTGACATTACTCCAGACAAAGCCGGGTCCGTATGTGGGCTGTTTTTTTCTCCATGACCGACGGAATGCAGAGAACGGGGTGCGGGAGCCTACCATATCCGCCATATGTACGGTCACATTGGGTCTGCTTACTTCCTTATAGCGGACCCGAGTTTCTTCGACAAATTTGTAAAGGACGTTCATGTCAAGCGTATAGATTCTGTTTAACAACAAACTTTTAGAACAGAATTAACGTGAAATGAGAACAGCGTCACGCACGAGAGAAATATGGAGGACGGTGCGTATCCTCCTCCTTGATGTTCACTCTCCTGTCGGTCTCGACTCCGTTTAATCTCAATCCAGTACCCCTTCCACCGAAAGAGCTGTGGCATCTTGTACGTGGGGACGTAGTCCGCGTTGCCATCAACCTCAGGTCCAAGTTTGAGACCCCATTTGCGCTTAGAATTTTTCTCATTGACGCGAAAATCGCGTGAACGACGCCACACATTTTCCTGGGTCTGAAGAGAAGACTGATGTTACCTAATAGCACAGACAGAGGGCACGAGATCGAATCGAAGTGCGTACCAAAAACAGAACAATCCACTCGTACGACGGGTCTCCCTCCGAGAATTGGGCAGTAATGCAAAACTCTAGAAACGATCAAAATGAGTCGAAAAACCATGGACAGAGCTGGCGACAGGAAATAACCCACGAAACTTGAGCCGCTCCATAAGCCACTGGCACAGTCGGCGTCCAGTCTCGATGAGTGAGCCCAGGATGAGCAGTCGGGCGCTGTCCCACAGATACGGATTAGACGCCATAGAGGCCACGAACGAGAGACCCATGATATGGTTGAACGACAGCCCCAAGCTATCGCTACTGCCACTCGTTGAGCTTGAGGCAGCGCCCATAGTCGTCCCAGTAGCGGAATAGGGTTGGATGTTCGGTCAGAAAAAAATTAAGCGCCTAAAGGCACGGGTTCGTGCTAGTTGTGGAATAGGTGTGGGGCTGCGGGTGAAGTGCGGATGGCATCATGGCATGAGGCAGGTTCGAATCCGATACGGATCGGGAACCGAAAAAGGTATATCTACAGTGTCCACCCAAAGTTCCGCTGGCCATGCCCGTCTGTCGAAGACGAACAAACTATTTGTCGGATTGGCATGAATAAAGGCAGATAACGAAGTCAACAACGATGAACTTTTGTTGCGGCGTCGCCAATGCGTTGCAACCTTGTCCTGCGCTTATGTAATCATCACAATGTGTTTCCGGGCTGGTTGTTCCAACGTTCGACGTTCATGTACCACGACTTCGATGACCATGTCGTTCACGAGTCCCCCCCTTGAAATCCCTCTGGATATAGTCGATAACATTATCAACGAATTGGGCACAGACACACCTGCGATCATTCGGTGTTCGACGATATCAAATACTTTCTTAGTCTCCTGTCGCAGACATTTGTTTTCGTCCATTAACTTGAATGGTTGGGGTGGTTTCAGTCCTCAAACCCGATGCAAAAACCTCCATGCCGTCTTATCTCGCTCGCCACACCTTATTCCTCTTATTCGCGAATTGCATGCCCTCAACGCGGGCTGGGTGGTCCATTCTTCAACTTTCCATTCCCTTTTGACTCTCCTTGCCTCCCATGGAACCCTTCAGGCCTTCCACTTTGGCTTCTCAAATCCCAGCATCACCTGGGTTGAGTTCAACGGAAAAGCTATCCGTGCCCTTCTTCGATCTCCGCAACTCCATACCTTCACTCTTGAGGGGGTCTTGACCTGCACGTTCCAGTACGAGCTTCTTGCCACGGCGCCCGGGTTGCGGCACCTACGCTTGGAAGGTAATCACAGCATCACCACGTGCGACCACGATCCCATCGACCGCTCCGGAAGGGCCCGTCCTCCGTCGCCCCCTTTTATTGAGTCCAATCATTTAGAGTCGTTGGCGATGAGTGGGAACAATTCGGAAATCCTATTCGAATATCTAACATCCCCAGGCTGTCCAATCAGTCTTTCCAAGCTACGTCACTTCGAAATATCAGGAACCGTACCCAACATGGTACAAATCGCTGAGGAGGTCACGAAACGCGCTGCGGGGACTCTCGAGACGCTACACTGGGGCTTTCCACATTTATTCGGTATGTCTGATCTAATTTCCTTTTTATGACAGATCGTGTCCTTTGCTAAAATATATTTCCTAGACCCACCGAGCAAACTTGATCTACACCATTTGCACCGACTGCGTTGCCTGTCGTTTTCTGTCTGGCACGTCGATCTTGGGGTCCTGGCCTGTATTTTGAGGACATACGGAGTCCCTCCCAATATCAAGCAGCTGAACATCATTATCGCTGTCTCACCAGAACACCGCAGACAGAAGGAACAATTGTTTGTGATGATCGACACCACGCTCTCTAACAACGTGCTGGAAACCGTGCTTTACGACCTTGGTGCCAACAGTGTAGGCGTAGGTGTCTTTGTGGGCGCGGTCATTGAGCAGAGCATGGAGAAGTGGTTTTCACTGATGAAGAGTACTGGTCAGTTTCCGGGTCGAACACACGAGTGGCGCGATCTGGAGGCCGCGCTGAATGCGTTGACGGCGCGCTAATGTTTCTATTCCATGGCATGCCATACACCAGCCCCTTTCGCAGTGTATAATTACATATAGCTTCCTCCACCACAGATTTTACGTGCGAAGCCCAACGGGAACCAAACAAGTTTTGCGCTCGAAACCTTGCTGACGCATCGACGTTCGGGAGCATGAGATTTTTTTACCATTCTTGGGGTACATATCACCTAAGCTCGAGGACCTGTGACGAGGTAAAAGGACTTAGAGGACCCCAGTTAACAGGTTAATGCGGAGCCAACAACGATATCAGATGAAGAAGCTTCGGTGTTAGCTAAAGAATCCAAGAATGTTATCGGTCGTGGACTTAACTTGATAATCTTTCCCCGAGCTCTGATTCAGCAATTTAGGCGTCCAGAGAGGATGTGCGTATAAAAGCCAGGCAGCTTCAGCATCTTTTAAAGTTTAAGCTTCACAATTGGCAGCCGTTGACCTGAGGCTAGTATCCACAGCACCCCAAATCATTATCAACTTAGTATGTCTGACTTTGCGACGTTCAAATCCCAACTCAAAGGTGACGTCGTCACGCCCGACGACGCCGATTACGACAAGGCGATCGCGCGATGGGCCGTTAATTCACAGCGTCGCGCCAAAGTCGTAGCCTTTGTGAAAGACGCTGCCGATGTTGTGCTCGCGATCAAATACGCCCGTGCGAACGCGTTGCCGATCGCCATTCGTGGTGGTGGACACAGTCCAGCTGGGGCCTCGTCAACCGAAGGCGGGCTCGTAATCGATCTGTCGCGCCATATCAATGGTGCGAGGATCGATCCTGAGAAGCGGCTTGTGTATGCCGGTGGTGGTGCGCTCTGGGATATTGTGGATAAAGAGGCGATCAAGCATGGGTTGGCGACAGTCGGGGGCACTGTTAATCATGTATGTGGTTTTAAGCTTGTATACGCAAAGGTGTTGGCTGCTGATCACCGCACCATCACCGCAGACTGGCGTCGGAGGGTGAGTTCATCAACGTCTGAAGTTATAGAGCGTGGGACTGACTAGGTTTGGTCCCCTTGATGAGGCTCACCCTCGGAGGAGGGTATGGGTGGCTTACTTCGGAGTATGGTCTCGCGATCGACAATCTCGTCCAGGTATGATCATCCCATTTTCGCGCTGCAGGCAGCGTACTAAGGAACTGTCATTATTCAGGCAACAGTAGTCACTGCCAATGGCTCGATATTGACCGCCAGTGATACAGAAAACCCTGACCTCTTCTTTGGAATCCGAGGTGGCGGTTCGAACTTTGGGGTCGTAACGGAATTTGTCATCAAGTTGCACCCGCAGCGAGCTACCGTCTACGCTGGAATGATTGTTTTCGCACCGACAGCGCTAGAGAAGCTTGTAGAAGTCACGGCGGCATGGTGGGCGAGTGCTCCAAAGAAGCAAGGGCTGTTGCAGATGTTGACTCACGCACCTGACGGAAGGGTACGCACTGCTCATGCTCTGTCTTCGATACGCCTAGTCCTGATCGTGGTGTTTCTTCCATACCGAAGCCCGCTATTGTACAAATCATGTTTTACAATGGCACGGAGGCCGAAGGAAGGGCCAATTTCAAAGCCTTTTTCGATATAGGTTGGTGTATCTGCCCACGAGCCGTTCATATCGGTTATCTCAAGCTCGTAAGCAGGTCCTGTGGTAGACCATTCTGGAGAAATCCCGTATGAGGAAGTCAACGCGTTGCAAGTGAGTGCTTCATGGTCTTGCTGTCTCGATCCCGATATACCGGTTCGCATAGAACAAAGTCGTCTTCCACGGTCAAGGCATCTACATGAAGGGCCTCGCGCACCGCAAACCTGACTATAAGTCCATCGCCAAAGCTTTTGAGAAGGTGATGAGCGCCACAACGCCTGACTTCATAGTAAACCTCGGCTTCGAGTACTTCCCCCTCGACCTGATCACCGCTGTCCCAAGCGGCACCACCGCGTTCCGCCGCGATCCCACGCCAACCGTGCTGGTTGTCGAGTTGTGGAAGGAGAATACCGAGGCGAACACCGAGCGTGGGAGGAGTATAGCTCACGAGCTCGCCCAGATCATTACCGGAGGACAAACCGATATTACCGAGGCGCAGAAAATGGGGTATGGCAATTACGGTATGCCTCTTGTTTCCAGTGAAATTCGGAGGGGATATTTGCTCACTGTGGTGGCGCAGATGCGGAAGGCGTGGCAGGAGAGAAGGAGACGGTCCCGGATAAGGCGAAAACAGTGTTTGCGGAGAACTACCCGAGGCTCCAGGCTATCAAGAAGCGGTACGATCCCGAGAATATCTTCAATAAGTGGTTCCCCATCACCCCGGCGTGAAGCACCATAGATAGAACGAAATTGTACATTAACAACGGAATTGAACAGAGCAAGACCTGTAGCTTGGAGCCGCCTGGATACTTAGTACCCCAGAGACAGAACTGGGTTTAATACGTTGTGTCTGAGAACCGATCTTCATCGGGCTCGACCAAACAGCTAAACGCGCCAATGAGGACGCGGAGCGAAAACAGGGATCTGAATGCGTTGCAGATGGTATCGCGTCCTTCTAGAGCTATCGTTTCGAGGTGCGAGCGATTCCTGGTCGTGCAATAGTGTTGAGCGCGGTTTCTGTACCACGGTTTGTTAGATACGATGAGGAAAGGGAAAGAACCTTAAAAGTAACACAAGTCCCGCCACGGTCGCCGGGTACTCGGCTTGTAACTGCTGGAGTATCAGTCGCTGAATTGCAGCGACGGTAAGCGAGTGATGCATGTTGTCCGTGGACGAAAGATTCGCAGTACCGGACGAAGAAACTCAAGAAACCAAAGAACTATGGTGAGGGTTATCATTAGGAAGGTTGCGTCGCTGCACAACTCAGTTGGCAGAAACGTGGTTTCAGGATGCACATGACGTTACGCGCCAAACGCGATTTAGGTGTCCTGAAGGCGAGTGTTATTTCACTTCCATATCATATAAGACGACGCAAACAGCGATGCAACCGAAATTATTCGTCCAATTCGTTATACCTTCGGTTTACCAAAGCCCAACTCGCCGGGGTGGCCTGGTCACGGCGTCTCCACGAAAGCATTGGTCAATGCCTCAGTCCACGCATTGTATACTGCTGGCGCAAGCGCAGCTGTGGCTTGCTCAATGTGAACGAAAAGGCCAGTCGCTAGGGATGCACGTGAGGCATTGGTGCACACTAAGCCATCATCGATCCCATTGAGGAAGCGCCCCACCACATTCTTGGTGGCAGTGAGCCCACATTGACTATCAGAGGGCATCGAAATGGTCCACGTCGGAAAAGCGAGTTTGAGTTGAGTTTTGAGATTCTTAATAGGCCGCGGGACATTGTTTGTGTACCAGTCGATCGACGATGCGCTGGTGCCTATTTTTGGATGCTCGTTAGCTGGCAATCAAACAAATTGGTGGGCTTATGTACGGACCCAGCCCGGTTGAGAGAAACATCTGGTCAGTGCTGCACGAGGAGGTGTTTTTGCCATGAAATTGGATGAAGGCACACGATGCTGCTGGACATCCTCCATTCGCCATTTGCCATGCGAAGATAGAACGAGTAGCATCGTAAAAGGGTTCAAGCTGAAGCTTTGTGATTAGAACAAGAAAAAGCAGCGAATTATATGTGTACGTACTTTATTGTGGGCTGGATCCGTCATATAGTACGTGGTGTTCGCGGCGCCCTTTACACAGTCGCTCTGTTTTTTAAACGAGAACCTAGATCTTCCCGCAATGAAGAGACTTTTTGCGCCGGAAGACTTGAAGAGTGCAGCAGCTTGCTGGGGCGTATCAAAGTCGAATGCTGGATGTGGAGCCGAAAGGTGAATGTGGCGTGACACAGCGGCACGCATGGCAGGAACAACGAAAGTTCCCCATCCCCTGGCGTACTGTTCCTCCCCATGGACTTCGAAAAATACACAATACAAGGCGCCGGATGGTTCGGTAAAGTGAGAGATGGTATAGATATCAACAAGAGGGTCCGGGAGCACAATTGACAGGCAGTTTCCGTCAACGTCGAGAAGTGAAGAGATTGTGTGCAGCCATGCAGGACGCTCTGTAGCGCTTGGTTGCGCGGCTCCGTATGTAAATTCATCGTAGTGACCCTCGGGAACGGTGTAGGTGTCAAGACAGTTGACCACCTGCTCGAGCGTGGTTGATGTGGTATGTTCAAGGCAGACGGTTGGATTGGAAGTTTGATAAATCGGTAGGATACTTTGAGCCTGGTGAGGATAGTTTTGTGGGTATATCCAGGAGGCGCATGTGGACAACATGTTGGTCTGCCATGCAAATGAGCCCCCAGAAGTTTTACCAGTAAAAATTGCCCACCATGGTCAGCGCTTTCCAGTGTACCATGATTGAGGAAGTACTCGTCGTTGCCTTGCAGTGATGTTTGATACTAAGGCTGTTTGTCGTCATCACTACAGGGACCACTTGATAATGCGGCTCACCTTAGAGTCAAGGATGGATCACCTCGATGTAATGTATACAGCCCGTTGGGTTAACTCAGATCACGATCGCTCGTAAGGACGTTTAAAGCTCGCAATTGACAGAATGGCTGACAGGTGGCTTCCATGAATGTGGCCAAGCTCCAGGCTGTTCGGAGCGACCTGGCATAAGTATACTGATTGAACCGAACGATAACGGACGCTGAGTTACTTGTGGTGCATCATGCAATATGTACAAACGTGGTGAACCGTGACATGAATGTTTGGAGCCGAAATCCGTTTGACGTTGCTTGCCTGCGCCTTCTCATCTTTACAACGCGTCATCCCGTTTTGAGTGGTTCGGTTTTTGTCTCCTCCGACTGGTACTTTTTTTTCGACAGAAAGGCCCTTATACACTCATGGGATTCTACCTCGCGAATACATACAGAGGCAGTCAGACCGCTGATGTTCGAAAATATCATGCGTGGGGCATTCGAGAGGCACGACATCTAGTGGCTGGAATTTGGGTTCAAGCTACCGGTGCGATTCGAACCTGGGACGGCTATTGACACAACATATGTCTCAAAGCCTCGCTCCTAAATAGATGTTCTCCTAAACAGATTCTCATAAGTCTGACGTGCTTGGTTCAACCTGAACCACGAAGGAAATTTTCGTCTACGGCATAGTACCCTCCCCTTGGAATTATGGGTACGCCTCTGCTGCTTCAATTCGGATTATACATCTAATCCTCGCCTTTAATGCTTCGTAGGCGTCTTTAGCAATCTTAAGACCCTATTCAAGGACAAGCGGCATGGAAAGAATGCCTCTCCTGGGGATCAATCAAGTCGTTCTCATGCTGTACGAGCGGAGAATTCCAACCATAGAAACGCCCATTCTACTCCGATTAAAAACTCAAAAGGACAACTGCCTGGTGCTGGGCCGACACCGAAGAAGTTCACAGTGGAAGGCATCCAAAAAGGCCGCAGCGAGCCTTCAGACGCTGGTTTGATCAATTCTTCAGCTGGTACCGAACCTGCCACCGTAGGTACGAGCAGGAACAGTGAGCGTTCTACTCTCCTTCTTTCAGCTTTCCTAAGGTATTGAATAGGAGATCCCGTGCCCCACCACAGGAACTTGGATAGAGTTCCTGGTCGTGTGCTCGATCCCGCATCTCGATGGGCTATGGCAGGACACGCGCCTGGGGTCGCTTCCAACTCCAGTGCCGGTCACGGCATTCAAGCTAGAAATAGCCGTGGGTGCTTCACGCTTTCATTCTCCCAATGAGTTGACCATGGTATGGAACAGTAGGCTCCACCGATGAAGACGCCGCGCGAGAGACATGCAGTCCAGTCCTGGCAGAGTCAATAAGGAGAGGTCGAGGTTCTCGCGTGTCCTTTGATTCTTCTGGGCATGGCGATGCGCGACTAGGTATTGCCATTTAACTCCTTCAAAATACACCCTCATTCACGTGTGTCCTGGTCAGCCCAAGCCGAAATGGAGCGTTCATGGATAGCTCCACATGAGAGGCGTCAAGCTCAGCAATTAGGAATCGGTAACAGAACGCCGGGTGCAAGCATCGGCCATAGCACCGATCATGCTGGCGATACAACCGAAGGTGCGCTTTCAGCCTCACTCTCCTTTCGCACCGACCTTAGTCCCCGTGTTCTGCGCAGCTCCTCCCAGCGTTGAAGCAACGAATGATACAGCACCTATACTTGAAAGTGTGCCCGTGGTACAGCTTCTACGTGTCAACGGTCAAGCTACCAGTACCTATGAGGGCGTTAACAATCGCGCCCATATTGGTGAAGGTACAAATTGAGGCGAGCTTTGACTTTTATTCTGACCGTAGCTTGTTTGCTAGATATTTTAGACCAACGTATCGCCAGTGGGCTGCCAGCTGGATGCCCACCACCTTCTGAAGGGATGGTCGATACGCGTGAGTAGAACCTAATCCTTCTGCATTGCAACTAAAGACCATGCATAGCTATGGAGCTTGAGCGTGCCCAACAGGTCGAATGCGGGGAGATTACCCAGCAAGTGATTAATGACTGCCAGAGTACGGTTTTCATTATCAAGTTCAAGTGCCTAGCCAACGAAAAATCACATTCCAGTTCCTCGTCGCCGGCACTATGCTCAACCGGTAATAGTCGAGGAGGTTCTCCCAGAGCAGACCCACGAAAGGGCACGGTCACACATATCTTTTTCTCTATACCTTCGTTTATAAAGCGACCCATCAGGTCCTTTCTGAAGCGACTTTAGGCAAGAAAAAGACAAATCCTTCCCTCCGCACGGCGATCCTCGGCTCGCAGAGTAAGCAGGGCACGGACACCTCAGTGAGGCCTGAAGTTCTTTGTGACATTCTTACCTTGCATTCTTATACCCGTAAAGGACCAGGGGTCCACAGACCGTACCGTCGTCGACAAGGGCTCGTACATGAATGAAAATGAGCACCGTCGCTTTCACGGTGTCGTACAACCAGTATCGGAGGAAGAAGGTACGTTTCAAAGACCTGATTAAACGTTGCGTTCCTCATGCGCACCTCTTCCATTCAGCCGTCGACCAGTGTTCCCTTTACGGGGTAACCCAAGTAACCCATGAGCTCTTCGATGCAATTGCTCAGCCCCAGTTTTTCGCGCCCATTTTCACCAACGGGCTTGCAGACAAACAACCGAACAGCGCAACGCTGGACGATCTACAAAAAGAATCGACCAACACTGCAAGAAAGCATTGTGAGAGCTGCACATGCAATGTCATGGCTAAGGTGGACAACGCAATTAGCGAACCTGTGAGTGTGTTGCCGTCTGATGCGCGCACTCGTTCCGTTTACGACCTAACTTCCTTTGGTACCCCCAGGATTTGAGCAATGGGACACATCGTACACTTCCACCTCCTAATCGTACAGCTTCGTAGTGGACACTTTTCAAACAGGTCTCGTTATTGTTCACTGCTCCATGGACTAGTGTCGTTTGAAATTTGTCTTTACGTACCATGATAGTAGACTTCTCTGTACCAGTTATTATCGTCGTTATTCGGTGAGGTATAACGGATTACGGTGCCGTGGAGAGCTGCTCTGTAACATGTAAGGGTTCAAAAATCCTGCCTTGAGTCTCGAGAATGAGAGTACCAACAACCCCTCGACAAGAACCGCCACATAGCGACAGCAATAATTTAGTTCTTCTACTATATCTACAGCAATGTCCATAGAACCCACGTAGTGCCACGATACTCATTATTAAATCTATGATCAGTTACAGTGATCTAGAAGGTCCAGCGACGGCGTTCGTATGCCCCGCTACCCCTTTCTGCCCTGAGAAAGAGGCATAACTTGAAGCCACGGCTTGCGGCTCAGCCATGGTCATCATCTCGGCGTCTTCTGCCGGTATCAAGTATTCGAGTTCCTCATACATGTGTGGGAAGAGGATCGCCAGCATATCGTCCATACTGCGCAAGTTCATTAGATGGTAGCAATCAGAGTCAGGAAGCGACATACTTGAAGATAAAATCTCCTTTTTGGGCTTTCTGCTTCTTTCGGGGGGAGTCGACAACCTTCTTGTCGGTGTCTGCAGACAGAGTTAATACGTTCAGGGTGCCCGCGGAATTCTCCTTCGTGTACAGGGACAATCCCTGCCGGGCTGCCAGGTCAAGAATGTTCCGTTCCACGGTATCTACAGGAAGACGTAAGAAAAAGTTTCAATTATGTGTAGGGAGACGAACCTTCCGCGTAATAACAGTACACTAGAGATCATGGTAAGAATGACATTGCAGAAAGGATGGTTGGCCATTTACCCTCTGTTGGCCGTGTCTGACCCATCCTGTCAATACGGGCAATGGCTGCAAATGAAACCTATGAACAACAAGATATTAAGACACACATCGCGAAATAACCTTGAATCTCGAAGCCATGGTGGACAACACTTTCAAGCAGGAATACACGCGATGCGCATGTAATGTTCAGGCCAGCGTTTTCTCTCTCCCTGTGGAAATTTGAGATAGACCAATCGAGCTGCAAGGGACAACATACCCATGTAACAACAAAACAAGAATTTCTGGGTCGTTCTTGAACCTTTTAGCTGCGCTCTCGCCCTTCGATTTCTGGTCAATTCGCAGGCAGCGTATCCCTGGCCACGTTTATAAGCACAGGTCACTGCCACGTTTATTGAAGAGTGCTCACCGTTGGCTTTCAAGGCACGCTCCATGACTATAAGCCAGCTCAGCGAACGATATCTCAGACAAACATGCAAACTCACTAAACAGAGAATCAGCCCAGGCAGAAAAGACAATACTCTTGGCCCCCGGATCGGTTATCTTGAGGTAAAGCAGGTGACGAACGAGCGTCTGGATCTTGCTGCCATAATCGCCGAACGATTCCATCGATTTTATCTCCTGGAACAGTTTGGGGTCTAAAAATTCGGGTGAATCATGAGGTTTATAACAACCTGTAATGTCATAACCTACCAATCATGTTGTATGATATCTGCCGACGTGATCGTGGCGCTGGCTCTCCGTGCACAGCGCGATGAGCCTCTTTCACGGCCTCAGGTTGGTTAGGTGTAACAGTGAATCGCTCGATCGTATCAGGATCGATAGGTACCCTTGAAAAGGCGGTCAGAGAAGAGTGAGAGGGCCCGATCAAACAAAACAAACCGGCAAACCGGACATGTCTTTCCCTCTCTGCGAAGCAGCCAGGCTTTCATACATCCCTAATTTCCTTATATCAGGGAAGATTCTGTCGCTGAAGTTATGACTTACTTCGCAAAAGACGTGAGCACTAAAAATGCATGAGTTTCACGTATAGAACGTAGATATACAAAGGGAGGACTCACCATTGCGTGATAAACCCGCGCACAAACTCACACCTACAAAGAATACATGACTCTTCTTCTTCGTCCTTTGCAGCCTCGGGGTCCTCCCTACTCGTCGTCAGATTGTCCAGATATCGCTGCCGCGCCCGGCTCTTATTGATCTCTGCGTCCAAGTCGTTCTTTTCCAACGATGATTGTAGGAGTGCCTCAACGACTGTGCCTTCCCACTCGACCTCGGCGACAGTGTCCGAAATTTCCTGGAGCTGGCGGAAGTAGAGGATTCGTTGGTTGAAGGCTTTTCGGATGAGCACGAGGTCTGTGTCGAGTTTGTCCATGAGCGCGCCTGGTAATGAGGAATAGATGTGTCAGACTAGAGCTTCGTTGAACGAAGAGGATGCCATACTTTGATCAGCCATAAACTGCCTCAACACAGCAACAAGCTCCTTCAGCGCAACCTTCTCCGGATCCGTGTCCTTATGGATACGCGTCGCAGCAGCGTTCAACTCTACCGATACCTACACACAAAGATCAAAAGCATCAGTACCCCATCCCCATCCATATCCCGAAGGCGGTAAACATACACTCTTGATTGCCCGTCCATTCAATCTCTTTAACAACTCCTTCCTCCTCCCTGAAAGCTGCGCATGCAACACCTCATGCTCCGGCCTCAACTCCACGTCCTCCGCCACCTCCAACCCTGCCTCTGCGTCCTCCCCGCCCCTCTCTGCCGCAGCGGCCGCCATTGCCGCCTTCGTCTGCCTGAACTTCTTCTCCCTCACATCGTGCGCCGCCAACAGCGTCCGCTCATTCGACAACGCCTGCCGCCTGTCGCTCAGTAGCGCCTGGTACGCCTGGAGATACGCCTCTGCCTCACCCTGCGCGTCGAGGGTGCGCTGGTACTCCTCCCCGTCTGGTGTATCCTCGTTCTCGCCCGCCCCGAGCTTCTGCGTCAGGAGTCCCGTCATGTGCGTGCGCCATTCCCAGATGAGTGACGACTGGTCGTTCAACACGTCTTGCATAATATGATGTGCTTCCTCGACCTACCGCATACAACATACATTACCATTAGTGCCATTTTTGAAACGCAAGAAAAGAAAACGGAACGCACGAGATCAAGTGACGCCCTTATGCGCTTATACATCACCACCTTATACGGCACCGGCCTCGCCGCCAATTCCACCTTCGTCGGCGCATACGACTCCAATATCGGCACCAGCCCTGCATCGTCCAGGAATGGCACGTCCACCGCCAGCGCCTCCGCCGTGAGATGCTTCCTTGTCGCATCCTGCGTAAGCAGCGCCATCGCTCTTGTCGCATCCGCTTCCGTGCCTACAAAGAAAAGACATTCAAGTTCAACTCCTCAACTCAAACAAAAAATGTAACGAAAGAAGAACGCACCCTTCAACAACCCCCTCCTTATCTCCTCCGCCTCTCCATACGCCCTGTCCTCATACTCCGCATGCTCAGGTCCAAGCGCGTGGTACATATCCCCCTGCAAGAACTTAGCGCGGTGCAGCGCAATCCTGCACTCCCTGAGGCGATTCCTTAGCGCACCCTTCTTCTGCGCCTTTTCCTCCCCGGTTGCGGACCTCTTCTTCCCGTCCCTCCCCGCCACCACCCCCTCGTCCTCTTCAGACTCATCCTCAGCGTCGGAATCATGCTCCGACGGCTCCTCAGACATCACGCGCTGTTTCCCCTTCCCCTTGTCCAGATGCCGTGCCCCTACGGCCACCGTTTCACCAGTAGCCTCAGCTGTACCGGGTAGGAGGGCCTTCTTGCCCTTGCCCTTCCGCCGCCGTCCAGCCATGTAGCGGTCCAGCGCACCCTTCGTCTCATCAACCAAGGCCTGCGCCTCTCGCTCTGCATCCACGAGCGTCCCTAGCGCGTGTTGAAACCGCTGTGGATCGTTCTCATCTTGGGCTTGGAGTTGTGCGGTTCTAATGAGGGCGTGCACCTACCACACACATTAACCAACGTCAGCGTCCCAAGTTTTCCTCAACTTCGAAACACACAAGCACAATACCTTCGCCCGATGGTCATCCATCATAGTCCTCCAATTAACATCTCTCATATTCTACGACCCCCCCACATCAGCACCTGATCCTATCTTCAGAAACATTCCCAAAGACTTACCTGCAACACGTCCCCAATCGTCTTCACCCTCCCGGGCTTATACAACCCCCCCACCGCTCTTCCTGCTGCTCCGGGTCCCCCTCCCGCTCCAGGCCCATGGAGCATCCCCACCTGCGGGTGCGTACACATGGCACGCAGGCGGCGCAGTGCGGCGCGGAGGACGGTGCTGTCGATCTGCCATCCAGAAGAGGCGGCGACGCCCCGCGCGTCAAGGCCGAGGCCTTGTAGTGCTGATTCAAGGGTTTGGTCGTATACCTGCGTAGGGCGTGAGTCTTGGATATGGGTGAAGGAGGGGAAGGAAAAAAGAAGATCGAGAACGTACGTGTTTTTCAACTGGTCCAAGCTCAATGCCGACCAGATACCGAGTCTGCTGCGGGATTGTGAGCTCGTCTTGCACGTTCTTCTTCAGCGTCCTGTTGACCGTTACACAAAGCACGCATATAATCAGCCTCTCAAATAACAACAACGACAGAAAAGGAAGAACAGGGGGGGAGAAAGGAGCATTTGAACGCACCGGATCCCATAAGCCCTAAACAGCGCCGCGAATAGCCCTGCCCCGACACCGGTGGTCGTAAGTCTCGTCCAGAGTTTCGAAGAGGGAATCAGATCGTCTACCCGGAGGAACCTGCACACCCAATTGACGTCAGGAAAAAAAACAAAGGAGGGAGGGAAGGGGACGTACTTGAGCACATGCATCAAATCCCCCACCTCCCTTCTCGCTGGCGTCCCGGACACCGCAAAGCTCGATAGACGCGGAATGAGTGATACCATGTCCCTTTTTAAAACCAAAAACAAGATTCCATCAGCCAAAGAAAAAAAACAAAAGCGTCTCCTCTCCCCGAAAAGACCAGAAAAAACCAACTCACTCGGTCTTCCCCCCGCCGACCATCTGCACCTCATCCATGACCACCCTCGCCCACTCCACCGTCACCAACGGACTCCTCATCCTCGCTCCCCTCCTATCCGCATACACCACATCCGCACGGCGCGGTCGTACAGGCGCAGCCAGCGCGACGTTGAAGTCCGCGCGGAGCACGGAGTACGTTGTGATCACGACGTCGTAGGCGTGTACGTACGAGGGCCACGTTTGAATTTCTTCTTCTTCTTCTTTATCTCCGAGGTCTGCTTCTTCGTCTTTGCCCCCGAAGGAGGAACCGGGGTAATCCAGGTCCATGCTATCGACCTCGTCTTCATATTCCGAGTCCGAATCCCACCCGTACTTCCGCTTGCCCTTCCGTTTCCTCGGTACGGGGTTCCCCTTGACCTTCCCCTTCCCCTTCCACCGGCCTCTGAGTTTCTCTCTGAGCCGCTCACGACGCCGCTCAAGCTTCGCAGCCTCCACCTGCGCCTGCGTAATCGGCACGGGAACCTTCGACCACCCGTCATACACCAACACTCTCAACGACGGTGCATGTGTCGCGAGTTCGTCGGTCCATTGGGAGGCGAGGGCGGGTGGGGTTACGATTAGCGTCGTCTGTGAAGATACAAGCAGATACACCCAGAATTTTCATTTCATCAGCAACAAAAAAAAAAAAGAACAGGAAAAAAAAAAGCATGCAAGCAAGCAAACACACCTTGACACCCACAACCTCCAACCCCCCCACCTCATCCCACCTCCTCATATCCACCGGGTTCCACTCCGGCGGGGGAGGATTCATCAAGATCAACGCTATACTCTCCAGCGTCTTACCCAGCCCCGGCTCTTCCGCCAGTATGCCCCCGAGCGCCTGCTGATGGGCAAGAGAGGGCGAGGGAGGGGTAGGGGAGAGCAGGCCGGTGAGCCTGTTGAGGTACCACGTCATTTCTCCTTCTTCATCCCCCCCTTCTTCTTGCTTCCCCAGTTGTTTCTTGCCACCCAGCACGGGCATAGGCATGGGAACCTTGATAGGATCCCAAAATGAAAAAGCGCGAGACCGAGGCTTCGGCACAACCTCCCCATTCGGCGTCACGCTCTTCCCTTCGCGGTCCAGAAGCCACGCGACGCTCCGCCTCTGGAACGGGAGCAGCGTCGGGAGAAGGTCGGGCGGCTGCATGAGCTCCTGCATTGCTGGGGTCGGGAGAGGGGGGGCGGGAAGGAGGATGGAGTAGAAGAAGGGGATGTTGGTGCCGGTTGTGCCGTTGTGAGTTTCTAATTCCGTTTCGGGAGTGAGGGTGTGAGAAGAGGTAAGGGGAGGGGGAGGGGGAAAGAGGAACGAGAGGAACCGGCGTTGGGCGTCTTCGATTTGCGATTTGCGAGCTTTGAGTTTAGCTTTGAAGTTTCGATCGGGCTGGGGGAAGGGCGCGAATATCGCGGGTGTGAGGAGGGATACGGTCGTTTCGACATGCAATCTGAACGGCAGCTCCGACTCGACAACCGCGCCAGCAGGCAGAACGACGAGGGTGAGCCGGGCAGAGATAGAGGCGCGGCCGGAGGATTGGAGGATGTATGCGGCCATCATGACGTCTTGCACCAGCGGGGAGGACATGTCGTGCCATGCGAGGTCGATGGGGTCGCCGTAGAAAGGGAGGAGGAGTGTCCATGGCACGCGGTGTTTGAGCAGAGGAGAGACGACGACGGGGCGGTCCTGATACGGCGCGAAGTCAACGGGGCCGAGGTCGATGGTGCGCGGCTGCTCGTCGTCGGGGGTAATCTGTAGGTCTGAGATGATCTCTACGAGGTTGGACTCTTCTATACTTGATCCTGAGGCGTCTTCCCCTATTCCTGTGTACTGCATTTCATATGTATGTCGGAGCACAGGGACGGACTGTACATCTTCAGGCGTGCTCAACTCGGGGTACTCCAAGCGTGGCCAGTCGTACAAGTAATCTCCCTCCGTCGCGACCGTCGAGCTCGGCGTGACCGACCCCGAGCCCGCAGGGGTCGACCCCTCACTGGTCCTCGCGCGTTTTGCAGACCTCATAATCCGACGAGACAGCGGCGTCGATGCGCGTTTCTTGCCCTTGCCATTGCCTACCATGTCCTCGTCTGACTCGTTGCTTGTGGCTATTTGCAGCAGCTCATGGAGGGCTTGAACGTTGAGCCATGGCCTGAACGTTGCGGGGGCATGGCTAGGCCACACGTCGGTGACGCTGGCGCTGATACTCTCAGTGTGTTGGGAGAACGAAGTGTGCATTTGCAGTGGCAGACACTGGACAGCCAAACGAGGCTGTATCGATGGAGGGAGTCAGGAACGCGACGAGTGATCTTAATAAAATCTCAAATGCGGACACGTGATCGACTCTCACGAGGTCGGCACCGACGCTTTGCCCCATATGGGCGTCGGCCCGCCGCCCGACGTCAAGCGTCGGGATGTCAAGTGTCAAACGACCACGATGAATGAGTCAAGACATGCATGCGTATCTACATGTGCTGATCCATTGGCAACCCTAAGTTCCCCATGTTTCTCTTTAACATCAGCAGTCTTCTTCCTCCACGGCGGTTATGGAAACCTTCCCAACATAAACCAAAAGAAAAAAAACACAATCAATTATCAGCGTGCCTCCGAAGTCCAAACCACGTGGAGAAAATAAAGAAAGAAAGAAAGAAAAGTCCACTCAGTATCTGCCATATCGGATATATTCCTTCTATAAAGGATCAACATCGACGAATCTGAACTTCTCAGACTCTCATCCCTATTGCGTCTCATACACGCGTTTCGTTTCGTGATGCCTATGGAAACAAAGCAAGGGCTTACCTTCAGCATCCCAGCATTCCCTGGAAGGAAAAAAAAGTCTAGTCGGGTGTTGAATGCGGCGGCGGCGGGGTGGTGGCTGGGTGCATTACGCCACAGAGATCTGGGGTCGCCCGTTTTTGAATGTGCACTCGTTCCTATGGCATTCATCTCGTTGCGCGGCGGTGACGTTGCATGCATGGGCGTAGGCGGTGCGGTGGCGGGAGCGGAAAAGTCTGAGGCTGAGGCTCACCGTCTGCCAGCCTGAGTTGGAGGAGAAAGGCGCTGGCGAGAGAGGCAAGAGACGAGCTTGAGCACTTCGTTTGTGTGGCGCAACATACAAAAAGTGAAGAAAGAAGCACAGGCTGTCAGCACAATATCTCTACCCCCGTTCCCATACGCACGAAGAAGGGAGAAAAGGGGAAAATCAAAAACAAAAGAGCCGAAGATAGGACAACGTCAGATACTGTGAAAATGGATCCGCATCCCCCGAGAGGGTCAGAGGTCCAGACGCGGTGAGGTTTTTTTTATCATATGGGTACGACGTCGCGGTCGCGGCCTGGGAAGAGGGAGGAGGGGAGAGGAGAGTTACCTGGGCGGGGGATGAGAAACGCAGAGGAAAAGGAAAGAGTGCGTTTCAGAGTGCGTGTTAGATGCTATCAAGCCGGATATTTTCGACACGGCGGGTGGTTTTTCATCACACGAGGTAAGAGGGAAAGAGCGTGTTATGCTTGCAGGCTAGGGATGAGGGGGAAGACACAGAAGAGAGGCATGCGACGGTGTCTCACTGTCTGAGTCTGTCTTGAATATTCAAAATCCGCAGGTGTAAGAAGGCGTTCAAGCATAGCAGCTACGTGGAGACAAGTGATATATGAGATGTAGATCCGGAGGTTTCAAGACGCGCTGTTCAATCACGCAGGGAGGGTCAAAGTCGGCCTCCACACCACTCAGGGATATGTAATGTTATGTCAAAAAAAGCCAAAAGAACATACTCTATCACTCTTTCTCCTTCCTCACCCTCACCTCCTCCTTCTCCCTCCTGTCCCTCCTCCTCTTCACATCCCAGTTATACACCCTCGCCATGTTCACCTCCATTATCGTCAGCTGCTCCCGGAGGAACTCCAGGTCCTCGATCGTGTTGCCCAGACTTGTCTGGGCCGCGTCGAGTTTGGATGTGAGGAGCGCGATCGCGGCGGGGATTTTGTAGGAGAGCATTACGTTAGCCTGGAGGTGGTAACAAGCATCAGGATCTGGAGGGATGCGGAGAGGCAGAGAGGCAGGGAGGCCACGTACACCAAGCCATAGGTACACGGTATCCGTCTCTTCAAGCTCTGCTTCGACAAAAAGCGTGTCATTGAGCTCGAACGTCGTCTTCAGCCGCTTCGCCACGCCTCCATCGTCCTCTCCAAGATCATCTGCGTCTGCGTCTTCCTCCTCTGCCTTGCCCTTCCCTGCCTACCGTAACGCTCCCAATCAATCCCCGTGATCCGATGCAAAAAGTAACGACAGAAAAAAGGAACTCACCCGTCGCGCATGGAGAAACTCGACCATATCCAGCGTCTTCTTAATATCCGGGATTTTATCCTCCAAGCTCTGTCTCCGTTGTGTAAGGTTGGCATCCATGTACCGGTACTTGCTGTCCTTCCGTTCATCGTTGATCATGAGCAAACATAACCATAATCACACTCCACGCGGAGGGGGGGGGAGGCGTACGCTAGTGCATCCTGGAAGTTTTTGAGCGTGCCTTCGACTTCAGCGTCGGGCCCGCCGAGGTATTCCAAGACGTCTGCCTTATCGCGATTTGTGCGTGTCGTGAGTTCCTCAACTGTACGCTTCACGAGAGGAGGGAGGGGGTGCTTACGACAAAAGGTGCTTTGGGGATCCCGCGCGGGTTCTTCTCACTTGAGAATATGGCATTGGAGGACATAGTATAGTCTGGGAGAGATCCAGACCTGAGTGCTTGACGAAAAGTTGCCAAGTTGGCCTCGCGAATGAAGACGACGCGGAGATGCCCGCAGCGGAGTTGCATGCGTTTTCCCACCCACGCCAAGCCATCAATATAAAAATCTTTATTTTTTCATCAACCACCGATTTCCTTCAAGGTCTGTCTTCCCACTTCCCTTCCTTTCCTCTCCGCTGTAAACTGACATTAGAAACCTAGGCCGCCATGTCCCGGCTCATAATTAAAAATCTACCGCCCTACGCCACGCCCGCACGCCTGAGGGCGCATTTCGAGCAAAAGGGCGGTCCTGGAGGCACCTTGACGGACTTTAAGGTCGCGCTGAAGCCAGACGGGACTTCGCGTCGCTTTGGGTTCGTCGGGTATAAGACGGAGAAGGAGGCGTTGGCTGCGAAGGAGTGGTTCGATAGGACGTTTATTGATTCGACGAGGATCAGTGTTAGTGTCGTGGAGGTTCGTCTTTTTATTTCTATTCTTATTGCTTTCGCTTTACTCTCGAGATTCCGTTCTAATCCGGTGTGATGATTCTTTTAGGGCGCGAAGGATGCGCCGCGACCACGCCCGAATAAACGGCCCCGGCTGGGTCCTTCGCCCACCGACACCCAGGTCCCCGAAAAAACAACCACCAACGGGGAGCAAGCTGCGGGCTCCAAGAAAAAATCAGACGCCCAGCTCGAGGAGGAATATATGAAAGTGATGAAGCCTCGTACAAAAAAGGGCCCAACGTGGGCGAACGAGGCGCAACCCGATCCTCCAATCGTTCCCATACCCGAACCGGTGCCTGAGGTCTCCGTGGACGTCCCGATGGCGTCGGCGGACGGAACGAGCGCGGCGCGGGACGAGGCGGTGTCTGACCTGGAGTGGATGAAGCAGCGGATGTCGAAGACGGTGGACGTGGTGGAGAAGATGTTTGAGCAGTCCGATGATGAAGAGGACGGCGCGGGACCCTCAAAACCGACAGTAAGTGGAGTAGTTACCTTTCCGCTCCTCCGGACGCTGATACCCTTTTTCGACCGTAGAACGAGCAACAGCCGGCGGAGCCCGAGGCGCCGAAGGACCCAACGGTGGAGACGATACTGGAGACGGCACGGCTGTTTGTGCGCAATCTGGCATTTTCATGCACAGATGCGGATCTTGTGGAGTTGTTCAAGCCCTTTGGCGAGATATCTCAGGTGAGGATTGTTTTCTGCCCCCCTCCATACTTCGTTCTCTTCTTTTGCGCGTCGTGACGCGCTTTGGCTGCGATGACAATCAAAATAGGGACATCAGATGCCTCTCACTGGGGCGCATGTTGATCCTCTAGGAATCCGATAGTAGAAATATCTTCTGAGCCTCGTTCCCCCCCCTCTCCCTTATTGTTCGTTTCTATCTTCTACTCGATCCTAATGTCTTCTCATCCTTAGGTGAGAGCTGCTTTCCAACTCGCATGACATTCGCTCCGGCGAACAAGATGAAAAACTTGCATAGGGACATCAGACCTTCGGGAATGCTGATCCTTCAGGAATCCGATAGTAGAAACTGACCTTTTCTCTCCTTCACTGTACTTGCGAAGAGTCGACCTTTGAGCTGACTTTGATCCCTTTTCTCATTCAAAGGTTCATATACCCGTCGACCTAAGCACCAAACAGCCAAAGGGAGTCGCCTATGTAACGTTTGCCCAAGCGGCGCATGCGGTTGCGGCATACCAAGCTCTTGATAAGAGGTCGTTCCAGGGTCGGCTCATCCATATCCTCGCCGCCGTGGACCGCAAGAGCAAAGCCCAAGTCGAAGAGGTTGAGGGTCGCAAGAAGTCCGTCAAGGAGGAGAAGCACGCGAAACGCAAAGCCTTGGCGGGGAAGGAATTTAATTGGAGCATGCTTTATATGAACGTTCGTGCCCCCCTCCCCTCTTTCTGACCTGCGGTGTCACTGAGTTACTATCCTTTCACCCCCTATACAGGCCGACGCCGTGGCTTCCTCCGTCGCAGACCGGCTCAACATCGACAAAGCCGCGATCCTCAACCCCGAATCAGGGGACAACGCCGCCGTCAAGCTCGCCCTCGCCGAAACGCACATCATCGCCGAAACCAAAGCCTACCTCTCCTCCCAAGGCGTCTCCCTCTCCTCCTTCTCCTCCCGCGCAAAGTCGGACACTATCATCCTCGTTAAAAACATCCCCTATGGCACCTCCGAGGCCCAGATCCGTACGCTCTTCAAGCCCCACGGAGAGCTCACGCGCGTGCTCGTGCCCCCTGCTGGGACGATGGCGGTGGTGGAGTTTACTCAGGCGGAGGAGGCAAAGGAGGCGTGGAGGAGTGTTGCGTATAGGAGACTGGGGAACTCGGTGGTGTACCTTGAGAAGGGCCCGATGGGGATGTTCGAAGAGGGGGCTGTACCCGGTCCGTCGACGTATACACTCCCCGAGGGGTCGGCTCTACGGGGCGTAAGGATCGCGGAGCAGACTATCGGGAACATAGCCGAGGACAATGGGGAAGCGGAAGCGGAGGGAGAGGGAGATATCACCGGGGGTGCGACGCTCTATGTTAAGAATCTGGCGTTCTCTACGACACAGGAGCGCCTGACAGGAGTGTTCCGGCACCTGCCCTCCTTTGCGTTCGCGCGCGTGCAGACGAAGCCGGATTCAAAGCGTCCCGAGGGGCCACGGCTGAGCATGGGGTATGGCTTTGTCGGGTTCAAAGACGCGGAGGGCGCGAAGCGCGCGCTGGGGGGCATGCAGGGGTTTGTGTTGGATGGGCATGCACTGCATGTGAAGTTTGCAGGGCGGGGGACCGAGGATGAGGTGAAGGGGAAGGAGGGAATAGGGAAGGGAGGAAAGAAGACTACGAAGATGATTGTGAAGAACGTGCCGTTCGAGGCGACGAAGAAGGATATCCAGGCGTTGTTTGGGTATGTCCTTGCTACTCGTTGCTATACCAGATCGCTCAAGCATTGGTTCATTTTCAGGTCACATGGGCATCTCAAGTCGGTCCGGCTGCCCAAGAAGTTTGATTCGAGGACGCGTGGATTCGCGTTCCTCGACTTTGTTACGCGAGCCGAGGCAGAGAACGCATATGCAGCGTTGCGGCATACGCATTTGCTTGGAAGGCATCTGGTGCTCGAATGGGCAGAAGAGGCGGAGCAAGACTTGGACGCGCTGAGGAAAAAGGCTGGGGTGGGGTATGGGGATGGGAAATTGTTACCGGGGAGAAAACGGAAGTTGAATCTGGGCAAGACTGGCGAGGAGGATGTGGAAGGGCTGGAGGTCTGATTATCTTTGGGTTATGGAATGTTCGTCGGATTCTCCAATCGAGGGTGACGAAATCGAAACAGTGATTTTACTCATGTATCTGCCCTTTGCACTCACAACGTTGGACGTCGTACGACGGTCAACCTTTCTCGGCCCCAGATAACCTTGTGGAATACCGAGCTCGTGATCGCCTACTGGTGGCTTATAAGGTTACTAAAATTCAGGCTGCTCTAGCTCTTGAACAAGAATCTGTACCAGTGCAATTTGCAGATACCAAGGATGCAACATAGATGGGTTCCTCATAGGCGTTCGCAATCAACGCGACCCTCAATGGCTGACTGGCGCTGTAGATCGATACCGTGGATGCAGGTCCCTTTGTTCAACAGACTTGTACCTGGGTACAGCACGTGGCATTTTTCATGTGCCGTTCTCCACCGAACCAAGTGTCCAAATGCCGGTTACGCGGAGTAGCTTTGAGGGCGAAGTCCGGCACACCTGCGTTTGGAATTCTTTCAAGGGTATGATACGGTAAGTCGCTCGCGCGGTCACAATTCAAGCAGACTGCTTCGTTTCTTTGTGCAAGCGCCAGCAGCATTTGCTCGGGTGTTCGAGTTCCTTGGACATGAAACAACCCAACACAGCTGATTGTTCCTGGAGCGTGCTCCTACCATCAGGGTGACTCACTCCGTCCTGTTCGAATGCCAGGTCCAGCGTTACCTCAAGAACTCATCGACATCATCATTGACTTTCTGCACAACGACAGAGGAACGCTAAGTGCTTGCTGCCTTGCTTGCAAGGCATGGACTCCATCCTGCCAACACCACCTCCGATCGGATGTCATCATCACCCAAAGAAACTACGAGTCCGTACTTCGCTCGCCACTTTTACCAGTTCTATCCCCGTACGTTCGCAGGTTGAAGCTCACCGACTTGAGTCACCTTCCGCGACGGCTCGAAGCATTCTCCTCAACCACCACCTTAATTCTTTCAGGGGTGGGTGTGGACGGACATTTTTTGTTCGGCCTACCACTCAAATTTCCCCTCATCACCAACCTGGATTTATACCACGCCGAGTTTATGTCGTCCGGCCATATCTTCGATTTAGTCTGCTCTTTCCCTCGGCTGCAGGTGTTGACAATGTCGTGCAGCTGGAAGATTAACGCAGACCCAATGAAACGCCGTCAGCTGCCTCGCAGCCTCCGTATTGTGAATTCTCAAATGGGAGAGTTTATCTTTTAAGTTCCATCCAATCCCTCCGCTATCCACACTTCGACTATTTAACCTGAGGTCAGGAGATCTCATATCCTTAGGATCCCATTTACAGTGCTTGAGTGGATCGCTCCAGCATCTCGACCTCGGCTTTTACGACTTCCCTCATGCGAGTAAGTCAGTACCGATCCACCCGTGTACTTCACTCAGTCCATTTTCATGAGGCACCTTCCATGACCAGATTGATCTCAGTCACAATACCAACCTTCGTTCCTTAAACGTCCACGTAGCCCTGCCCAATCTACTCCTGAACCTCTTACAAACCACCGTCGGAAACAAGACCCTCGAAAGCGTAATTTTGACAGTACACGATTCAAGGAACCGATACTTTCGAATCGCAATGCCCTGCACCTGGCTGGTCCTCGACCGGATGGTTAGCGATTACGCAAGGGCTCGCGTGTTTACTTTGACATTCCGGCTTGGGTGGAGGGGCGGCACTTTCGAAGATATCGTCGAGGATATCAAGCGGCGCTTACCACTGTCTGTTGCCCTCAATGCAGTCCGTTTTGTGGACGAGCTCACGCGTCTCGTGGAAATGAGAAAGGAGGCTGCTTACCCATTCGCGCGTTCCTGGGGACTTGAATTTCCACTTTGATGCTTCAACTAGTATGCTCCTTCGCTTCGAGACAAGTCTACCGGATATGGGTTTGACAAATTTCTCACTGCAGTACCTAGATTGTCCCTAAATTTCAGACTTTCTTACAAACCCTTACAAGGCCATATGTGACCCCCCCCGCAAAGCTGTGGCCTCCTACCCCTCCTACCTCGACGCTGCTGCCTTCACACATACACATGGATTCCGTTTCGGCGATCTGAAATACCTTACCTTATCAACCTGGGCCGTTTGGGACAATCATATTCATGCTCCGAAACTCGTTACCGTCTGGCCCTCCGCGAGGTTGGGGCGGTTCTGTGACTGTCGTGGTCTTGAAATATGACTTTCGACTAATGCCGAGCAGTTGTATGGGTTTGTTATGCATCAGGTAATTTGTGCTTATCCTGATCCTCTCCTTACAACTGACTTCCACGACCCAAGCCAGCCTCTTGTTCTACATTTGTCCGGGGCGCCGGCTCAAGTCCAAAAATGCGCCGCTGTCTCTCGAAGTGATAGACGCCATCATTGACCATCTAAGGCTCGACAGCGCCTTGCGTTTTTCAACACTATGTTTCCTTCATTCGATAATATCGCACAGCTCATCTATACCCACCCCCGCCCCAAGTCCTATCGCTAAACGGATGCATCTGCAGGACATGAGGCTATCGTAAGAGTGCCGCGAAGGACCGATGTCCGCCATCGGGGTTGTATCTCCAGTTTCGAGAATCGTAGACCCTTTTTCTTGGCACCAGGCAGTGCCCTCAACAAAGGTCGCAAGTTCAACTACTTTGAGAGTATTACTACTGACCTGCTTCTCCAGTGTCACACTTTCCAATACCAGGCTTGGTTGTTCTTTTGCCCCAAAATCGGGTTCGCTCAGGATTGTCAAATCTGCCGAGTTTGGTTTGGAGAACTCCCAGAATTTTTCTTGTCTGCCAGGCACCGCACGAGATAATGCATCCTTGTCTCGCGATTCCCGATGTACAGTCGCTCATATTTGATCACTTTCCCACTGTAACTTCGCGCCGTCGAGCTGGTTCGAACTCCATGCGCACCCTTGTCATCCTAGCTAGAACATGTCGGGCTTTCACCGATGATTGCTTTTCGTTATCTCTGGATTCGCTGTCGTCGATTTGGAGTCTCTTCTGTCGGTGGCCCAGGAATGCTGATGTTCGTTTTTAGAGCCTGCGCTTGATGTTTTATGGTGCAATCAGGCGACTCTGGGGCCCCTGATTCAAGTTATGCCATCTGATATTTTAAAAGTCCATGAATCGAAAACTTCAGGTTCTCGTACTGTGGTGCGTATCAATGTATTGTTACTTATAGTGGCACTTAGACATACTTTGCGGACGTTCACCTCCGCCCCGGAAGACAAGCACTGGGAGAGATTTAAATATTATGCACAGAAGGTCCGCACCCTCACCGATTTAATGCTTGCCTTGCCTCATCTTCAAAAACTTTTCATTCCAACTTTCCCGTTGCTATCGGATACCCTGCTTCACATCAGCAGCTTGCTATCTTCATACTCCGCCCGTACTTCGTTATTGGCCGACGTCGTCAGCAGTGCGTAAAAAGAGACATCTTCAAGTTCAAAGCCATCCTCTCGTCGCTGTGATCCAACCAATGTTTTTTTTTCTAGCGCAGTTCCTATCAATCGCACGCTCTGCGGGTTTGGATATTCGAATGAAAACCTTCCATGATGAAGACAAGATACTAGCTTCTTCGGTTAAGACAGACACATTAGACTATTCGCGATCGGGGATCCACTTGTGCGACAGGCGGTAGGTTTGGACCTCTGAATTCAATTCTAGAATTTAGGGACCACAGGTGCCCAACATTCGCTCAAGAATCGACGCAATCCTCGACTACCCTTTGTGCGTCAACATGCGGCATAAGCGGCACCCTGGCGTACAAGTTATGTACACTGACATAGCAGGAACACGGCGCCTCTCCTTCATGAAATCACCATACTCTTGCCCTGTACGCGCAGGAAAGGTGGACTCGTTTCGCCCCTTCGAGTATTCAACCTGAATAAAAGACTCCTAGCACCTAGACATGATTCTTGCCAATTGTCGAGAGTAGGAGGCACAACGACCGTGAGTCACAGTTCTTCACTATAAACGACAGTACATGGTATGAGTATGCCGTACCGCTTGCCGGCCATCATCACGTCGCGAGGAATAATCAGTAGGTTCTGCCCAGTCCACGTCGGCGGTCGTAACGGCGAGTGGACCTTCGCGAACCCAACATCTGCAGCAAAGGATGTCGGTAATTACATCGAATATCGTGACGATTACCTAGAAAAAGGAATAGTTGAGTACTCGTCATATTTTTGCCCTCGACACGACAGTGAGGGTGGGGGCATACGCATTTAGCAGGGACTTACGGTCGTGATTGCACCGACAATGGCCATAAGGACACCTGCGACAGCAGAAATCATAGCATTGATTCCGCGTCCGCACTAGAGGAAAATATCTTAATGGTCAAATCTACACTTGCTAGCTTCACCATTATATGTCTGTTTGAGGTAATGAGAAGATGAGTATTTGGTGAGTACTGTTGAGGTTGTAAGGGGTTGCGTGGGTCTGTGGTGCGGTGTTATGAAGGAATGGATATATGTAGTATCCTTTCCTATAATGGCGTTGAGGAGGAGCTATTATAGCCTTTAAGTCGTGAGGCGTGTAGAGGACGTAATGTCATAATGAGGGTGGCACGTCCTCTGAGGAATAACGCACACGTGATAAGGTCGCCTCAGACTGCTCCAGCCCTCCAGTAACAGCCACGGATCCATACAAGTGCATTTTACAGATGCTTCGAAGCCAACACCATCAACGACTGGCTTGCGTTGTTGCCTGTAATTTTCCAGGCGAATACCCTGCAGGTGAGTGCCTGGTCCTTCGACGCAGTTGCCAGGAATGCGCACGAACTCCTCCCAGGTTATAGCACGCCTGACGTGTCTTTCCAGCACCGAACTTAGTTCTGCAAATAGTGGTCGCTAAGAGCATTTTTTTTTGGATGAATCTAGCACAGTTAAGTTTGCAGTTTCTATGATAGTAGGTATGGTACAGTGATGCGTTCATGCGGTCACTCTTCAGGCAGAATTGCGGGGGAGGTTGTTTGTTTCGACTGAGATGAACCTGCTTTGTCCTGTGCCCGCTTTCGGTGTCCTCGGTTTCGTGGTTTTTTGACCTAGTGCCACCTCAAGCATTCGCAGGGCTTGCTCAGGTTTTTAGAGTTCCCAGGCCACAAAACAACACAACACAGTCAGGTGTTGCTGGATTTTGACGCTGAAACGACCCTCACTAGCTCTCGTCCTGGTTGTATCTCCCCTTCCAACCCTGATCCAACATGCCGGACCCTATATTACCTCAAGAACTCATCGACATCATCATTGACTTTCTGCACAACGACAAAGGAACGCTAAGTGCTTGCTGCCTTGTTTGCAAGGCATGGGCTCCGTCCTGTCAATATCACCTTCTATCGGATATCATCATCACCCAAAGAAACTACGAGTTCGTACTTCGCTCTCCACTTCTACCAGTCCTTTCCCCGTACGCTCGCAGGTTGAAGTTCGTTGACCTGACCCGCCTTCCGCTGGGGCTCGAAGCGTTCTCTTCAATCACCACCCTGATTCTTTCAGAGGTGGATCTGGACACAGAGTCATCAACCGGCCTACCATCCATATTTCCCCTCGTCACCAACCTGGATATATATCACGTTGAATTTCTGTTAGCGGGTGATATCTTCGGATTAGTCTGCTCTTTCGCTCGGCTGCGGGTGTTGACAATGTCTTGCGACTGGAGGCTTCACACGACCCCCCCGGAAAACCTACAACTGCCTCGCAATCTCCGTATTGTGAACTCTCAGAATGGAGAGTTTATCTTCAAGTTCCATCCAATCCCTCCGCTATCCATCCTTCGACTATTCAATTTGATGGCAAGAAGTGTTTCATCCCTGGGATCCCATTTAAAGGCCTTGGGTGGATCGCTTCAGCATCTCGACCTCGGCTTTCATGACTTTCCTCATGCGAGTAAGTCAGTACCTGTTTGCTTGTGTACTTTACTAAGTGAATTTTATTAGGCACCTTCCACGACCAGATCGATCTCAGTCATAACACCGACCTTCGCTCCTTAAACGTTCACGTAGCTCTGCCTTATCTACTTCTGAACCTCTTGCAGACCGCTCTCGGAAGCGAGACCCTTGAAAGCGCAATTTTGACTGTACACAATCCAAGGAACCGATACCATAGAATTGGGATGCCCTGCGACTGGCCCGTTCTCGACCAGACGGTCAGCGATTATGCAAGCTCCCGTGTGTTTAGTTTGACATTCCGGCTTGGGTGGAGGGGCGAAGCCTACGCAGACATCGTTGAGGATGTCAAGGGGCATTTACCGCGGTCTGTTGCCCTCAATGCAGTCCGTTTTGTAGACGAGCTCGCGCGCCTCGCAGATATGAAGAAGGAGGCTGCGTATCCATTCGCGCGTTCATGGGGACCTGAATTTCCACTTTAATGCTCCAACTATCTCAGGATAACTGAACTCATGGTGCTCCTTCACTTCGGGGCAGGTCTATTGCATATGGGTTCGCAGGTTTCCCACTGCGTTGTCCTCAAGTTTCGAACCTTGGTTTCTTACAACCTTCCACTCATGAATTTCCCTTATTCACTCTCTATCACAGAAATAGCATATCCACGGAGGCTCTTCCTTTATTCACTAACGCCGCTTTCTTTGCTCATACATATGGATTTGGTTTCGAAGGTCCTCGCACTACCTTACCCCGGGAGCAGATTAAGCGTCTGGGACCATTACATTCATGCTCTGAATTCAGATGATTTTCATTGCGTTTTTTGAACTTAGTTTTGTCACAGAGCCTCTGCGCCCGCTCTAGAACATTCCTCTCACATAGATTTGGTGAGGCCAAATCTAGTGCATCCCCCGTCAGTGCTACAAGTTAGTAGGGGCGGCGCTGGAGGAAGTTTTTCGGCTTGGTAAGCTGAATTTTTGGGTCACGCTTCGCCTCTTTACTGTCATCATCTCGACATCCCGGTTTCAGTCATTCGGCCTCTAGATCTTGTTGATCCTAGATACTATCTTTCTGCTCACCCATTCTCCCCTCCCCTCCCTCTCTTAATTACATGTTTTTAACTGATTCTACCTACATCTTCTTACTTAATTTGCTGTCGCGTAGCCCTCCGCTTCTCGCCTATATATGTTTGGGGTCTGCTTTGGTGGTCCTCTATTGCCAGTATCCCCGTTTGCTCTAAGCAGCGCATCACTGAGCAGAGGCACGGTGTAACGTTCGCGCAGTTCTGCGATATCATCGTTGGTCTTGAAACAGAAATATGACTTCCAATGATGCCGAGCCGTTGTATGGGTCTATGACTATGCGTCGCATAATTCGTGTCGCGATTATTCTTGATCTTCTCCTTCGGCAACTGACTTCGACAACCTAGCCCTTATTCTATGTGAAACCATCTGGACGGCAGACCCATGTCGAAGAAATGCGCCGCTGGCCCTCGAATTGATAGACACTATCATTGACCATCTGCAGCTTGACGAGGCCACTCTCGCTGCTTGCAGCCTCGTGTGCAGGACGTGGACATCACGCAGCACACTCCATCTCTTCTCGGACGTCAGCATTGACAAACGGAGCTACGAAAGGGTCCTTGCCTTGTCCCAACCATCAAGAGAATTACCGGATGTGTTCGCCACCTCTTGCTTCTTCGGATATTGAACGAACGACAGGACAGCTTAACGATCTTAACTCCCAAGCGGAGGAGTTCTCTGTCGCGGTTCTTGCCTTTGCCAACACCACGTGCTTCGTTCATTCGATGATGTCGCACAGCTCATCTGTGCCTTTCCCTAGCTCCAAGTTTTATCGCTGAACAGATGCATCCAAAGGACAGGAAGTTATTGTAGGAGTGTCGCGAAGGACTGATGTCCGCTTGTCAAGGATATTCTGGCTCTTCAAGTGGTTCATCAAGGAGGGTATCCCGCCATCATCGACCGTCCGCCTATATGACCTTCTTGTGGATGAACTTCCGTATGTTGTACCAGCACAAGAATAGTTCGAGGACTCTCTTGAACTCGATTTGTGGTTGGGTTATACCAGTTCGTCATGTTCACTTGCTTCCATCCCACTCATCTACATATAGACCGAGTAGCTGATATTCAGATTCTGGGGACTAAACTCAGTTGTTATCATAAGTTTCTTACGATAAGACGGGATTTCGGGAAACCTACAGGCTATGGAACTTACTGATGCCGCGGTCGTCATCGGCCAACGCCGGTTGTGACAAGGAAGCGCTCTTATGGACGACATGCAGTACCCACCACCCCTTTCTAGAGGTCCGAGTCAACGGGTGGCACTTCAACAAACTCCTTAGTTTTTCCCGGCCGTCCAATCGCATTGTCGAGCGCGGTCGCATTTTGAAAATACTGCTGTTGAGCCCTGGTCAGGTCCAGCGCCTTAGTCCATCTCGCTTGGAACCATTCTTTGCCGTCACCGTTCTGGCGTTTTTCGACTACGACGCTTCGATCTCTCATGTTTTTTTTAGGCTGGCATAAATTCGAATGGGACGGATCCTGTATATATATACCTTTGAAGGAAGTGTGTGTATGTATTTTCCAGCCTCCTTATCGAGTGTCACCACTAACATAATAGGCTTTGACTTCTAGATGGTCCACCCCTTACTCTGACGATCGCCATACCAAGACCGCGGGTGCACGAAATCCCGGAGCGTCGAAATGCCCTGTTTTGGAAAGGCTGGTCTCGAGAAGGCTATAGCCACTTCACAAGAAGATCTGCTGCTTTTTTGTACGGTGGCTAGCGACCGATCGGTGCGAATCAATGTGGGTAATAGCTCCACGACTCCAGCTACGTGTTTGTTGCATGCACTTTTTACTGATGGGAACAGTTTCTCCACAGTATGTTTGCGTTTTGGAGAGCATAGATCACTTATCGATAAGAACTGGAAATACTACTCTCCAAGGATCATGGAATGCGACGGTCCATCGATCCACGCTGTCCGAAGATACCCCGCGGTAAGTATGCTTTATCTATGAACACGATGCCTCAATGTTTCAACCACGTTCTCTCTTCTCACTATCACTGATCATACGGATATAACGAAGGGTACACGGAGATCCACATACTTCGTTTATTTCAAGTTTGGCCATAACACTTGTGGTTACTCTCTATTTGACTATTCCACGTTCCTATGTAGACTATGACCTTTTTTACTTTACTCACGTTGATATACTTGTTGGACCGAATAGAGTGATCGGAAGTCTGGAGTAACGCGTGTTTGCCTATTCGGGGAATGCATAACTGTCATATTAGCGACGAGCGTCTGCAACGTGCCCTCCTCCCTTTCCCCCTAAACTTCCTCTCATTTTCTCGCAGCTTAGCCCTATTTCGTGGCTAAACAGCAATTGCAGTAGCGCCGAGGCAACGCGGCCGACGAGTGACACACCTAGTGCTGTGATTTCCAGATTTCAGCCATTTCACAACTCTCACCCCCCCACCTGCTTTTTCGCCGTTAATTTCCGACTTTCCCAGTCTTTTCAGTCAGCGGCGAGACTGAAATTATTTGCATTACCAGTTATATACGCAATTGCGTAGTCAGACATGACACCTGGCTCACTCGAGGCTACAGGGGCGCCAGACCATACCCTACAAGTTCCGTCTGCCTCAACATTTTCTTTCAAAGCACCCTTCCCTGCCTCTTCTTCGTCGCTGGCGGTGGCCTCGCCCCTAAAGCATCGACGTGTTTCGCTTGCGTTACCGTCGTCGCCTCGCGTGGTGCAGGCATGGAACTTTCGTGATGACACAGGGCTCGACTCACATGTGCCGGAGACCGAGGCGTCAGGGCTAGTGCCAGAGAAGCGAGGGAAGATGAGGAAGCTCGCGACGGGTGCGGACAGCGAGCCGTTCCAGGAGAAGAAACAGCGGAAGAAGTGGTCTGACGAGGAGACTAAGATGCTGGTTTCGGGTTGCAATCGCGTGAGTGGTGATCATGCTGTTTCTCCACTAGTGCGTGTGTTCAACGTGTTTGTAGCACGGAGTGGGGAATTGGAAGACCATATTGAGTGACCCTACGCTCAAGTTTGACAATCGGTCACCCGTGGATCTCAAAGACCGGTGCGTTGGACCATCCTATACCACAACTGTCTACTAACACACAGCAGCTTCCGTACATATTTCCCGGATGCGTACAAAGAACACTACCCGAATGCGCGAACACACCTCTCTAGCAAAGTGCGCTCGACGCTCCCCGATGGTTCGTCACTGTTCGAAAAGACACGCAGTAAGAAGCGCCGGCCATTTACCGAGGAAGAAGATCGAGCGCTTAAGGCTGGATATGAGAAGCACGGCACGGTCTGGGCAACGATTGTCAAGGACCCTATCTTCCGAGAACAAGGCAGGCGGTCGACGGACCTGAGAGACAGGTTCAGGAATGCTTTTCCAGAACTGTATCAGGCGGCTGGTTACAAGCCCCGGAACGCGTCTAAGAAAAAGCAGCTCGTTGACGGGTCTCCGCTCCCTGTTCGCGCTGCCACCGATGATCAGCTGGCGATGTCCACCACTGGACCCGTCAGGAGCCGGCGGCGAGCCCATACGAGCCAGGGCTTACTTCGTGGTGGCACGAAGAGTGTCCCGCAGAGTACGGCGTGCTCCGAGGACGATGACAGTTCCGCAGGAGAGGAAGACGGCGACTCGATGTTCAAGACCCCGCATACCCCCGTCTTCGTCGACAACGTCTCCACTTCGACGTCTCGCTCCAAAAAAATCCTCCCGTTCTCCACCCCAACCGACGACGAGATGGAGATGGTCACGTTCGACCAGCTCTCTGACTCCCTCGCCATCCCTGACTTTATGCCCACCTCCTCTGGGGCCCAATACCCCGAAATGGATGGCCAGTCGCAGACCTGGTCCTCAGGAATCAATACCCCCACACACTCAACGCATGCGTGGTCCACCGCTGCCGGCTCTCCTACCTCATCCCACCTCTCTGCTGACTACCTCATGAGCGCCTCCCACTCTCCCGCTCTCCATCGACGCTCCGACCCCCTTGGGGGCATGATCGGCAAGTCCGCCTGGGGAACACAAGACTGGTTCTCCGCGAACCCCCGCCTCGACCCTGGGAGCAGCAGCACAGGCAGCGGCGAGCACCCCTCCTCCCCACCCTACCCCGGCGACGCATTCTCCCCGGTCTCCCCATTCTCATTCCACGCCCTCAACCACAACCTCAACAACCATGGCAGCAGCAGCCACGGCGTGCTGGACCGGTACGATCTCCTCCCGACACTGCTCCCGCACGACTTTTCGTCAGAAGTGGGTGTGGGCGACTCGCACTCGACGTTCTCAGACGAGATGATGTTCCCGCCGAGCGGATTCAGAGGGTTCACGCACCATTCGAACTACGCGGGAGATCTTATATTTGGTGCTAGAACGCACCAGCCGCAGCATCAGAGTTATGCTGGGGCGTATGGCGCAGGCTTTGGGTTTGGGACGGCGGCGCAGGGACTGGGACTGGGCTTGGGCTTGTCGGGGATGTCGCAGTCGGCGGGGATACACCCCATGCAGCTGGCGTTGCCGGGTATTGATGAGATTGAGTTGACGGGGATCACGCTGGATGATTCTTCTGTCCATACCGGGAACGGGAACGGGCATGGAGCGGGTGCGGGGATGGCGGACGAAGCGAGTGGGCTGGAGATTGAGATGGATCACAATCACCCGCACCAGCAACAAAATCAGCAGCTCAAACCGGAGTCGCAGGATAGCCTGTCTGGGGATCGATTCAGTCTCGACGACCTCGTCGACCTCTCCGCACACGACCACGACCACGAGCAGGACCAAGACCAAGACCACGACCTCGAGCTACACGCCACACCACCCAGCACCCCGCTCCTCTCTCGCCCGCAGACACGCGGGACACGCCGTTCGTCCGAGTCAACCAGCCTCCACGGCTACCACGCCGCACACGGGCGCTCGATATCCGTGCCCCCGTCCGAGGCTCGTGCACAGGTCCCCTCGCCCGTACGCCCGGCGCAAGCACATCTCACTGCACTTTCGCAGCCGGTGTTGTCACAGCCTCATTATTTCGCGCAGGAGCCACCAAAGGACGGCCAGGAGGACAAGGCTGCGGCCCCGTCGACCCCACAGCTCCGGCCGCAGAGCACTGTGCTCCAGAGACAGGGATATCCGCACCAGATGCTCATGCCCTCGCTGTCGCATGACGCGTATGGATGGCGTCCGATGGCGTTTGGCGAGGCTAACAGCGCCAATACGGACAATACCAATGGCGTGGGGAATAACGGACTGAGCTTATCCTTCCTTGACCTGCATTATTATGGGAACGGGAATATCGTTGGAGATGGACCTGCGGGCGATGAAAGGCAGGGACAGGCGTTGGACCTCGCACGGTCGGCTATATCCTCGTCCTCGTCGGCCTCGGCGTTGAAGTCGATGGGGATTCCGGCCACTTTGAGGCAGCATATTCCGCAGGTGGGACAAAGTGCAGGCGCCGCGGGGTTGAGCAATGGAAATGGCCATGCGGTGCGAGCGTTTGGGGCGGGGAAGAGTATGATTGGAGGTGGTGGTGGTGCTCTGAATGGTGGTGCGACGAGGTCACAGAGCCATCATCGAGGGCAGAGTGCGGTGTGTCCGCAGGACCTGGTATTGAGGAGTGATAACAACAAACGGAAGAGGGCAAGCTGGGATGGGGCACATTCGTAAATGGCGGGGGGCGGTGGAGAACCAGTGCGCCGGTTGAAGGCGGGATGTTCGTGCGCCTCCATGCATGGAGGGCGGTTGGTTTCCCATTACTTATGGATTATACAGACTCGGCAATAGTTCCGTTTCTCTAGTTAGGTCATTCTCTCGCTCATACACATATCGGCATCGTTTCCAGCATCGTGTCACCTCGAGTGACCATAGCATTATCTACCCATTTCTTCTCCCCTTTCTTTTTATCAAGTAATGGTTCGGATACAATCGGTATCGTGTGCCTGTGCTTTATTAGCGGATCAAAATTATTCCATAGGTTTGGGTACGGTGACAGTAAGACAAGGTACATATGGCGAAGTACCACTCGGACTGGTGCAATTTCCCCGCGACAGCCAATTGTCTACTCGGTCTTCCCTGTGAGATATGTTAGCATGCGCTTCGACTCTCGAAGGGATGACCGTTATCACCTCAACACAAAAGCATTTACACCAATCTGTGATCAAATGACCGTCTTCCAGCGGCTGCAAGAGCCGGATCTCTCCAGCAAAATGTGATGAATCCCTTTAATTGCCCATCCAAAGCAATGCTTTCTGCAGTAATTCGAAGCTTTCCCTGCGCGCTGCACATAGGGAAATATAACTTGATTTTCTCATCCTGTGATATCCAGTTGGATGGTTCGAAAGCCCGTGCTGCTGAGCAGCCTGTCGAGATCTGAGCAGTTGGTAGCGGACAGGATACCCTCAGAGGTAACGGACAGCTTCGTTTCCTCAAGCACGGATGGCGACGTCATGGTATTCAGAAGTCTGTACAGGGCGGTGGGATGCCCTTCCAGTATGGTTAGGGACCGGAGGTTGTGATGATGACCAAGGTCGATCCTGCCAACTTCGAGTGGCCCATCCTCTGTTGATAGGAGTTAGAAGTGTGGAGGCAAATAGAAAGTTTCACGAACCAACACTCTCTCCAATGTCAAGTTCTAGCTCGAGGAACTGCAGAGAGTTTCGTAACTTTTGCAGAGCTTCGGCAATACACGCAACTTCCTCATTCGGAAAACCATGCAGGCGAACCGTAGATAAAGGTGGCATGCCTTTCTCGAGAAACCATTGGAAAAGCCAAGAGAATCCCATCATACGAGTCGATGACATGTGTAAGCCTACATTCAGGGTGTGCAACCCGACAGGCGGGCAGCCACGAGTCTTGAAAACACGGCTTTCAGAATTATCGCGAAGCCAAAACGACATGTTTATTGATAAGATGTGGAGTCGAGGAAAACAGCAGAGGAGCTCCGCAAATCCATCCATAGACGGAAAGATGACTTTGAAAAACGCTAGAACGGTGACGGCGGAGAATGGCTCCAAGCGGAGTGGGCTAAGACGCTGCATCTGCTCATGGTTCAGCAGCAGTATTGTCAACATGCGCACACTCTCAGCGGTGCGATTAGACGGCTGGGACAAGCTGAGGATCCTTTTAAAGTTCCACCTGTTCACGCTGACCTCAAAAAAGAGGTGGAAGGTGCTGCGCGCCGTCCACCATTTGCATACCAGGGTGCAAGCAGCAAGCGCTCTCTTGTCACACTGGAGGTGGTCGATGACGGTATCAGTAAGTTCCGGAGCGAGCATGCTTCCCGACAATCCGTCTTATTCGAAGAAACTTGGGGTACTGGAGTAGGGGAAGAAATGCAAGCGAACATGTGTGTATCGTCGACTGTCAGGGTTGCATTTGTATGGGTATACACTACAAATAGACCCATACATCAAAACGAGGGCCGAGACGTGTTGCGATGCTAGGACACCATAGTACCAGTTTATCCGTCGAAGTCCTATTGTGTTTATAATAAATGGCTTCCTACCGCATTGAGTAAGATAGGTCGGTGGTCATTCAGGTAGTCAGCAGATATCCACACGAAACTGCTTCAAGTGCCTGCACAGACTCGGAAGACTGACATATCATAGAGACCAACCCCAGGTTTACCTGCTCATGCCAATGACCACCTAATAACACCAGTCAAGCCGCCGTTCCCAGGGCTCCCTTCCTAGGCTCCCCCAGCGTCGGATCCTTCCATTTTTGGGTGATGAAGCCTTGAATTTGTTGCATGAAAAGCCCAAAATCTGCAATTACGCGGAGGCTTCCTCGGGCACTGCACAGCGGCAAATGTTTTTCGATCTCCTCAATTTCAAGTTCAGGGTGAGTTAATACGGTGGGGATGAACCGGATAATAAACTGAGGGCGGGGACCGCCTGCGCCGGGATCGCTGAGGAACTTGTCAAGGTCCGACCAATCGTCTGCGGGCGGGAGATACGAGGGAAGGAGGGACAGAGTGACACTCTCCAGCATGGACCCCGGCTCCAATGACTTCAAAAGACCGTAGAGTATTTTTGGATGTCCATTGAGAAGGGTAAAGGACCGAAGTTGACGATAACAACTAAGGTGAATCCCAAGAACCTGGATATTGGGTACTACATATATACGTGAATTCGAGCGATGGAAACAAAGAGGAGGCGACAAACCAGCATAATCCAAGCCCAAATCGAGCTCAAGAAACTCCAGGGAGTCCCCGAGCTGTTCTAGCGCTGGCACGACATATGGGAGTTCATCCACAGGAATGTCGTGCAGGCGAACGGTGGATAATGGCGGGATACCCTCCTTGATGAACCATTTCAAGAGCCATGATATTCTCGACAAGCGGACATTCAGAGTATGCAACCCCGACGGCGGACATCTACCCTTCGCGACACCCTTACGGCGGCCGTCTGTCCTCCGAATGCATCCATTTAGCGACAGAACTTCGAGTTTGGGGAAGGTACAGACGAGCTGTGCAACATCATCGAATGAAGGAAACACAGTGTTGAAAAAAGCAAGAACCGTGACAGAGGAGAACTTGTCCACTCGGGAGTTAAGATTTTTGAACTGTCGCGCGTTCAACAGCAGAATCAGGAGCCTGCGAACAAGGCCAATAATTCTAGGGGATGGTTGTGGCAAGGCGAGGATCCTTTCATGGTTCCACTTGTCAATGCTGACGTCCGAGAAGAGATGGAGTGTGCTGCGTGATGTCCACGTCTTGCACACGAGACTGCAAGCAGCGAGACTAGCCTTGTCAAATTGCAGATAGTCAATGATAGTGTCTATCAGTTCGAGGGCCAGCGGCGCATTTTTCGACATAGGCCTGCCGTCCAAACAGTTCGACATAGAATAAAGGGCTAGGTTAGGCCGTCGAAGTCAGTCGTGGTTGAAGGAGAAGATCGAGGATAACGCAGATTACGCGACGCATAATAAACCCATACAACAACTCGGCATCATCAGAAGTATTTTTATTTCAAAACCAACAATCGCGGAACTGCGTCAACCTTACAGCGTGCCAGATGATAACAAGTCTATAGCGAAACTAGGTCCAAGAAACGCAAAGAAAAACATCCATGACTCCAGAGGTCCCAAACGTATATTCTGCTCTTGAGGAAAGATAGTCCGAGGACCTTCGAAACAAAACCCATGTGTATGAGCGAAGAAAGCGGCATCAGTCAATAAATGAAGAGCACTCTTGGATATGCAATCTATGTGATAGAGAATGAATAAGGGAAGTTGACGACTGGAAGATTATTGGAGGGGGAGGAAGCGATAATTTGAGGGGCAAGGTAACATATGGCCTTGCAAGGGATTGTAAGAAACTGAGGTTGAAAACTTAGAGACATTTTATGCTGGGAAATCTGTGAATCTATATCAGATAGACTTACCCCGAAGCGCAGGAGCACCATAGGCGAGGTTATGTTGAGATAATTGCAGCGCTAAAGCGGGAATTGCAGTCCCCAGGAACGCGCGAATGGATAAGCAGCCTCTTTCTTCATATCGGCCAGGCGCGCAAACTCGTCCACAAAAAGGACTGCATTAAGACCGACAGACCGCGGTAAATGCCCCTTCACATCCTCAACGATGTTTTCGTAGGCGTCGCCCCTCCACCCAAGCCGGAACGTCAAACTAAACGCGCGAGAGCTTGCGTAATCGCTAACCATCTGGTCGAGAACGGGCCAGTCGCAGGGCATCCCGATTCTATAGTATCGGTTTCTTGGATCGTGTACTGTTAAAATTGCGCTTTCGAGGGTCTTGTTTCCGAGAGCGGTTTGCAAGACGTTCAGGAATAGATAAGGCGGGGCTACGTGAACATTTAAGGAACGAAGGTTGGTGTTATGGCTGAGATTGATCTGGCCGAGGAAGGTGCCTAGTAAAACTGGCTTAGTGAAGTATATACGTAACTTAGTGTTAACCTACTCGCATGGGGGAAGTCATAAAAGCCGAGGTCGAGATGCTGGAGCGATACACCCAAGGCCTTTAAATGGGATCCCACGGATGAAACATTTATTGCCACCAAGTTGAATAGTCGAAAGATGGATAGCGGAGGAATTGGATGGAACTTGAAAATAAACTCTCCATTCTGAGAGTTCACAATACGGAGATCACGAGGCAGTTGTAGGTTTTCCGGGGGGAGTGTGTCAAGCTTCCAGTCACAACATATTGTCAACACCCGCAGCTGAACGAAGGAGCAGACTAATCCGAAAATATCACCCGCCAACGAAAACTCAACGTGGTATAAATCCAGGCTGGTGACGAGGGGAAATATGGATGGTAGGCTGGTTGTTGACTCTGCGTCCAGATCCACCTCTGAAAGAATCAAGGTGGTAATTGAAGAGAATGCTTCGAGCCTCGGCGGAAGGTGGGTCAAGCCGGCGAACTTTAACCTGCGAGCGTATGGGGAAAGGACTGGTAGAAGTGGGGAGCGATGTATAAAATCGTAATTCCATCGGTCGATGATGATATCTGATAGAAGATGATATTGACAGGCTAGAGCCCATGCCTTGCGAACAAGGCAACAAGCCTTTAGCGTTTCTCTGTCGCTGTGCAGAAAGTCAATGACGATGTCAATGAGTTCTTGAGGTAATACCGGGTTCGGCATGCTGGATTACGGTTGGTATGGGAGATACAACTATAACCCTGCAACACCTGATTGTGTTGTATTGTTTTTGACAGGACCTCCACCACGTCTTCTCATGATTCTCTCATGTGGTGACTGGGTTGTGTGGGCCGATGAACGGCAGGTCCGAGTTCTATCGAGGTGGGCCTATTTGTTGTTGCCGTTGCGCACGAGGGCCTAGCCTCACGATGATCTCATGTGCCTGATCAGCATCAACAAGCGCTACAGCCAGTCTTCGAAGGCGCTAATTAACAGTGACCTTCAAACTTCTGTAACTCATTCTCGTGCAGGGGCCAGGGTGCTGTTTGTGCATATTTGCACCCCCGATCAAGTCATACGTGCGTACACAGCAACTATAGCGTTGCGTGTACCGAGAGATCGAAGGTCCACGGCATCTATGTGACCTTCGCGAATCATCGCACCACCCGCGACCATTCCGTCATGCGACCAGACCATGGCAGCTGGGGACAGCACACGGCAGGTAAAATGATGCTCACCGTGGTAAACAACTCCTGCAAGGTTATAGGCGACTTCGTGTGGTCGTTGCGCAGGCAGTGTGACAGGGACTGTCAGTCCAAAGGTAAACGTAATATCACCTTTGGTCAAGTCAAATGCTAACACCGGCGGTGCATCGACAAATTTGTAGGCTCTGACAAGTTCCCTATGGCAGGAGCCACAGGAAGACGAGACTTTAACACGAAAATTCCGTACGTAATCTTGGAGCGATGTGTCCACCGCCATAGGCAGAGGTGTAATAAGGCAATTTGACAGTGAATTGGGGGCTGAGTTTACAGGATGGTGTGCTGGGCACATTCTCACTGATGTCATTACGTCCTCTGCAGTCTCTAACAGCTGATCGAGCATGGAGTGCACACTTGTATACTGACCCCATGGGAAGACAGTGGGTGCGGCACAGAAGAGATCGTATCGCAATGTATCCCGCACCTTTTCAAGGTTCCTGACATGTGCTGAGCCTGTATAGTTAGCGAAACCAGCAATAAGAGGACCCATAAACTCTGGGTTCAGATCCAAGAGGACACCTGCTTGGTTCCGCAGTATCACCCGCCATATATGGTGGACCATTGCAACGACTGTGTCATATGCACAACTGTTATCTCTCCATGGTGTCCCAATAGGTGCATTATCATCTATCCGGCTCTCTGAACCTGAATTGTGCGTGTTCTTTGCTTTCTTGCGAATCGGCATGTCAATCGACAGATTAGTGCTAGTCTTTCGTTTGGTGCCCAACTCTGTACCTCTCGCAGGGACGAACTGGTTTTTCGTTGGGCTGGGGTCTTTCTTTGCTGTCTTACCTAGAATCTCCCACTCGACGTCCTTGACGACCCAATCCAAGAACAGATCAGATTTCCCCCAGCGTACTGCGCGGTTAATGGTGCTTGGCATGTAATCCATGCCCTTGCAGTTTCGAAAGGAGTCAATCAACGTATTTCTCCTGTCCGCGTCGTGCATCCCTTTGGGCAGCTTTCCATCATAACGCAGTTGTGTTATGTTATCAAGTAACTCGAGTTCACGGAACTCTTGGCGCAAGGCACCCGACGCACCACCTGTGACTTTCCTCGCATCAAACCCCTGTACCAGAAGTGTCCCTTGTGCGGACTTTCCGCGTGAAAGAGCAGTATAGATGGCATGGTGAGAACGACTGTTGTTCACGTGCACTACATTCGATTCACGCGTCTTTCCCTGTGAGGCATATTCTGTCATTGCAAAATTTGGCAGAACCTCAACCTGAGACCGTGAGACATTCAAAGAAGAATCATCCGGAAGCGAGCAGACGGTGTTAACCGAAGACCTTGTCAACGGAACAACATTACGAGGCAAGCCAGGTATGTCGACAGGCTTGGGCAGCTTTGACAGACGTACAAAGAGGGTATCCAGCATCCGTTGACCATGAGATCCTGTTGCCAATTGCCATGAGTGAACAAATCCCTCTTGTCCGCGTGTAATACATAACTCGGTCGCAGCATTCTGACGGATCATGACGGGGAGACCGACACACAGTGATAACTTTGCTGGGATGATCTTCGTATTTGAACTATGCGGTGAGTCCCATAGCGCTTTCTGCATCTTTTCTTCTACCAATTGTTTCGTAATTTTAGCTCTTTTGCCCGCTACCTTTCTTTGCTTCTGGATTTTTGGGTCCTCCGGCAGCGCAATGAGGTCCTCAGAAAAGAAATCAACCAGCTGCTGGTCAGTTTCCTCCGCGAACCTTCGTGACCCTAGAACATTGATCGCATCCTTGTCAACATTGAACGACGTGATAACAGATACATTACGAAATATTTCTTCAGTGATACTTGAACGACCGGGCAGAGCACTCGACATCCGCGACCGTAAGAACGCCAAATCTTCAGGTGTACACGACTTGTAACGCATGTTCTCCAAAGCACGCCTGAAACTTATGTCCTCTGGGGATACATTTTGTTGGCGTTCATTTTTCCGCAAGATGACGACGGTTGTGATTTGGTGCCAAAGAGCTTTTCCAATGGCTGATTCTTGATCCCGTAACGAAACACCCGTCGTTCCGACAGTGCGACTATATAATGAAACACTTTCCCCGCCCATTGCTGGTGGAAGTTGAGCAAAATCACCAGCAAAAATCATGTTCATCCCCCCAAAAGGTACTTCCGGTTTACCTAACACTTTAGCCAAACGAGCACTAATTGCATAAAGGTCGCGACAGGACAACATTGATACTTCATCGAAGAAGACATAATCCACGCCAGTAAGTCGAGATTTGACTTGCGCAAGCTGAGTATTTGTCTGCTCATGCATGTCAGATATACCAAACATGTAGTGGTAAGTTGATCCTCCAAGAAGAGATGCGGCAGTGCCTGTGGGGGCCACTACAACAAACCTATGAGGCTCTTTTCTGACGTCAAAGAATGCACTCAAGGCTGTCAAAACTTGGGTTTTACCTGTTCCTCCCATTCCTCCAATGTACATTTTGAGGGGTTCAGATGAAGGGTTGACAGCATGATTTGCAACGATAGTGAATGCTCGCTGCTGTTCTTTGTTTAAGGTGAAATCAGCTATGACCGTTTTGATAGCTGCAGACCACTCTTTGGACTTGCATGCTTTCTCCAAGTAAGATTTATCGACGACATTGACGATGTTCGGGTCTCGATACCATTCCAGGGATTTTTTAGAAGCAGGCAAATCATCTAACCGTTTCTCAAGCATGCCAGCCCTTTCATTCATCACAGTCGCTTTCCACTGACTCCCAGGCTGATTGACACTTGGCGGCTTTGGTTTGAGGTCTGTATCTGTTGGGAGCAGTGTCGGATCCGGGGTAGGCCAACCAAGATTCCGCATAATGGTGCTCATCTCTTGCATGGCAGCATCCCTTGACCGACGAGCATTTCCTATCTTGGTCAAAAAAGAATCGTCTGGATCCTTTTCGGCAGCAGCTTCGTCAAATGTGTAATCGCGAATGTGCTCATCCTGTTCAAAATCAGCTAGGTAAGACTTTTCGCCATCTATCCAACTTGGTAATTGGGCATTACCCTTCTTCATTTGCGCATGAAAATCATCCTGGGCGTCCATGCACTCATACTGGATGTTGAAGTTTTTCATAAAAGTCTGGTGCCGCAAGGTAAATTGCTCTGCATTGAAAGTGTCTTCCCAAGAGCCTTGACTAGCTTTCAAATCTAAACCTGATCTCCAGGGCTTAAAGAAGGTTAGCATCGTCGCGCAGTAATATTCACGATCCCCTCTATCTGAGCACGGCAAAGGCTTACCCATGAAATTAGGTACATTAGCATATCTAGCATCTAAACAGAGGGTGCTGTGGGTCATAGCCAATGGATGATGTCCGGCCTGGAACCTATGAATAGTGCCACCAGAACGATAATTCCTGTTGCCTGGAACGCCGCCTCCAAGATAGGAGCTCTCATGTTCCATTTGATAGGCCTCTGTATTGTGAAGCTCGTCAGAACTAGCAGCATATTTCTCAGTATGGCCCTTAACTCGAGTACACCTGGATACCCAGTCGTACAGACACATACATTCAAGCTCAGGAGCACGAAACATGTAATCATAAACTGGTGAGAGCCCCACGACCCGCCCGTTACGTTGTAGTAGTATAACCCGCTCAGGGAGAGAGGCATGCTTGAATTCCTGGTCGGGCCACGCAGACAAAACTTCGGTAACAAAACTCTGCCAATAGAAATTTTGGAATCGATGACTCTTGTAATGGTCAGGGTTACCAAGAAGGTATAGGCATATCATTGGAGAGCCCATTTCCAGCTTAGTCGTGAGTGAATTCACGATTTTTGTCATCAGCGTTCTTGCTTTTTCCTGGCGTGTAGCCGAGCCACCCAATACCTCGGTATTTTTCTGAAAAATTGATCGAACTGTCTCAAATATGATGCAAGTCTTCAACGAGGTCTTTGTGACATATTTGGTTACATAGTACATGACACCCTTTATCGCAGTTCCTGACCGCAGGCTGGTGACGTCAGTGTTACAACGGAAGAGGTAAGTAACAGTAGCCGATATTGTATTCATCCATGCCTCCAACTTTTTGATATGCAGAGAGCCGGTTGCCGGATCTACTTCAGTTTCCGTGTAGGTTGGGCGTGGAAAACGACCACGACAGCTACCCCACTTGTTGTCCAAGCAACCGGCATACTGTTTGCTCTTACTTTGGGAACCATCTCGATTGATAGTAGATCTACAACTGTGGATGTTGGACCGGAACAATATATCGTCTACAGTGAACCTAAACCGAGACCACCAGGTTTCCAAACTCTTACAGCACTCGCAGGACTTGCATGAATCCATGCACTTCTCGGGAGGTGCCTCAGGTAGAATCAGAGTCGGGTTTTGATATGTTTGATCTTCTGCAGCTACCGTGAGAGCAGCCTCGACATCATTCATTGACCCTGTGCAGAACTTGCCCTGGTGAGCAGCCTCTAGATATTGAACAAGTTGCTGCTGGAAAGGTGAGTTGGGATCCATGATTGCCTTGCGTGCTTCCTCAGGCGTCAAACCATTCCTAATCCACAAGAGAAGATGGAGATGCAAAGTAAGACGTCCCTGTTGCTCTACTGTCCCATAATATGCTGAAGTCTCACCATATATCCTGGCATGGTCAGTACCGAATCCCAAGACGTGCTTAATAAACAGCTTCACCATAAAGTCAAAGAAACGAGCAGCCGCAACAGGATTTTTTGCAATAAGCCGGAAACGCTCGTCATAGCCCCTGATCAACGGTTGAAACGTCTCTTTTTCATCCGCAAAATACAAGCAGATGGGGTGGGACATGTCAGAGGGTGATAGGGTAATGTACCATGACGGCGCCCCTTGATTAGCGACAAGGGACCAAATTTCATTTCTCATATATTTTTTGCTAGAGACCGAGCCATCGACTTTCCCGCCCACATGGTCGAGGTCTCTAATAACCTGAAAGCATGCCTTCTCATCCTCAGTCACAGGCTTTACCACTTCGCCTTGGGCCATCCTTTTTGCTATGTCGCCAAGTACATCTTGATTCACTGATAGGAGGCGGTCCGTAATGTCATCAAAATTCTTGGAATCCACTGCCAGATAACCGCCCGTTGCAGCCGCTTTGATCTGGCGATGGCTAAATGCAGCAAATGGGAATGCAAGGTCGGTCTGGAAGCGCTTGTCATGATACATAAGCAAGTGCTTTTTGTGCAGATCATCAGACAAGGACGTCGAGCCAATGCCACCCAACCCATAGGGAAACAGCCACGGGAACATCTGCGGGTACAAGTCAGGATTGTTGTATATTGACTCCATTTTGTTGTGTTGACCCACCCGTAGGGCCATACCCCCGGATTTCCAATGCTCCATCGCCATGCCTTTGAGTGCTTCAACAGTGTTAGTACCCATTTGCTCACCTGTCAGTCCATGGACCACGAACGGGCACTCCCCGGATTCAACGCCATCCCCTTCATTTGTATCGTGTATACTGGTCGCTTCGGTAATCTTGACGCCGTCACTCTCACGATAAACTACAGAGACAACAGGGGAAGTTTCAGGATACTCCGCCAAATTTCTGGCAGAAATTTTGACGTCGGCATAGTCAGGATGGTTAAGAATGAGCCACTCCAATGCGGCACGTATCGCATGTCTTCTCACAAGCACAGGTGAGCGCTTGAACTCTTCTTCAGTCGGTTTACACGGACCAGTAAATAAAATGGCAAGCACATCATCCAAGTCTTCGACGGGAGGAGGAAGCATTTTATACACCTTGGGTAACGGCGACTCAAACGCCACCAGATGAGCAATCATCTTTCGACGACCTGAGGAAGCGACACGAATGAAGTTGCAATTGTGACGAACACGTGCTACCAAGACCTTTTCCATGAAATTCAAAGACGACAGTACGTCAGGTACTTTACCTATCCAAAGACCATTTGCCAGTGCCAATTTGGGCACATTGCCCTTTCTTATAGACCCTCTACAGTCATCACAGACACGATTGCATGAATAGTCTAACACCGGCCCCTTGTAACTTCTTATCTTCTGTCTCGCTGATATCCGCTCTATCCTAGTAACACCAGGCGCGTCTAATATATGAAGCAATCGCTTTATGTTTTTCAATGGGCTCAATCGAACAATGGGTGTCAACCTTCCACATACCGCACAGCCAGCCTCCTCCAGGACATTAGGAGACGATGCAGCACAGAAATCTTGAACAATCTGCTGCGAGAGATCAGGGTCCAAAGGCAAAGGAGGGAAAGGTGTATCATCGGATTCAATAGGATGAATACCAGCATTGAGTTTAGCCACCCGTACATTTGCCTTTGCCAACCTATCCCTTTCTATACGGGAAGGGGACGCCAGAAACACACTGAACTTAAGGTTGCACGCTAGACAGTTATGACCATTGAACGCAGCTTGCAGGTCGTTGACATATCGTGCAGAACCTATGGACACTTGATGAAGTCGAGCTATTTTTTTAATACCAGTGATGGGTAAATGTAGTATAAGCTCGTGGACAGGCATAGTGGTGTGTACGAATCCTTTGGTAATCGGGTACCTTAGAAGGCCGACACGGTCGACATGATCCACATATGCAAACACATAGCGATCGCCTGGACAGTCAAACTCACTGACCACATGCATCTTTAGATCATTGTAGGTGAAGGAACTACCTTTTTTTCCCCCGCCGAGGGGAGTAACGCAGTTGAATTGAGGGGAAGGAATTATAGGGAATTCACGTTGTGGAAGAGCAGACTTGGAGAGGCCATGTGAATTTGAACATAATGTCGAGTAAATACCTAGAAACTCATTCACCAACAGGAGCCAAGGCAGATATATTCGAGCATGAGTCATACGAAGTACAGAACTCGAAGAGTGTATGGATCAACACTTACGGAAATGGCGGTCATCTCGCACAGCTAACCGCATCCGAATCCCAGCAACAAAATCATGCCTAGTGACAAAGGCACGATGCATGTACCACTGAATCATGAAACAGGCTGTACGTATGTCCTTTTGTGGGATACAATACACATAGATGCACAAGTTCAAACAGGAACAATAATACGACAAAGTTATAAGCGCCAAATTACCACGGACCAGGAGTTGCAAACGACTGAATAGAAACCGCCAGACGGCACATAGTCCACGCATTGGGCCACGTATAAGCCAAGGGAGGCGTAGCTGTAATTGAACATAATCTACATGCATACTTGTGTCGGAACAAGCTGATTCTAAAACAAAGAAAACATTGCGGACAGGCAAAAATGTGGTCGAACCCGGGACTGCGCCAGGGAACAAGTCGGCAGAAGGGTACCCAATATGGGTGGGGTAAGCCGAAGGCTTGCAGGCACATGTGTGGCCCGAATGGTACCCAAGGAGGGTTGGGCAATCTTGACAGGATTCACCCAAATAACTGTATTCACAGCAAGGTAACACAGAGCAAGACGTTTCAGAAACCTGAGGACCAGGGGTCGTCAGCAAAGCGAACGACCTACAATATAGGGTACTCACATTGAACAAAGGCCGACGGGTTGTGATCGAGCAGGACGGTGCTGGGGGTACGGTAAAAGACCTAAATTTGGCTGTGGGTATTAGAGCAGATAACATGGTGCTTGCGATGCCAGAGGGACGTACGCCAAAGCTAGATGTTGTTGAGCAAACACCAGACACACCAACAGCGTAAACAGCGATGAGATACGAGGTATCATGGCAGGGCGTTGGAGTCAGGGAGAAGGAAGCAAGTCAACTTCGAAGTGTTGAAAAACTGCACGTGAGTTGAACGACTAGACTGTTCCAGAGCTCCAATTCCAACTCCGATTTGGATGTCAGCGTCCAGAATGGAAAACAAGGGCATTGATTGAAGGGGCATCGCAGCCTCGGGCGTGGCTGTGGACTGGGAAGAGGCTCAACGGCGAAGTTGCAGGTTCAATTCCTGGCAACGCCAACCCTTATTAATACAGTCATCTGTACACAAGTTTTATTTTGTCGTGGCATACATATCATACTTCGTGATCGACACTGGAGGGAAAACGTTCAGAAGTTACGGGGACATGGGTGATGGTACTGTGGCGGAAAGAAATTACAATTTGAGGAGGGATGATTCAGTACAAGTTGAAGCAGCACTACATACATCGAGTGGATAAATCTATAGTCGACAGCAAACATTAATATAAATGGTAGTCAAAACGGTAAACTGATCAATGACGAGTATCGGGAAGCGGTAAGAGTTTACTCACCTCATCGAAGAAATGGCGGGCACTACGGCGTGGCAGCAGCCGACTGGAAGAGAGGGCATCATTCGTACACCAGGCCATTGTCGCGCACCACATCGGCAACGCCGTCTTCATCAGCCCACTCCTCAAGCAAATGCTTCAAATATTCACCCCGCTCGAATACCTGCTGCCGAGAACGAACATCGAAAAACGGATTGTTGGGAACCTGCGTGAGCGTCGCGAGACAATCAACCGGAAGTCGGCTGGCGTTGTTCATGTCTTCATCCAGGACTCGAATGAGCTCCGAACATAGAGCTTCGTCCATGGCACGGGCCTTGAAGAGGTCGGTTTCGGCAAGTGCTGCAGCATAACCATGGGTCTCGACCCGGCCTTCAGCAGCCGCGCGCTCTTTACCAGCCTTGCAAAATGCATCGACCAAAGCCTTCACCCCTTAAGCAAAGTCTATCAATTAATGGAAGGATAAAAGGCAGAGTGGCGACTTACTGAAAGGTATGTCAGGGACCTTTTGCAGCCTTTCCGCAAGTGCGTTGCGCGCGGATATGGGAAGGCGATAGCTGCAAAAAGCAGCTTCTCCGTGCGCAATACAACATCTACACGCCACACCCCAACCTTCTAGTTTGCACGGGCCCCTAGACGAGTTGCTGGCGCACGAAGTACAGGCACCTGGGACCTACGCAGGACGGATGTAAGCAAAGGAAAAAGGGACGAGTAGAAGGACCAGTAAATGCAACTTACCGACCCATGCAATGACGACATGTTTTTGAGGATGGACGAGCCCTGAACGGTTAGCGGTGAGGCACTGCGAGGATGTAACAGGGAAGACATAGGGTGAAAGCAATATCGTTGGGTTCAAGGCAGGGGATTTGAACGAGGACCTTATATATACTCACGAAATGGGGCAAGCGGACCCATTCCAGAAGGACGCCAATTATACCACAAAGAATGTAGCTTCCTTCAAATCTGGTATGTGGAATCCCTGATGCAGACAACGGCCTCTCACGATCGATCACCTTTGAATATCGGGATCAGCGCTGGCATCAGCACTACTGTGTGGCTTGGGCGCCCTTTACGTGTTAATTCAGGGAGAAGTTATCGAATTCAGAGTGACTATTGACGAGCAGGGCATATAGACGAAGGTGCAAAGCCGAACGGCAGATAGATTGAGCATAACGTCGGGGACATGACATATGTACAGAAATATTGAAGGTCGATTGACAGGCCTAATAAGAACCCTCTTCTTCTGCCAAGGAAACTGGGGAAGTAATCAAAGAGAACAGATATGGCGAGTGAAGAAAGGAAGAGATTTAAAAACATGAGGGACAGCATACAAACGTAACGGAGCAGACGTACTCTCGTGGTCATAGTCAAATGCCTCAGGCGTGTACATGCTGGTGTACGGACCATAGCAGTAGTCTTCGTGTTCACCATAAAGATCGCAATACTCGCATCGATACTTGGTCCAAACTTGGGAAGCCGTCACGCGCGGTTGACAGAGCAAAGAAAAATGCGTACCACGCCAAATATCGTCGTCATCACCTTCACCTATGTCAATGAGAGACATGGCAAAAAGGTGCATGTGCGCTAACGGAACGGAACATATCAGTAAAAGAGCAAAGTAATTGGGACCAGGTGCGCGAACCTTCCCACTCTTCGTGGTGCTCATCATCGAAACATATAGGCGACTCGTCGAATTGCAAGGGCTCCTGCAAGCTTCGGATGTCGGCATCGAATTCAACTGATGCAAGATTCGGAGTTCTATTTATAGAACGAGGTTATTCCTCTGAACTGGCGTACCCAGCATCAAGTGATGGCTGATCTCATCACGGAATTATCCAATTATCCTATCCCATACATCGTCCTGTACTTCTTTATTGAGTGATCACGTGAAATTTTCAATTAGTGCTTTTTTCTGCGGCAAGTCACGTTTTGCCGCACCTACTTTGATTTGATGTCATAATCGTTACAGTCTTTTCGCGGTCTGTGCGTCCATGTCACATGACATGACATGCATGCTCCAGCAAAATGCATTGCTTTTATACTTAGCTCATGACTTGTGCCTCGAGATTTTAGCTCAATATACTCAACAGGATATAACCATTCGATTGGACATCGCGCTTGAGCTTAGAAAGTGGCCCCCCGGCCTCTGAGGCAAGGATTCTGGTGGGCGAGCATATATTTGCCAATGTTTGGTATCACCTTCGAGGACTTGGGAACAAGTCTAACTGATACTCATTCGGCCTATTGACTATACAATATCAGATACTAGGAAGACCAACGCTTCGAAAAAACTGCGACACTTGGGAAAAAAACCCACGACTCATCTCCAAAAAAAATCGTGACACATTGAAAAAATTCCACGACACCTCAAAAATTCCGCGACACCTTACAAAATTCCTCGCCACTTCAAAATTCCGCGCACTTATTTATTGTGCATTCTGAACAGCATATGTGTCAGGGGATCAGGTTGGGTCAGACAATCTGACTTTGAAGCATTGTGCAGAAATCCTAGGTTTGGTGCATAAGCCTATTGGCATGTCATTTCTAGCGATTCAAACATTCACGATAGATTAAGGCTGATGACGTCAACAGTGTAGGGATCGTATACCGGCAACTTGATCAGGATGCCGTTTTTTTCACACGGCACTGATATGGGATGCAGGAGCACTCTGTTAATCAATTATGTTGACCACGAGTAATATTTAAGACCGTAAGGCGATATAGAAAAGACATCGAAGTGACCGCTTAACAGATGTGAAAAGATGATCGATGCAAAAGACAAGGAAACGGCAACTCGATGCATTTTGATTTTCGTTACACTATGACATGTATAACAACACGGAACACGCAGTAAGGATCACAGAGGCAATGGTAAAGTCCAAAATATAACAGCACGATTGAAAGGCAGAGAGCGACGGCATACCATCGACTGTTCAGATCACGAGGTCACTTTCCCCTGGTGCCTTTCTTGGGTTTCCCTTGGTCCACCTCTTTCGGTACGTCAGATGGTGTCCCCAGGACGACCACGAAAAGGACATTCGAGGAGAGATATTTGGCACGAGTAAAGTACGTTCCCACCGTATAACCCACAGCAACGATGGACTCGTCGGGCACCTCATCGACATTGTTGTGGTAACGGCGTCGACCGGGTGAGGCGGATAGTGATTTGAAGTCCTCGCCAGTGAACATGAACGGCTTAAGGCCGTGTTTTGCACGCCCATCAAAGACGGGAACTGCGAACACAGTGTAAGTTTGCATGCAAGAACAAGCAAGAGGGTTGCAACTGACCGACATCCTCGAAACGCACAGGGTTGCCGAAAGAAGCCCCGGTGTGCAACACCTTCGGGGAGGCAACGCTATGACCGAATTTGAACGTCTTGCGAGGAGACGCAGGCGCCGAAACTGCAAAGCACAGCAAGGTCAATAAGACGCACACATCCACCACTAAGATGAGAAAGCGAGAGGCACATACAAGATCCAGAGCCCCCTTTTCCCTTAGGGAAGGTCGTAAAGCTGAACCTGAGGGGTGACAAAGGTCCAGTTATCACACCATCAGGGAAGTCGAGAAGGGCCCCCCAAACGGAGGTATCGCGACGCATCTCTTGCGGTGCTGGAGCAATGGTGATGCGATGCACCTCAGATTGCGAGGAAATAGAACCAGTGGTGGCAGCAGAGAAAAGGGAACAGTCGGTGACCACTCCGATCATGATACCGACAGCATTTTGCCTGGTATCTGCCATCTTGATGCGATTAGATTCGTACACCAGGGCGGACGGGCTAATCCTCGCCATGTTAACAAAACTCCCATAGCGAACGAAGGTAAGGCCGGCTGCCAGGGAGCTAAGCCAAAGTCAGAAAAGGGACAAGTACAAAAGACGCTCGAGACACGTACGGGATAGCTTGGGGTATGTACGCCATCATGTCCTTGACCAGGAATCGCATGGAAGACGGATCTGTTTGGCTCGAACCGTTGGTATACGGAGCGACATCCATGAACGTTCTAAAACAGGTGTCAACGAGGTGATACATAGTGATTTTTTTGGACATACTTGATGTGTGGCAGAGCCTCATAACCAGCCACCATCATTGGGTGCCAAAGCGCAGGATCCATGACTGCCTCCGAATCGTGACCCTTTTCTATGTCATCTGCACCAACAACAGCATAGCCTTCATCTGAAGCGTCCGAACGCGCGTCAGAAAGCACGCCGCTGCCATCGGAGTCATTACCAGAGGCGGATTCCTCCTCAGAAGGTTCGGCGGACATGCGAGACTCATGGGCCTCGACGTCCACGAAGGGGTTTGCACTTCTAGAGGGGGTACTGGGCGAAGAGCTATGATAGATATCAGAGAAATTGAGAGGGAATAATAGTTGATGCAAGAAAGAAAGCGTACTTAAGTGCGCCATCCTGCTCATCGTCATCGGAAGGCAATTGAGGCACGTTCAGACGACGACCCTTCGAGGACACCCGCAATAGACTACCATGAATGTTAGTAACGGGAAATATGACAAGTGGACAATAAACTCACGCCATGACTTCAGGGCGATCGGAGTCATTGGAAATGTCATCCGCCAAATGCTCAGGATCAGCCAGATCCAGGGCCGGACTCTCATCGGCAACCTGCAGGGGCACTTCGGGAGAACTAGGGGTTGTCAGGAGGCTTTCAGAACCATTGAAAGTTGGTATGACGTACATAGGTCTCGCCGTCTTGGGTACGCGCTTGTCTGCAGATATACGGGTTCACTCGAACGACAGTCTTGCGCTTGTTTTTACTGACAGGGCAATGTACACGCAGTCAGAGAGTGATCCGATAAGGACGGTACAGACACCACATACAGAGCAGCCGCCGCGGCCTCCACCTCAGCAAGGCGCGCCTTTTCCGTCTTGGACTTCGCCCTGCTTGTGAAAGCGCGACCGATCAGCCAAGGCAATAAGTCAAGTACACGGGAAAGATGAACATACATAGGGCGACCTGATTGGCTACATAAGAACAAGCAAATCAGAGAATCAGCGTTCATATCATATGCTATGATATAACACAATACTTACCTCACGATGACTGGAGCAGCGTCGAGGGCCTCGGCATCGTCAAGCCTGGTACCGGATGCATGTCTGTTATAAAGTCACCCAAAAAAGTCAAAATAAACCGAGAAGAACAACACAGGGAAGAAATAATACATACGTTGCAACAGAAGCAGCAGGACTGTAAAAGTAGAGTATAAGCATGAAACGCGGGCAGATGGGCGGGCTGCGCACCTAGGCTCAGCAGGCTCATCAGCAGCTTTCGACGCAGCAAGAGACGCATCCAACTTCTGCCTAGGTAAGCAAGGGATCAGTCATAAGAAAAAATGCTCAAGAAAGTAAATAAAGGGGTATACAGGAAAGTCGACATTTCAGGCCTGTCGGTTCTGGGCACCGTAGAGGAGGCATGAGCACGACCCGAAATCTTCCTCGGTTTTTTGGATGGAGACGGATTGGTGGGGCCGTCAAGTATTTCACTAGAAAACTTATGAAAGCTAGGCGACACAAGGGCAAAAGACACATACATTTCAGAGTCGGGTTCAAGCGGACCAGTCTTGCGCTTGGGTAGCTGGCGAGTAAAACTGATGCTGCTAACAACCAAAATATTAGCAAATGGAAGGCAACATTGAGAAAGTTAATACCTAGGAGGCCCGGCGGAAAGGGCTACAGCGAAAGCTCTGGTGTGAATGCAAGGTGAGCGGGATGCAAGGCAGAATAAATAGTACAAACACACTCATCCATATCAGTGGCCGGGCTAGGGAAGGATGGTCAGAACAGGAGCAAGTTTGCGAAAACACACAACATAGGTCGCACATCAAGGTCTTTTTCGCCACCTTACGGCCAGTACCACTGCAGAATGATTAAGCTGAGATGACAGTGCGACGCCAATTGGGATACATACGTATCCACGGTTCCTTTGACATAGAGGTTATGGGCTTTTGGAGGCATAGCAAACGAACGGTACACGCAATCGTTGCATCTCGAACCACAGCTTATATACGCACGCAGGAAGCAGAAAGAGAAATGTCTTGTTTGCAGGTCGCATACACAGGAATCAAAGAAGCAACTGAAAAGCGGACAAAGCAGAACAAACCAAATCAGCCCAAGGAGGGCGCAGCAGGCCTATTAAAGGAAGAAGAGGGACGTGACAGCCCCGTAGATTGAAGGATTCGGAAGCCAGCAAAAGGTTACGTGATTAATGTGGCACGAGGCTGCATCAACAAATTTGCAGTCAGAAGAGCAGACAAAGTCTTCCATCCGAATCACGCAAAATTAAATGACGCAAATGAACGTAAACTCAATATCAGTTCCTCCGATATGGACCTGTGAATTCAAGCAATTTAGAAAGCATGCAAGACAATGTCAATCAAGCAACGTACGCAGAGGGAAGGGCAAGCAGGGAATAAGGTGCTGGTGGAAGGAAACCGACTAGAGAGGTAGGATCCGCGATGACGTAAACGAAAGGAAACAAGGGGGCAGCTGGCAAGCGCGCCAGTACGCGACCGCAAGGCCGCGGGAATGATAAGGCGAAAGATGGAGGATCCTAATACACGGCCCTCGAAAGCACCGATGGAAGCGCCATAGAACAGCTACAAGGGGGACGCAGTATACTAAACAAAGGAAATGAAGGGTAAGGTACGATAGCAACCCATACAGAAGACACACCACACCATGGCCAATCCCAATACCAAGGCTTCAGCAATAAGAAAGAAGCGTGTTATAGCTGGATGCAGGAACACGGGTACTGCCAAAGGACGAAGGAATCGACTTGAGGAAGACGCTGACGGAGCGACTCGGAGTGGCAAACACAGAATCAAAGCCCAAAGGAGAAGTGTAAGGAGTCCATCAAGACAGGAAGACTGTATCACTGACCTTTGACTAGAAGCAGCTACTGGACGACGGTGGAACTGAACAGTACAACATCGTAGACGACATGGATGCGACCACAGAGAAACAAGCTGCCGGTACGTCTGGTGGGAGACATGCAGGAGGGTCGAACTGATAAGGTTGTGTAGCTGCAGCGATTGACCTGTATGCGTTAGCGCCGGTTAACGGGGTAGACCGACGTCTACTCTGGATTGCAGAGGTAAGGATGCTTGTATATCACAAGCAGACATCGAACACCAAAACTGAGAGGAAACGACCTAGACACCAAATTGGTCAGAACGACTCAGAGTAAGGATTCAAGAGGTCGAAAGGCCAAAAGCCTGGAGATTGGTTTGCGACGCCCTCGATGGTGGACTGGAAGAGGTAATTCTATCCGTCGTGGGGAGTATTGTCAGCCACGATCTACCACCTTTTCTAAAAAAGCAAATGTAAGCGCACCTGCCACACAAAAGCGAGGCTACTGACCTTGTCACAGGCAGGATAGTAAGCGGAAGCACAGATACATCCGGCAAAGCATAAGCATCAGTGGCCTGGGCACAGCTAGTTTCGATGTGGCTTTGCGCTCTATCACTGAGATCTACGGGCTATTCGACAGACAATTTAGCGCCGGAACTCTCGAGAGCTTCGCCACTGCGAACAGTAACCGGTCTGGTGATACACTGGACGCGTCCAATCGCTACTTCACATCAGCACGAGACGCATCACCTGGCGAGATCATTCCGTTCAGCAAAGATGTCGACCCCAAAGGTATCCTGAGAGCCATGACAGGAGATGGTTTGGAACACACCGAGGATAACGAGGTCCTTTACTTTTTCCGCCGCATGTGCAATGACGGAAAATGCAGGCAAGCCAGTCAGCCGATAACATGATATGAAATGACCTAACTTACAAGCAGGCACGAGCCAATAGGCCCACAGGCTTTCCGGATCGGAGACATCGTGGAGATACAGGTTTCTTTCATCGTAGTACCATTGAAGGGAGAACGCTTCAAGATGATTACCGTATTGCGATCGATCGCGCTCATCGATGGGACATTCAGCAAGGTAAGACTTGATTGGAATGACAAAACGTGGAAGCAGAAGTTGACACGAGGTAGAAAATCGGCAAGAAACAAGAACCAACTCCAGCACTGCCCATAACCTTGAAGCGCAAGATCATGTACGATGACCCTGAGTATGACGAAGACGGCCCACGAGCGAGCAAGAAAGGGATGGAAGTAGAAGCAAGCGACGTCAATTAGTTTAAAAAATAAAACTGTACTACTGCCCCCTTCTTTACAAACCCATCTTGTGTATCGACTTGACCTAATATTGACGTTGACCTCCGTATACCATTACGGTACTAGCCACCACTGCTGATGATGCTGTTTGGCAGCGGCCTGGCGGCCCCACGTGCTGCCAAACTGCATCATCAGCAGTGGTAACACAGGCCCAGATAGTGATTGGCGGCTACATATGGAGGACAACGTCAATATCACGGTTCTAAGTCGATACACATAGTAAGGGGTTGCAGCAAGCGGACAAGAGACAAAGGAATCTGGCAAAGCACGGGTAGACACAAGTCACACCTCACCCAGGTCTTTTCAAGGAAATTGAGGTACTCACCGCTTCGAAACAAAACGGCCCTCTTCTCGGGTCCCGCTCGAGAGCAGGAAGAGGTTGAAGGAGCAAAAAAACATGAGCCAGGACCGAGCACACAGTGAGTCATCCCAGATTCGAAGTGGGGATCTTCTGTCTTTATTCAGACAGATGCGCAAATCCACTTCGCCATCGACCCGTTGCAATTGTAGTGAAATCCAGCATTCGGTGACAATCACGCAATCCTTTTCCAACACATATATATTTAGATTATCATACGTATGCAGGTGATTTTGACATGACATCTCCATGAGATATAAAATACACAGGACTGCCATGAACAAAGCAAGGTACAGATCTCCATATGTATGTACTTACCTAGATCTTTTTAGGATGATTGAGGTACCCGCCACTCACGCCTAGGCGGCCGACCCACGTGCACGGAGGCGGTGTAAGGCAAGGTTGTGATAAATGACAAATTTGTCATACAGGGCGAAGAAGTGGTCGGCGGCGAGGAGGAGGAGGTGCGGCTATATGAGGGGACGGGGCGGTCCGAAGCGGGCCGCAATTCGATCAACATCACTTGATGCTGCAGACTTTCCCACACATACTTGAATTGAGGAATAACCTCGTTCTATAAATAGAACTCGGAATCACTCCCGTTACCCTTCCCTCGATTTTACTTTCGCGATTGTCCGAGTACAGGAGAGGGGGGATGGCATCCCCCCCTTTCCCCAGACTTTACCGCTCATATTCTTCCATTGTTCTTTGGTTTATGATTACTCAGTCTGCGACAACCTATAACTTGACTGCTGAACGTCTTACTTATTGGACCTTATGTACTCCTATCTAGCTACAAGTATGGCTCGTTGTATTCGATACCAAATTCTAGTTTGATCTTGATGGTCCTCCTCATATCTGGGCATTAGACCAATCTATCCTATTCAGCCAATGTCCCTCACTATCGTTACCAGTGCTGTCCTCGCTGTCTCTCACCCCTCACCTCTATATCACCCGACCAGGATCATCACTAATCAATCTCGATCGATCAACCCTTACTTACCATTTATGTCAAGAAGTGTCAGATCCACCAATTGCGACCGCCCGATCCGCCACGTGGTGTGGATCACATGTGCTATCCGGCGGTCGGCATGGCATCGGCAGGGCAGAATGCGGCCCAGTTGGTGCTGAGTTCGTGAATGATCAATGGTATGCTGGGGAAAACCCGTATGTACCATGAAATTATTGTGAACTCTGCAGTGTCCACAAAAACATCATGGTCATCAGAAATCTGTGCTGGGGATGGGGTAAAGAGCTAGGTGCACGATGCGTCGAAACAACATCTATTTTTTCAAGGGTGTTCTCCAGTGCCTGAAGGTTTTTAAGGGTCTTCCCGCTTTGGGACTAGACTAGGGCAAGTGGTCCTGGGCCAATCACATCCCGAGTTGACGACTGGAACGAGAGTTCGCTTCGCACTCAGCAATTTGTTTCTTCCTCCTTAGTAATGGAAATTCAGTCACGGAAATTCTTGAGGTCATCTTCGCCTTCTTATGCCAATGAGGTCGAGGAGCATGTGCCAAATCTTCTGATGCTATGCGGAGGCAAAAAAAAAGAGCCTCGGTGGTATTGAGCCATTGAAAAAAACATCAGTGGCATGCTCCTGGTGGAGCAAGAATACACGCCTTCAGGGTTTCCTCTGTAGGCTCTTCTCAATTGATTCAAGTTTCCGCCTGGGTTGGTCGTCACTTGAACGGAGTGGTCAAACCTTGCAACAGGCCTAAAGACATGATTTTGAAATTGTGGGTATCTCTCCAGTGTACCAAAATGAGCAAACGCGAATGACTGAGGCATGAGATCGATGGCCATGAGATCATAGCCGGTTCTAAAGCACGAAGCCGGATTTTGAATGGATCTATTTCTCAAGGAAGGATCAGACATTCTGCAAAACACTTAGCCGACATAGGCGTCGTCTTAGTGGAAGCTTAAGCCCATGTCAGGAATCGATATGATTGGCCGACTTGAATGACAGCCAAGTATTTTTGGGACTTATCTCAAAAAGGAAACAGCAGCTGCCGTTTCTGCCGGCGGCTACGAAATTCTAGATGTATAACCACATAGACCAAGACTTGACATGCACCCGCAAACCTCAATCTAAATTTCTGGCTTTGTTGGTGTGAATCAAGTGCATGCATTGTGTGTCCATCGTGCCCGTGATTAACGTAGTCATGGCATGGTGTGCAAAGTACTTGATCAGTGCCTTGAGCGGCATCGGATTCGCATTTCTCGAGAGGGAGGAAGTGGGATGGTGCAGAATGGACAAAATAATGTGAATTAGATTGATTGGATACAGTATGTACAATATTAAGCTGCCATGATGAGAGGGAGATGTTGAGGGAGACGCACTGAGATAACGACACGTCGAAAAATCAGAGATCATGAAGTTGGTGCCAGTTCATCGGCAGTCAAATTGCCAGCGTTGCCGGTGTTGCTGTTCGCCAAACACACGAGGTAAATTGCTTTATTTGGGGAAGGTCCTCCATCAACCACGGGCGCGATTGACAGATCTAATTCGCCTTGGTTGTCGAAGTCAGTTGTGTTTGAAATGGAAGATCAGGAATAACGTAAATTACACATAATAAACCCATCCAATCATTGGAAGTCATTTTTTTATTCCCAGACCAATGATCACAGAACTTGTGTCAACGCTACAGCGTGCCAAAGAAGGTTATGGTAAAACTAGGTTCAAGAAGCGCAAACAAAAATATCTATGACTTCAGCGGTCCCAAACGCTTGTTCTGCTCCTGAGGTAAGGTAGACCGAGGACCTTCAAAATAAAATTCATATGTGTGAACAAAGAAAGCGGCGTCACTCAACAAAGGATGTCTCCGTGAATATGCTATCCTTGTGACAGAGAATAAATAAGGGAAGTTGACGACTGGGGGATCGTTAAGGGAGGGGAGGAGGCGACAGCTTGAGGGGTAACGCAACATATAGCCTTGCAAGGGATTGTAAAAAACCGAAATTCGAAGCTTAAGGACAATTTGAGCTGGTAAATCTGCGAAGATATATTGAATAGACTTGCCGCGAAGCGAAATAAGCGACGTCATGTTGAGACAGTTGCAGCGCTAAAGCGGAAATTGCAATCCCCAGGAACGGGTGAATGGATGAGCTGCCTGCTTCTTCACATTAGCAAGGCGCGCGGGTTCGTTCACGAAACGGACTGCATTAAGGGCGACAGACCGCGGTAAGTGCCCCTTGACATCGCCGACGATGTCTTCATAAGTGTCACCCCTCCACCCAAGCCGGAATGTCAAACTAAACACGCGGGAGTTGGCGTAATCGCTGACCACCTGGTCGAGGGCCGGCCAGTTGCAAGGCATCCCGATTCTATAGTATCGGTTCCTCGGATCGTGTACCGTTAAAATTGCGCTTTCGAGGGTCTCGTTTCCGAAAGCGGTTTGTAGGAAATTTAGGAGTAGGTTGGGCAGGGCTACGTGGACGTTTAAGGAACGAAGGTTGGTGTTATGGCTGAAATCGATCTGGCCGTAGAAGGTACCTAATAAAATCCACTTAGTAAGGTACACAAGCAAACAGGTACTGACTTACTCGCGTGGGGGAAGTCATAAAAGCCGAGGTCGAGGTCCTGGAGTGATCCACCCAAGGCCTTTAAATGGGATCCCAGGGATGAAACGCTTCCTCTCATCAAGTTGAATAATCGAAGGACGGACAGCGGGGGAATTGGATGGAACTTGAAGATGAACTCTCCATTCTGAGAGTTCACAGTGTGGAGATGACAAGGCAGCTGTAGGTTTTCCGGGGGGAGAGTGTTGAGCTTCCAGTCGCAACACATTGTCAACACCCGCAGCCGAACGAAAGAGCAGACTAATCCAAAAATATCACCTGCCAACGAAAACTCGACGTGATATAAATCCAGGCTGGTGACGAGGGGAAATATGGACGGTAGGCTGGTTGTTGATTCTGCGTCCAGATCCACCTCCGAAAGAATCAAGGTGGTGATTGAAGAGAATGCTCCGAGCCCTGGCGGAAGGCGGGTCAAGTCGGCGAACTTCAACCTGCGAGCGTACAGGGAAAGGACTGGTAGAGGTGGAGTGAGATGTACAGAATCGTAGTTCCATCGGTCGATGATGATATCCGATAGAAGGTGGTATTGACAGGATGGTGTCCATGCCTTGCAAACAAGGCAGCAAGCACTTAGCGTTCCTCTGTCGTTGTGCAGAAAGTCAATGATGATGTCGATGAGTTCTTGAGGTAATACAGGGTCCGGCATGTTGGATTACGGTTGGAATGGGAGATACAACCAGGAGGAGAGGTAGTGAAGGTCGTTTTAGCGTTAAAACCCAGCAACAACCCACTGTGTTGTGTTGTTTTGTGGCCTGGGAACTCTAAAAACCTGGGCAAGCCCTGCGAATGCTTGTGGCGGCGCTAAGTCAAAAAACCACAAGACCGAGGACGCCGAAAAGCGGACGCAGGACGAAGCAGGTCCATCTCAGTCCGAAACAGACCCCTTCCCTGCAAATTTTGCCTGAAAAGTGACCGCATAAATGCATCACTGTACCATACCTACTATCATAGAAACTGCAAACTTAACTGTGCTAGACTCATCCAAAAAAATGATTTTAGCAACCACTATTTGGAGAACTTAGTTTGGTGCTGGAAAAACACGCGTGAAAAATGTCAGGCGTGCTACAACCTGGGAGGAGTTCGTGCGCATTCCTGGCAGCTGTGTAGAAGAACTGGACACTCACCTACGATGTATTGGCCTAGAAAATTGCAGTCAACAACGCAAGCCAGTCGTTGATGGTGTTGGCTTCGAAGAATCTGTAACATGCACTTGTATGGATCCGTGGCTGTTACTGGGGGGCTGGAGCAGTCTAAGGCGACCTTATCACGTGTGCGTTATTCCTCATGGGGCATGCCACCCACATTATGACATCACTGCCTCTACACACCTCATGCGTAAAGGCTGTAATAGCTCCTCCTCAACGTCATTGTGGAAAAGGACACTACATATACCCATCCCTGCACCACAGACCCGCGTAATCCCTTACAACCTCGACAGCACTCGCCGAAAACTCGTCCTTACATTACCTCAAACAGGCATATAATGGTGAAGCCCACCTAGCAAGCGTAGATTTGACCTCTAAAAAAGATTTTTTATAGGGGTCTATATTCTCTGCCATCGGACGCGGAATCAATGCTATCATTTCTGCTGTCGCAGGTGTCCTCATGGCCATTGTCGGTGCAATCACGACCGTAAGTCCCCTAAATGCGTATGCCCTCACGAGGACTCAACTATTCATTTCCTTCACAGGTAATCGTCACGATATTCGATGTAATTACCGACATCCTTTGCTGCAGATGTTGTGGCTCGCGAAGGTCCACTCGCCGTTACGGCCGCCGACGTGGACTGGGCAGAACCTACTGATTATTCCTCACGATATGATGAAAGTTATGACATACCACTCACTGCCTGGGTCTTGGACTTTGCGATAATGGCCTGCAAGCAGTACGGCATACTCATACATGTACCGTCGTCTATAATGAAGGACTTTTACTTGCGGTCGTTGTGCCTCCGACTCTCGAGAGCGAAGTCATAGAATTGAACGAACCATGCCTAGGTGCTAGGATGCTTTTCTTTAGATCAGCGACTTAGAAAAGGTCTGAAGCGAGCACGAACGGTGTAAGGCAGGAGTATGTTGATTTTATGAAGGAGAGGCGCTGCTTTCCTGCAATGTTGGTGTACATGCCTTGTACGTCAGGTTGTAGCTTGTACTGCATGGTTGGTGCACAAATGGCAGTCGAAGACGGCGTCGACCCTCGCGGTAATGTTGGACACCTATGGTCCCTAAATTCTAGAATTGAATTCGGAGGTCCAAACCTACAGCCTTTCGCGCAAGTCTACAATGATTGGTGGATCTCCATTCGCGAATAATCTAACGTCTCTGAGAAAGTGAGCATCTCGTCTTCAGAGGCATCATGAAAGGTTTTCGTTCGAATATCCAAACCCGTAGAGCGTGCGATTAGAAGGAACTGCGCTAAAAAAAATCGGTTGGATCACAGCGATGAGACGATGCTTTGAAGATGTCGTCGGCCAATAGCGAAGTAGGGGCGGAGTGTGAATTCGTTTTCTTGGCACCAGGGTAGTGTCGTTTGCAACAAAGTTGTCAAGTTCAACTACTTTAAGAGTACTACTTACTACTTGCTTCTCCAGTGTCACACTTTCCAGTACCAGGCTTGGTTGTTTTTGCCCCAAAATCGGTTTCGCTCAGGATTGTCAAATCTGCTGAGATTGGTTTGGAGGATTTTTTCTTGGCCGCCAGACACCACCCGAGATGATGCACCCTTGTCTCGCGATTCCCGATGTACAGTCGCTCATATTTGATCACTTCCCCACCGTAACTTCGCACCGTCGAGCTGATTCGAACTCCATGCGCGTTCTTGCCATCCTCGCTAGAACATGCCGGGCTTTCACTGGTGATTGCTTTTCATTAGCTCTGGATTCGCTGTCGTCGATTCGGAGTCTCTTCTGTCTGTGCCCCAGAAATGCTGATGTCCGTTTTTAGATCCTGCGCTTGATGTCTTATGGTGCCATCAGGCGACTCTGGGGCCTCTGATCCAGGTTATGCCGTCTAATATTTGGAGAGTCCTTGTAATGAAAACAGGTTCTCGAACCGTGGTACGTATCAATTCATCGTTACTCACAGTGGCGTTCAAACCTACCTTGTAGACGTTCACCCGCGCCCCGGAAGACAAGGACTGGGAGAGATTCAAATATTATGCACGGAAGGTCCACACCTTAGGCTTCTATCAACACAGGCGCAGTCTAAACATCCACGAGGATGCGATGATGACGTTGGCTAGCTATCGCCCGGTTCTTTCTTTGCTCCCTTCCCTGCGAGAGATTATATTCTCGATGAACGACACATCTGACAAGAAGTCCCTCCCTTTCGCGCAATGTCTTCTTAGCGGTACCATCCAACACGTGTCGCTTGTGATCAACGCTGAACAATATGCAAGTTGCAGCCTGATCACGGCTATACGACACAACTGTCCCGATATAACGATCCTTAATATCAAGCTGTTTTCTCCTCCACCATCTACACTTGTCTCCGCCCTCACCGATTTGGTGCTTGCCATACCTCATCTTCAAAAACTTCTCATTCCAACTTTCCCGTTGCAACCGGATACCCTGCTTCACATTAGTAGCTTGCTATCTCTACGGATTCTCGAAACTGGTGATCTATTCCTCGGCGAGCCACAACAACTGCGACTGCTCTCAGAGTCGAACAATCGTTTTCCCAGCCTCCGCGATCTTACATTCTCCGCAGATTCGCTCGAGGCTGCCACTGCTGTTCTGGATGCCATACGTCACCCACTGACGTCGCTGGCTATTACAACAAGGAAAAACTCTCCTTCAGCTCTATCGAATAACTTCATACGCACCCTGACACGGCAATCATGCCACACGACGTTAACGCACCTCCAAATAATGACAGATTCCTCCCCATCCGATCCTGATGAGCTCGATGATGCTCCGGACGTCCGTTCCTTCTTCCTTCTCCCCGAAATAAAAAGCCTCGCCCTTCGGTCCAGACCGTTCGCCGCTGCTATCGATGATGCGTGGCTAGCCACTGCCGCGGTGAGCTGGCCACATCTTCGATCCCTTAGCATCCGCGAGAGAACGCGAACGACACTCGCAGGCCTCGTACCACTGGTCAGATCCTGTCCACTCGAACACATCAGTATCGACGCCAACTGGGCACCCTTTGATATCCGACATATAAACCCGATCGTCGGTAACACACAAATTGGGACCATCATAATGTCCAACTCGGATCTTGAGGGAGATGCACTTGCCGTGCTGCGATGCCTATTGACGATGTTTCCGAGGCTGCATACTGCTCGTAACCTCGTAGGCCCTGAAAACTCGACATGGGCTGAGCTACAGAATTTTCTCGATCGGAGCCTCCAATACTAAGAGCACGTATAGTGCTCCCAACACTACTTAGGATCTTTTGAACCGCTCAAGGATGCTTGAGGTGACAACCAGCAGACAAAGGTGTCAAGCGGCGATGGTGAAACTCCTGGCCATCGCCTCTGACAACGATTGACGTATTCAAACTGTGACAATACGGTCGCAGCCACCCATCCCGGGCCATGCGCGAGGCCTTTATCATGAAGAAATTCCTGAATATGAATTACCTCTCAAAGATATCGATGTTCCTCGTACGTTTAGTTTTCTTTGCAATACAATACTTTCTGAACACTTCCTGTGACGAGCTCCTCTCTACCAACTCTTCATCGTCCTCCAAGGATTTCTCATGAGCAGGTCCGTTACATTGATCCCGACGCACCTTCCGCTTCGTTTCCGTCGTGACCGTGTATCTTTTCTTTGACTTTGCGTTATCCCATGCCTATTGCAACGACAGATCTTGGTTAACCCTTCACAACAATGCACCAGTACCTTGCCCTTTCTGAAGTTCAGTCATCCATATTTCAAAACTTCCAACATGTACGTGACGCCGTTGCTGACTTGGATTCTATGCGTACTCTTGCAATTCTCGCGAGAACATGTCCAGCTTTCACCGGTGAATCCGTTTATCATCCTACGTCGGATTTGTCTGTCACTGATGATATCCACACACATGCTTAGAGGCTGCACTCGAAACGTTATGGCATAGCCAAGCGACCATAGCGCCCCTCGTCCAAGTCATACCATCCAACCTGTGGCGCATTTACTCGACACAATCAAGATCTCATGTCCTGGTTTGTGCGCGATTTTACCGTGATCGACGGACCGTTTACATGCTAGTAGCAGATGTTCACTGGGGCGCCTGCAAGCTCGGACTGGGAAAGATTCGAATACTATGCACGCAAGGTTCATGTCCTGGGTTTCTATTCCTTACGAGGACCCGTTCTCAATATTCACGAGAATGTGATGACAACCCTGGCAAGCCACCGCCCAGCTGACACTTTACTCCCAAAAAATACGAGAAATTTCTTTTTCGTAACGGTACGGTACACGCAGCCTCAAAGTCCTGATTCCCACCGATCCATGCGATGCCTCCTTAGCAGTGCCCTTACACATGTGGTGCTCACGGAAGACCATGCCACACTCGGTTTGATCACCGCGATACGTCAAACCTGTCCCAACATCGAGACCATGGACATCCAATCGTATTCTCAACCTCCAACCGCACTCGTTACCGCCATTACTGATCTGGTGTGTGCTGCGCCTCAGCTCCAAAATGTCTCTATTATATGCCCTAGAGGAGTTCCGCTGCAATCAGCTGCGTTATACCATATCAGCATGCTGTCGTCAGTCAAGAAATTTGTTACGGGAAGACTGGTGGTCGATGGGCTACGAATACTCGCATCGCAGAACAATCCTTTTCCGAGTCTTCGCAGATTCCATTTCGCAGTCGAATCGCTCGCGGAAGCCATCAGCTACGCAATTCAACAACCTCACCTATCATCTGGTACAACATCCATGTCGCTCATCATTATCACATATCCGACTACTAGCGTCGAGCATTGGGTTCCAATCCAACCCAAATCAGTCTAATGATGCCCCGAACATGCGTGGCCTTTTCCTCCTTCCGGCGATCGAAAGCATAGACATTCACCCGGAGTTAGGATTGTGTTCAGCTATAGATGATACCTGGCTGGCCACAGCCGCCTCAACCTGGCCGCATCTCCGAGCCCTCAAGCTAGGCGAAACGAGCGCTTCACCTCAAGGACAAATTCCATTGATCAGAAGTTGTACCCTCCTAAATGAAATCAGTTTCATCTCTGTCTATACCTACTTCGATGGGCCGGTCTGGGACCAACTTCTAAGTGCCAGGCGGTTCGAGCACATCTCGACCTTCGATATACAGCTGGAAGGAGAAGACTTGGACATGATACGTGCCATGTTGGAAGCGATCAGTGGATGGTGAGGTGAGCGAGGTAAACATGTGCGACTAAGTACCTGCTGGCAGTTGATCACAGGTACCACTCTCATCATGGGCCTTTTTTTCGGGGCTAGGTGCTTGGGACGCTCTACAAAAATATGTCGATATAAGCCTCCAGTGTTCATAGCCTTGCAGCACAGCTTGAACCACGTTCGCAGTTGTACCAGTGGTAACGAATTACTCGTAACGAAGGAATTATGTGTTTAGGCTTGCCGGACATCCCTTAACATGAGCTGTATCCAGTCGGTCCTACGTCCGGAAACGTGTCATTGAGCTCAGACCTCACAAACTTCCTTTGTTCACGACTCCTACTTTGACCAGGCAAGGGCGAACCCCAAAGAAAGGCGGAAACAAACCAAGTCACGACCTGGCCGTCAGGCTGCATCAAGAACATGAGTGTGGACATACTTGCTGCTGTCGACCTCGAGCCCTGAAACAATTTGAGGCTGTTCTGTCCGCAGAACGCTTGTAAGCTGTGTTAAGTTCTTGCAGGATAGCCGTTATCAAAATCGTTTGCCCCGATATCGAACAGACGCCCGTGATTCATTTCGTGAGCTGCCCAAGACAGAAACATAGCCTGTTTCAGCGTTTCATACATTCTACCAACACGTCCGTAGTATGTCCGGGCTCCTCCCACATAAACTGAACGGGCCAATGCACTTCAGCAAGGGCCAAAGAAGGGATACCGATAGCCGACTTACAAAATGATTGGCACCTTCCAAAGCCCTGAACCGAATATCCTTCGACGTCTGTGCCTTCTCCTCTAAATTCCACGCAGCATATACAGAACTCCAAGACGTAGCCTCCCCATACACGTGCCACACTTGAGGCTTGCCCTACATCTCGCGTATGCTAGAATCGAAGAGCGCCTTCTGTGTCTGAGTGGCGAGGACAGCACGAAACGGCGGCTCGACCAGGATGGTCTCGAGTCTTGAACCAGACTCGAAGCTAGCGACGGACGAGAGCTCATCAGGAGACATACTATCCACAGTAGCCCTTTTCGACGGATCGGGAGTACGGCAAGTCAGGCGTGCGACGTCCCGCGATGTGAGGTCGCCGTGGCGGAAGTAGCTTGCGACCCATTTCCCAAAAGCGGGCCCGCGGACCTCGGCAGGTAGATCGTCGTCCCAGAGAGGGTTGTAGGAGTTTGGCGGGCTTGATATGCCGAGTCCTTCGGAAGGCGGGTCTGTGCCACATGCGTCGTGAGAGAAAGGGCTTCGGAGGGAGTCTTTTCACCCACCTAAGAGGAAGAGGTGCGTGACGTGAGTTCGCAATTTGTCCCTCGTAACCTCCGGAACCTTATCGATTGAGGCAAGAGAAGCAATGAAGAAGATGATGCCCATAGACCAACATGCGACGGCGACTTTCTTGGGGAGAGAGAGCTCCTGGATGAGGCCAGAAATGCACAGCGTGATGAGGACGCCCTGTTGTTGCAGAAATTCTGCGCGCTCGGGATCAGATCCATTCAAGATCGCCTTCCGCTCTTCATTTGAATATGGTGTGGATCCAGGATATTCGCGCCGATTGAGGCAGATTATGCGCAAACGACGGGGGTCCGCAAATGGAACAAGCCGTTGAAATACGCCTGTAATTTGCTTTTTTAGTATATCGCGCTTGTTAAACGGTGAGTCGGCACACCACTGTGAAATGTATGACCATGGATGAACACCAGTGTGGTGTACGCGTAGTCCGAGGGAGGACCGCTGTCCGTGTAATAGAAGCTAATACCCTCACCGACGGTGATAGTAGGCATTCTGGGGAATTGGGTTCCATCATAACAACGCGATCATAGATTATACCGCGCTGCGGTATCTCCCGAAGAAGCTACTTGGGTTCAAGGAAAGAGTGTAACTTGATGGAGTACCCTATGTCATATGTAAGAGCCTGTGCGTACTCAGTCGCTAAGTCCGACAGATCACGCACCGTATGTACGTGTAAGTACGATAATCAAATGGAAACACTAAAATTGCGACGGTAAGAATCGTAACATTTCACGACACATAGTTTGTCAGAACGTCTACAAACGAACCGGTCGCATCTCAGATCAAGTCGAGAACCGCACGTTCACCAATCGCTACGATGGAATGGCTCTTCGTGCGAACGGAGACCCGAAAGTTTGTCGACAAAACCCTCACACTCCCGACAGGCAAAGAGGTTGGCGTAGCAGATGCTAAAGGTGGAGTGGGCCCTATATCATAGGCGATGAACGCATCATTGATATTTTTCCATAGACCGAACGGCTGGGAGATCATCCCCACTCGAACCGAGAGGACCATTTCGATGCAGCCAGGTCACGCTCGGCAGCGGTGACATCTTGTTCATTGAAGCCCACGCACAAAACGCTAGCATCTCCCATCTAGGACAGAAGAAATGCAACTCAATCTCGCATCTCGTAACCACAGAACGAGGTAAACACTTACCCCCACATCAAACTCACAACCACGCCCAATAGCCCGTCCTCAATTCAATATCTCTTCTCCCCACAACCGCGCCTCAACCGGCCCCTTCATCCGCTCCCTGAGGCTCAACACCCTCTCGCGCTCGGACACATACCGCACCATCCCCCGCGCCCCACACAACGGCATGAACCGGCTTTCCACCGTCGCCTGATTCACCGCCGACACGAGGTCATGGGCGTATACCCGGATGGTCAGACTTGTGCGGTGAATTTTAGCCGTTTCTTGAGATTTTGCCTCGCTAGACTCCTCGGGAATGGAGGTGAGGAGGCAGTCGAGCCCGTTCCAGTCGAGAAGGTCGAGGTTCGGGATGTTGGCTCTGCCTTCGTAGATCATGAGCGTGATGTTCTCGAGTGCTGGGGCGGGGTGCTTGGCGTGGGGTTTTGTGCGTGTGAGGAGGATGCGATGGAGGAGCTTTGGCCAGCCGTCGGCGAGCGTGAAAGAACGGAGGTGGGGGCAGTGGCTGAGGTCGATGTTCTCGGCCAGGAGGTCGGCGTGCTTGTGATCCCAGAGGTCAAGCGTCAGGTTCTGGAGGGAGCCGCCGAGGGCTTTTATGGTCCCTCCGAGGATGGACATGTCTTGCTCACCGACGCGGTACACCCGCATGGTGGTTAGCGGTGGAGGCGAGTCTAGGGCGTTAAACCACGTGAGAAATACGTGAAGCCGCAACCCGATAACATTCAGTGTGTGCATGTGAGAGGGGAAATGGAGGTCTGGCGGAGGTTGCTCCGACTCTTGTTTCCACATGCACAGGCAGAGCGTCAGTGTCTCCAAGCACGGAAGGGCACATATGAGTTGTACCATCTGTTCGAACGCGTCGAACGCGACGTAGTTCAGTCCAAGTAGGGTAATCTTTTGGAAGACCACTGGTATCCTGTTGAGCATGTCTACGGTAGGGGACGAGTCACGTAGATAGAACGCCCTGATGGATGAAAAGTGTTCGATTCCGGGGGGAAGGGAGTCTCTGTCCGTCAGCATCAGCCTGCGAGCGGCGATAGAGTAAATCGAGGGTGGTGGAATTGAGAGTATGTCATCGGAGTTCCGTTGATTCAGAAGAATATCTGTAAAGAGGTGATAGCGACTGCTGGCCAACCATGCCTTACAAACGAGACAACAAGCAGCGAGCGCCGCTCGGTCGTTATGTAGGTGGTCGATGATGAGATCGACGAGTTCCTGGGGGAGCATAAGATTACGCATTCTGAGTATTGGGGCCAAGGTTATATAGCGTTCGCCTCGGTGGAGATGGTGGGTGAAGATAAGAGTATCACCGAAGTAACCCTGAGCAACCATTGAGGCTGACTGATCGAAAATGCCACTTAAAGTCTGCACGCGACCGTTAATCAGCTCTGCGACCCTGGATGGCTAATTCTGTATCTCAGCGATTTTGAAGAAGCGACTACTAAATCAAATGCCTAGCAGGAATTTGAGTGGGCCTTACGGGGGTGCTTGGATACGGCCACAGCTTCTCTTCTCGGCGAAGGAGGTGGATTGGGGATGGAACCTTTAAGCTCAGAATTATTGGCATGGTGAGTTACAAGTATAACAGCCTTCGGAACTTACATCAATGCGTCCGCGCCAGTCGGCTCTGTGTTGGCTTATTGAATCCCAAGGCTCTTCACGTGATGTGTGACGAAATTGCCGATTGCAGGCTCCCCTCTGTAACGCCATTGGTGACGGGAAGTGAGGGTCGCCTGTTTTCTTCATGCAACCACCATCTCTCCTTTTCTTTTCCATTCATCGTTAGAAATGGCGACCAAAACCTCGGCTGTTCACTCGAGCCAGCCTCTTCGTCGCCGAGCGAATATTCTCGACGGGAAGCCGTTCTCAACCCTCATTACTCTGAACGGGAACGGGAACGGGAACGGCAACCCCGGAAGCGTCACCTCGTCCGACTCTACGAAAGACTTCTCTGCAATGTCGGATATCGATGAAAAAGGCCCTGAAAAAGATACAAAGAGGCGAACGATCGTGTCCGACGATGAATATGGATCCGAGCACAGCGAGGACTATGATGATGGTGATGAGAACTCACCGGAGATCCACCCTTCCCACAGAAAGAACACCCCACTGGCTTCCATAAATACGTCTAATCTGCCGCCCAATGACCGCTCCGGGTCGAGCCCTGTGTCGCCCGGCTCGCGTGCATGGTACGAGTTTGATCTCGCAGTTGTTGTTGCTCTCGTTTCCCCCATCGGAAACTGGCTCACGGGTGGAGACTACATCAAGAACATATTCCTTATCATCCTCCTTATTTTCTACCTGCATCAAATTATCGAAAGTCTGTCCCTTTACCGTTTTGCGTTATGCCGAACATAAATGTGACGTCAACCCCCTAGTCCCATGGGAGCTCTACCGCAAAGCTCGTCCGCGTCGACGTGCTCCAGATATTCCCCCTTCCACCGCCGAAGATCGCTACAAGGAAATTTCCACGTCCGAGCTGCGCATCCTCGAGCTTTTGTTCCTTTCCCTGACCGCCCTTTCGCCGTTCCTCGGAGCCATGTTCCTGCGATACGCTACCGCCGCTGTCATCGGCCAGGAATCCGTCTCGTGGTTCAGCACTGCTCTCTTCGTGCTTGCAACGGGCATGCGGCCGTGGTCGCACGTCATTGAGCGCCTCAGGCAGCGCACCGAAGACCTGCATGATGTCATACACTTCCCCTCGCCCGACCTCTCGGCAGAGGACATACGTGTACAGATGGCCGAGATGATCAAGCGTGTTGAACACCTGGAGCGAGCGCTCGCGAAGGCGAAAACACGTCTCGTAGATGCGACGGAGGAGGTGTACGAGTATGTCGACGAGGCGGTGACTGCGGTCGACCGCACAGTCAAGAGGCATGAGAGGAAGTACGAGAAGCAGGAGGCGAAGGTACAAGCGATGGAGCAAACGCTGGAGGGACTTAAAGGGAAGGGGAAGCAGAAGGCAGGGCTAAAAATCAGCACTATGCCGCCCGCCGAACCATCGCTGCTGGCCAGCATCTTCCCTAGTTGGCTGTTCACCGCCCCACCCCAGCGAAGCACGTACGCCGCCTCCCCTTCTCTTTCGCCGACTTGTAGGAACTCGCTGCGCTCCTTTCCCTCCTCGTCGACCATGCACCTGGAGACGATCCCCGAGGAAGACCTGACAAAATACCCAGTGTTGGCTCAGCCCGTGAAGCTCACCGCCCTCGTGATTTCCCGCGTCGGATATCTCGCCACCATGCCCCTTCGCGCTGTCGTCCGAATGGTCCTCCGAAGATACTAGGACTGGGTCCCCTTGCTCTCATCTCTTTGCTTTGCCTCAAAACACGATTACCATGGCTTCCCATTGCATTTGTTACCCCCCTTTAATCACCAACCGTACGCGTATCCATTTTCTCGTTCCCTCGCACATCGAGCGTTCCGTAATTCAGCTGATGTACTTTTTTTTCCCTGTAAGCTTTTTGTGCAATTACCTTGTATCGCGTTCGTAGTTATATTGAACCGTGGACGATGTAGTCTCCCTGTACTCATGTATGTGCTTGTATCCCGTATCAATATCACAACCCTCTGCATCTAGAGCGGTTAACTATACCCTCGACGGGGAATATGTCCTCAAAAATAGTGCTATTCAAGCCCCACACTTGTAATGGATGACATCATAATTTAATGACGCCGGACAATCGTGAGTGGCTGTGTAAATTTGTTCTCCTAACCCTTGGGACATAAATACCTCCGTTCCGTGTGCTAGTTCAAAAAAATCTCCAGGATAATGGAAGGTTGCATTTTCTTTCAAATAACAAAGGGACTATCTCCTCAGAGCATGGAATGGAAAATGTGGTACATTAACGGGCTCCTAAAACCATTTGCTCGAACCGCTCATATGGGGCTTCGATGAAGCCCCGTACAATTGTGCAGTTCGAGCGAATGGTCTTAGGAGCCTGGGTGTAGTACTGAGAGAGCTACAAATCCAGAGAGCTTGATACTGCTGCCGGCCAAACGTCGACCACGAGACCAACAAGATGTAAAAGAGTTCAACTGCGTTAGCATCAACAGCATCAACCTGCCCAGGAGCATGCCGTGTTAGTGATGACGATGACGATTCCAGGGAAGACGGACCGTTGAGAGGTAGATCAAAAGCCGAGTCAGGGAAGGAAACCTCAGATGTGGAAGATTGGACCAGGGATGTGTCAGATGATATATATACCCTAGAAGACCCAGAAGAACGCCTGCATTCGCTTCAAGATCACGTTTGCGGGGGAGGCATGGCTTTTTCTGTTTCGTTGGATTCTAATGATAATTCATCATATGTTGAGTCGAAGTGTCCGCAGGCCTGTACATAGAGTCTTTCCGTAAAAACAGACAGTGACTTTTTCTGAAACATGACAATTTAAAACACGACTTTCGAGCGTTATTGTGGGGTCCTAGAAGAGCGTCCCGTAACTTAACTTGAAGCAAATGGTGGCTGGATGTCATTAGATTATGGACCAAGTCGACCAAACAGTGACAACATTTCTGTAAACCAATCTTTGTCTCTTCAGTTGTTATCGTAGTCACCATCCATGACACCTCTGCGCACACCACTCTTTCAATGAATCTATGGTCAATTCCGCCCCTAGACCGCCCCCAGCTGCCCCAAGAAGAAACTCCGCCTTGCAGACTGGACTTAGGCCTCGCGATTTAATGGCATTTTCTTACATGATGTAACAGAATTTGGCACAAGCTACCGCAGAAGCCGTTCAAAACAACTCTAAGGACAACACTTAGCTACATACCGATCCGGCGAGGAATATCGCGTTCTCCGTGTGCACGCGGGTACTATTGCCTTGAGGGGGCAACGACGAATATAGATGCGGGATACAAATTCTCGCTACCCTCGATATAACCACGCAGCGTAGTACGGGTTGGAGGCCGGTTGTGCTAAGCGAAGGTGCGTAGCTCCTGATCCGTTCTGCTGTGTTAGTCGACCAAAATGTTGGTCGAAAGCATGGCCAGTGCAGATTCTGTATCATTCAGCACCGAAATTCGCCGCTCCACCTCGACGGTGAAGTCATACAGCCTGGAAATTCTTGCATAGTGACAGAGTGTGCTTCTGCTTTGTTATTTTGAATTTGGCGTCCGGCTTGTGACTATCATGGTGGCAATCGATTCAAAACAAGTTGACTTTCGATGCCGAGAAACTGTCAGTAAGTATTCCATTGATGAGGACGTGGAGAATTATTCCACAAATTTGGCTTCCGAGTTGAACTAGTTGTGTGAGTTAAAGTCAAATCTGAGGCAAGTCATGCATATTTTTTATTGTCGTGGCTTACGTGTTTAGGCTGTCGCGTGAAATAGAACTCCTCCAAGAGCTTCGCAAGACCATACCGTTCAACCAATATGTTGGGAGGTAGAAGGTAAGAAGTTAGTCATGAACAATGCCATCACGCCTGATTTCCCAAAACGGCTACCTCATGCGATCATCCATTTTTGGAAAGACCTCCAGCCATCGCATCCGTTCATGTCACGGCCTTAATGTTTCTACATTTGCGCATCCCTTTGTCTTCACCCTCGCCTATCTTTACTCCTTCCCCTCGTCCTCGGACCGCTGGAACTGACTCACACTTTACGCTTCACTATGCCTTTGTATTCAAACAGGCAGTCCACTTGTCTCACTGTTCACCTGTCCAAGCTCGTTGAATTTATCGCCACATCGGTTATTCAATAGTGCTTGCCACTGCTCGGCGCGCTGCTTATCCACATTCGACCGAAAAATGGCTCTTGTTTATTTTTCTTCTAATATAGCACTTGCATTCCTTTGCCCAGGATTCCACACACTTCGTTCTATCCACCCTATAATTTTCTATCCTGCCTCGTCTAGTGTTTGAGACGTCCTGATTGGGGCGATTCGTCGACATGCGCTCAGATTTGTCCGCTATCTCCTTCGTGTGCGCCGCCCTGCTCGCTCTGTTCATCCCTGTCGCCCGCGTTCGCTGTAACGTCCCGAACTTGGCCATCGTAGCATGGCTCCTTGGGTGCAACCTCGTTCATGGCATTAATGCTATTATCTGGGCCAATGACGTTAACATCCGCATACCAGTCTGGTGCGATATTGGTAAGTTTTTTTTTCTCGCTCGGCTTTGACAACTGTTCGCTAACATTACCTTCGTCATAGTAACGAAACTTCTGGTAGGCGCCACGATTGCGCTTCCAGGAGCATGTCTCTCCATTTCACGTCGACTCGAGCTTGCATCCTCCAGTAGAACTATTTCCAACGACCCCAAAAGTCAGACACGCCGGATTTTGTTAGAATTCGTTTTATGCTATATCATCCCTTTAATCTACATGGCACTTCGTACGTTCCCTTTTGAGTGTTCTCCTTTGAAGCTCCTTTGACCGTTTTGTACATGTAGATTTTGTCAGTCAGGATCACCGGTTTGATCTCATTCGGGACTATGGTTGCTCTGCGTCAGTCCACCCTTCCACGATAGGCCTGACTATCATGTGGTTACCACCCATCATCCTATGTATCGCGTCTTTTGTCCTCTCAGGTACGTACCGAGTCCATTTGATTGCAAAGCTTTCTCAAATTTATCTCAGGCATTGCGATCCACCATTCTTTTCGGCTCCCTGCACCTACTTTCGTCGCACACCTTGAATCGCGCACACCTCTGACCGCTTCCATCTTTGTCCGACGTGTCACAGTGTCGCTTGTTATGACGTGTCTGCTCTTCGTAGTCAGCCTTTACTCCGTATTTTCGGTCTCTGGATATAGCCCCTGGACGTCTTGGCAGTCGGTTCACGCAAATATGACGGTCGTCGATGTCGTCCAATCTCGCGACGATATCAAGAGCATCCAGCTGGCGTGGTGGGGTGTACCTGCAGTGTCGATCGTGTTTATTCTCCTTTCGTTTGTGATCGGTGAGGAGACTAGGGATGCTGTCAAGTGGATTTGCGGCCGTGTCTCGCAACTGAGCAAATGGCGTCCTCGGCCACTCATTCTTCTACCAACCCAGTGCGTCTACTAGCTGTGTAAAATTTTTCGATCGATGATTGACAGTATCCGTCAGTGTCAACAAGACGGCAGTCGAGATGGCGTCTCGATCGCAATTGAGCACACCTCGCCCCAAACCTAAGGCTCTCGATCTCAAATCAGGATGGGATGATATGCTCGACACGGATTCGAAAAAGTCTAAGCTCTGGTCCCCCGGAAGGAAATCTCCTACTTCTGTAAAGACAACTGCTTCCGTTGCTAGTCGCACCGCAACTCCCAGTCCCAGTCCCACTACGGCCTCGCCGACAGTTTGCGGCGACGAGGAGGCATTTATCGCTTCAACTTTGGACTACTTAGGATCACCTGTAGCGAAGACTCTCGGAATAACGCCGCCCGCTCTTGTCATATCCCCTCCTCCCGTCTATGTCGCACCACGTAAGGCCACGCCCGACACTACGATTTCCCCGACAACTCCACGAAGCCTGCATGACGTGCCCCCATCGCCCCGGCGTGTTCCAGCTGATGTCGAATCAGTAATCTCCTCTGTGCTTGATGCACCTTGGCCACAGCCCCCGCCATCACCGCCCAAGCTGGTTGACACAGCATCCAAGATCCGCTCCAGCTCTCCTCCACAGTCGGCTGATCTCACTTTCGGATATCCGCTGTACTCCGCTGTAACCCCCCCTCATCGACAGTCGAAACCCTTCGATAGCTCTTCGATCTCTTCCGTCTCTGATATTCCTGCTTTGCCTCAGGTGCGGTCCAAGCGTCCGAGCATCAGAAGCCTGAAGAAGAGCCGCAGTGGCGAGAGAATGCAGGTGCATGGGTATGCCCCCAGTGATGTCATCTATATGACGGTGGTGAAGGAAGTTGTTTGATTTTTTGCCTCATGCTTCGCCTCTCGTTATGATCTACTATTTCCTCAAATTTCCTTGTCTTTCAAGGACTTGAGTGTTTGTGTGTATTTCGGTTTCTGCCTGTTGAAGCTCCGCGCTCAGCAGCCTTTCCACATACATTGTAACTAGTTACCGTTTTTCATACTCACCTGTAGCTATCTCATCTGTCCTGCATGTATTTATAGCCTTTCCAACACGATCATGATATCTCTACTTCTCTGAGTTTGTCCTTGGTAGACATGTCCCATTCTCGAGCTGGTCCGTGCGCCACATCAAATCGCTATTGTGATTAGGTAATCAATGAATTGTAAGTTCATGCTCCCAAAGACAATAGAGACAATAGAGCTCGGCTACGGAGCTCAACATAAAGCTGCAGCTGTGTGCTACGAGGTGCTAATCCTTCCCTTCTTCAATCTACCGCTATTTTCTGCGCGCTGGACCGTTCCTCCTCCAAGCTGGACAGAACTATGTATCGAAGTTGGTGGGATGGGGTTGTTGTTTCGATGGTTATGTGGTGCGTCCATCTGCAAATCTGCGGTTTAACAGCTCTAACGCAACGACTTCCATACATAGACTCTACATTGGTCGCACTATCATATGCCCCACCACCTTGTATCTCGATTGAGCCACTGAGTGACCGGCATGATACCTTGATATACAATGCTCGTACCCAATTGGGAGCTTGTTATACTGGGCTCGCTGCTCTTCATCTCAGTCTCCGACAAATCCCGCCTGACGTGGAGACCTTGTTTTTTGGGAAGACATCTGAACGCGTCGGGATCACGTGCTCGACCTATCTGGCGTCCCTTGGATTTCGCTTGACCGCCCTGCGCTTTGTGGTGGTCTCTGCCCGCTCTCACACGTTCTCCGCCCATCCGGCTCTCAGGAAGATAGGATAGCGTGGTTGTGGGACACCTGATCTTTCCGTTTTGGTCATTACAAGTCAACGCCCAAATGGGGAAGTCTTGATGGACGTCCATTTTTAGCGAACACAAACTGACGTCCATATCTGGGATGGTCGTTTGGGTGATGGTTGGGCAAATTTCTTCCTCAGGACAAGGGGATCACCAAAATCGTGTACAAGGAGGGAAAATGGGAGCCATGCTCTTAAACCTGGAGGAACGAGAAATCAATCATTGTTCCTCCGGTTCATTCTACCTTCCTGTATTCAAGCACCGTCCCCCAGTCTTGAGGAGCTATTCCCAGCACACCGTCCAACATGTCCATCCCGAACGAAGTGATCACAGCGTTTTCCTTCGTCGGATTTGTTTTGTGCTGCATTCCCTTCCCGTGGCATTTGGAAGGTGATTAGATTTCCCTCGATCGGCTTCTATACGTTGTGACTCATCCTCGTCTCCTCAGCATGGAATACTGGGACATGCCTGTATATGGCCTGGGCTGGGCTTGGATGCCTGAATTTTTTCATCAACTCTATCATTTGGAACGGCAACGCCATTAATTGGGCCCCGGTGTGGTGTGATATCTGTGAGTCATGCTACCCTCTCGGCTCGACTGGCTTGCTGATACTCTACTAGCCGCACGTTTTATAATTGGCCTCTCCGTCGGTATCCCCTGCGCTGCCCTCTGTATCAATCGCCGGCTTTACCATATCGCGTCTGTACGGTCTGTCACCACCACGAAAGCGGAGAAACGCCGTGCGATTATGGTCGATCTAGCAATCGGCCTTGGCATCCCTATCTTGGTGATGATTCTTCGTAAGTTGCTTGTTCATCACCGAGACCCCAGCTGACCTCGCCGCAGAATACATTCCCCAAGGCCATCGATTCAACATCTTCGAAGACATCGGCTGCCTCCCCTATACCTACGTTACTCCAGTTGGCATTGCCCTTGTTTGGGTACCCCCCGTCCTCATAGGCTGTGTCTCCGCTGTTTACTCAGGTATGCCCCCTATCTTCTTTCCAAGCTCCTCAAAGATTAACCTATCGTTTACAGTGCTGAGCATTCGCGCCTTCCTTAAAAGTCGCCGCCAGTTCAAGCAGTTGCTATCTGGCAACAAAAACCTCAGCTCCAACCGATACTTCCGTCTCATGATGCTCGCCGGTATCGACACCGTCCTGACCGTCCCTCTCGGTGCCTTGGCTATTTACGAGAACTGCACTGTGGGTGGTGTCCATCCGTGGAAGGGGTGGGCAGATACACACTGGGGTTTCTCTCGTGTTGATCAATTCCCCGCTATCCTTTGGCGCGCCCAGCCTGATTTGGAGAAGTCCCTTGAGATGACGAGGATCTTCGCCATTATGTGCGCTTTCATCTTCTTTGGCTTCTTCGGCTTCGCAGACGAGGCACGCAAGAACTACCGTTCTGCCATCCAGTCCGTGGCGAAACGCGTTGGAGTGTCCACCGGCTCTTCGGGTGTTGGTCTATTCAGCTCTACTGGGTCAGTGCCGTTGTATCATTTACCGCTTCTTGTTAGCTAATGTTTTACCTCAGATCAAAAACCAGAGGCACCGATATGTCTTCGACAGGTCGCGGTGCAACTCTCCCGGTGTTCGTCCAGCGTCATACTGTGCGCAAGCACGATTCGCTCGACTCCATCTCCGACATGTCCGCGTCGTTCGCCGACGTCGGTGGCTTCCTCGACGAGAAGAACGAAAAGCCTCAGACCTTAACGCCGCAAATATCTTATGACGGCTTGGTGTTGTCTGACGTCAGTGGCACTCTTGCAGACTTCAAGAACGCTCCCTACTCCCCCACACCATCATCTGGCGCTTCCTCGGCGTCGAGTGTTGCGGAGCTGTCGCCCACTAGCCCCGAAGCCGCTGTCACACGGCCAGATTCCTCTTGCATCGAGATTTCCTCGGTGCGGCACCTCCAAATTGGCGAGTGCCCCGATGCCCTCGCTGTTCCTGAACCCACCCATGACGCCTCATTGGCGCCTCGCCATGTCTCAGACTCTTCGCCCGTTTAATCATCACGACCCATCTCCCATACCCCATTTCTCTGCCTCTTGGGATTCTATTCGACGACCACATACCACTGTAGCTTTAGCTGTTCCACGCCTCTATTTTATATCACTAATTATTGCATCGTTCCGCACAAGCCCCAAAAACCTCCGTTCTATCACTTCTGTGTAGCCACTTAGCCATGTTAGAGTCGTTCATCATAGGGTGACGACCACACCCGCAAAATAAAAAAAATTTTGACATCAATGCTTGTTGCGATGGTGTGAATATTGCTGACAACTCGTCTCTTCCCAGCACTTCATCACTGTCATGTCAGCAGCTCTTCTACACCTTCAGTCGAGACCGTCCCGCCGCTATCGGCTGTGTAGGTGACCCAGTGAGCTAATAGAGTTCTTTCCCTCCTCGGAGCATAGGCCTAGCAGAATTATGGTGAATTCGAAAGCTCTTACCGCCAGCGATAGAGAGGCTGCAAGACCGCGGCAGCCTGCGACAACCATTCCTAATGATATCTGGCTGTACATCGCCACTCGGTTCATTCCATCCAGGACATTGCGCAACCTTTACAGCCTCAACTCGCTTTTTTTGGACCTGGCATTGAACGAACGCTATAAAGAGGTTAATTTCCTGCAGATCAACCAAACGACAGTACCGTTCTTGGAACATATGAGGTGTGTGCTTGATAGCGATTTCCGTATCAGAGTAATTGAGAGAGCATTTACCAGGGATGCAAACCTTTCCTCCCGGGTTCGTCGACTGCGCGTCAATCCAGTCTGGTTTAACTTGGAAACGCACTTCCGACCGAAGATATCCGTCCGGTCGATCATCACACGTACCTTCTCTTTTGACCTCGCATGTTCCATGGATCTGAGACACAAGCGCACGCAGTACTTGGACAGACGAAAACACATCGACGCCTTAACGACCGACCTCGTCGTCCATTTCTCCAACGTGACTAGCTTCGTCCTCGTCACGCGCTACTGGCCCCACCCGCAAAGCCTGCCCTTATTCCTGATGAATTCATGGCGTGCTTTTGGTTCCAACCTGCGACGTCTAACGATAAACGCGCCATTAGGTGGATTTGCGGCTCTCCTACCTTCCCCATCCGACCTTGTGTCGCTCAAAGAGCTTACCCTCCGGTTTTCCACTGATTTATCATCGGACGACCACAACGTCGACACTCACATATTGACAGAAATAATCTCCCCGTTCCTACGACAGGCCACACCCAAGTTACAGACATTAAACCTCATGTCCTCTGCCTTAGGGGACCATTCCGGCCTATTTCACTCACTCGATCACATCCCATGCTTGACCTCCCTCTCTCTAAACATCGGATTCTACCCTCCTCTTCTCCGGGATTCGTCAGGCCTAACGAACTTTCTGAACAAGAACGCGGATACGATTAAACACGTCAAGCTCCAGCCGCTAGAGACGTTCCGTTCGCCCTCAGTTGCGGGATCTGCACATGAGCACTTCGCACAATGGATGACTGAAAATGCATCCAGGCCGGATTTTCTCAGTAACCTTCAGACCCTGGTCATCTTACCATCCACCGACATCATATCATCGCGGCTAGATGCCACCATGTCTTATATACCCCGTTCGAAAGATACCCTCAAGAACCTGATACTCGGCGAACGTTGCATAACCTTCGCCGAGCTCGCTGACCTTGCCGCCAACTTCAGTCATCGGCCCGCAGACCGCGGACTGAAGATACTACACGTGAAGCTTATATCCCTAAATCCACAGGTCTTCGATCTCCTGGCCGAAAAGCTCGTCGGGCTCGACGACCTGGATGTGAAGTTCAATCTGCTCCTTCCGGACGTCCAAGACGAGAGTCCAAGGCCGTTGGATGACGAAGAACCCACAGTCGAGGTAGCGCGAACTCCTGCCTCTTTAATACCTTGTCATTTGCTTATGGGCTGTACTTTAACAGGTTATAGCCGAGTTTCTGGGCGAGATGGCGAAGCGCATCTACCCGGAGTGGAGACTCTATTCGCTATGGATCTGGCAGCGCTCCCATATGACGACGAAGACTGCGCATGAGATTTTGACAGCGCTGAAGCCATCGATTCCTTCTGTTAGAGTGATATATCGAATGGATCATACACATCATCTACATACACTGTTCAACTGAAGGAGAAATATACGGTCTTCGTAGTGTCAAGAACTTCACCTTTACGAGGAGCGTGTGCATCAACTAAGCGGCAAAGGCTACAGTGGCGTTCAAGGAGAGTAATCAACGTTCTTTCACACGGGCCGCAGGGATGGGTAAAGTCCTCCAGATACCAGATCATGTAGGACGTTCTATATTGTTTGGCAAGATACAATACACTGTACTTAGGTGTTTCGTAGATAACTAGATAAGTAGAAAGAGGAAATTGGAGCAAATGAGCGAATAATGATAGAAATGGATGGAAGGAGTGTGGGCGCGCTGAGATGGCGAGTCGGCGGCGCGGGTATCAAGGTGGTACTGGGGCGAAGACGAAGCGAGGAGATCTTAAAGATACAACATCGAATAAATATAAGGCGCGCGTGGCCATATATGATGCACAGTGTGGGGTGTTGGATGAGTGGTCGTGCTGAGTGGGTGCCGTGGCTAATACTACAATGGCCGGGCGGTGTGAGATACGGGAGATGGCAAAGGAGGTTAAAAGGAACGTACTGGATACAGTGATGAGACTCGAGTACAAGGCATGCGCATGGCTTCTATGCAATAACGCAGAACCAGGTGGGATTTCCCCCGTTGCGGACTTCGTAGTCAACAGGGAGCTCGCTCTCCTGGGTAGATTGTGCAGCGACGAGGAGATCGGATGTTTGAGAGACAGAATCGATGTCAGCGAGCAGTTCGAAGTCGGTGAAGTTGTCCATTGAGAGCGGTGGTGTGAGTAGTTGGGTTGGCTCTGAGGACGGTGTCGATGAGACTGGTGACGCTGGGCGCGTTGCGTTGCACAGCACTGCGATAAATAACAGAGAGTTATGAGGGATCGGAAGAAACGAGGGTCCTCTTTATATGATTCCCAGGGCCAGAGCAGACAAAGGTAGCCGTTGGCGGTCGTACAAGGGGGAGAAAATTTACATTGCCATTGTTCAACCCGTATGGCTGGAGCCCATAGGACAATGTGAATGTGCGATATACACGCAGCCCATTGTTCCACCAATCCTACTTACCTTTTTGGGAACTCATTATCCGGAGTTTGAAACTGCACTTACGGCGCCAACGGCACCGGAAACCACTTGGTATCGGTTCAGCTCCTATCTTTCTCTTTTTTCTGTTCGTATCTGATACGGTTCCACATTTAGGGAAGTCACCGCAACTGTATCTCATTGGAAAGCAGCGCGTTGGTAGTAGGTACAGATATTAATAAATGAGAGTGTACGACCATGATAATACAGGACAAAGAGAAAAACAAACAATTCGGGTTGCTTCAAGCGTCATGAAATCGAAAGAGATAAGGACAAAAACAAGGTTGTGTTTATGCGATATTGGCGTCGTTAGAGTCCAGTTGTCGATGCGAGGCATTGTGAGAGGGATACGTAAACGGTCGTGGTGATAGTGAGATATGCTGACCAGTCAGCAAAGGCCGGAGGCGGGGATGGCGTGGAGGCGGGGGCAGAGGAGAAGGTGGCGAGAGCGGCGTTAATGGGATATTATCGTTTCCATCATGTGGTATCGTGGTCGATACAGAGTGGGCAAATGTCGATGGCGAGGGTGATGAAAGCTCGGTGAGAGAGGGTGCGGGTTTGACATCGTGAGCGTAAGAATATGTGGCTCCGGGGGTGTAATGGGAGATTTCGGAATGCGAATCGTCGTTGAAGTCGACAAAATCACTCTTGAACTGGCTCGGTGATGGAGGGGTCGGTGCTTTGTAAAGCGGAAGAGACGAGATGGTCGAGGTCACAGCCGTCCTTGAGGAGTCCGTCAGTTTGGATTTGGCGGATCTGGATATCAACGTATGAGTATGGAAGCTTGTAGATGTCGTCGGCAGGCTTACTTGGTTTTGAAAGTTTCGAAGAAACTGCCTTTGGTAGGCTCTGTAGAAATGGTTTGACGAAGGACGCGAGTGCGGAACCAGATGAAGCACTTTTTGTACTCCTCCACCGCGTCACTTCCGAACGCGAAAAATGCGACGAAGATCAAGGTGGAGATTGGAACTATCCACCATAATACGTAATAACTGGTCAGGACCTGTTGTGGTGTAAAGAGACTGGTATACTGGTCGATACGCGAGAAGTCGGAATGGACATCTGCCCAAGTGGTCCATGGGCGGATAGGAATGCCTATAACGGTGAACCACAGCGCGTATGAGGTGGTGGTAACACCCCAAACCATCTGAAGGCCAGCCATAAGCATGAGTCGTAGGTAGCGAGACGTCGTCAGCGCGGAATGGGTGGCATTGAGGTGGGCCGCAAAGGAAATTCGGCGGAGCATGAAGTGCCTAAGTGCAAGTCCTATCGAAGAACATGAGCAACTTGAAACCTAAGGAGAACCTCGACATACCTGCATAAACGAGAGCGATGATGGACGCGAGTAAAGGAGGGAGCCACACGATGAAAATAGCCGGAACGGAAAAGTATGTTGTTGGACGGCAACCGTACTCTTCTATGATGTCAAATCGGTGCCCTTGTACGACGAAATCTACAAAGAAAATTAGTCCGAGTGTGCGAAGAAGATGGACAGAAAGAGACATACGAAGAGCCATGAAAGACAGAGGAAGCCCGAAACACATCAGAGCTTCAAAGATCTGCCGTCGACGCTTGTCCGATACCGTGGTCTTCGCAAGGCGCACTGATGCAACGCGCTCGAGATGGATGCAAAGGCAGAGGCAAGCTGACGGGATGGCAAAATTTGCGCCGATGATTAGTTTTGTTGCTTATGACGCCGTGTTAGTGACGGGACGAAGACAAATCAACCAAGAACGCCTCACTTATGTCACACCAGATAGGAACGACGATCCTTACATTATCTCCCCATATTGCTGCGTCGACTCCGTAGATGAGGTTGGAAATGGATAGCCAAAAGGCTAAGGCGAGAGTTGCAACATTGCCTGCCCGCCAGTGCCATGGAAGGACAAGGAGGATCGAGAAGGCTGAAACGAAGGAGACGGGCACAAATTCGGGGTGCATTGTGACGGGAGGTGGAAAGCCGGGAAGTGGGACTCAGGTTTAGTCAATTGCAGTATATGAGCCATCTCTGATATATTCGGCATTTGTTGATAACAATGCCCTTGGTCAAAGGCGAGGGCGAAGGACAATGGGTCAGTTGTGGGGAATTCCGAGTTGCCGATACAGTAGTACAATGGTCACGGTCACATGACGTGACCCCCCCAGAACAGATTCGAGTGTCGAGTTTCGCAGCAACGACGAGCGCTGGTATGAGCTGCCCATAAGCCAGCCCATATGAATCCACCGAGCCAACTGAGCAGATTTTGAACTTCTGGAATTGGTTCCTGCTATGTTGCCTACGGTTGAAATTCAACCGTGTGTCATCAGGAATTGACGATTTGCTTTACAGTCCCATTCCCTCGCAAACGCCTTCAACTGGTAAGCATGTGAACACAAGACGCGAACTTTGAAATTTGAGCGCCGAACCCAACCGCCTTCAGTCATGGATTTGAGGGTGATGCGGGGGTACGCCTGCCGTGACATCACCGTTATTGCCAACCCGAGGGTCACGGGACATTCAAACAATGAGTCACACGTTTGTGACATCGCCTCTCATTGTTATCCCAAACAGATTGGACGACAAAGGCCTCTGTTAGCGATAAAATAAATATGCAATGGCCGTACTTCATCTCAACTGCCTTCGTTTTCCCTCTCCTAGCCATTACGAATAAACCCTCCCCATGCTTGACCCGACCTACCCTCTGTTTCCCATCTTCGCCTTCACTGGTTTTTTGGTTGTTTTGGTTCCCCTCCCGTGGCATTTGCAGGCATGGAATTCAGGGACCTGTTTCTACATGATGTGGGCCTCCCTGGCCTGCCTTAATCAATTTGTCAACTCTGTGGTATGGGCTGGAAATGCCGTCAACCATGCACCGATATGGTGTGATATTTGTACGTTTTGCAATGTTCTTGCTGATCATGTTGACATAATTATGCGAGGCCAGCCATTCGAATCATGTTAGGTGCATCCGTGGGACTACCTTCGGCTTCCCTGTGCATTAATAGACGCCTGTATCACATCGCAAGTGTTCAGTCAGTGGCGACCAGTCGTGCAGAGGTAAGCCACCTCTCCATCGTCGATTTTCTATCTCTTATTCCCCCTTTCGAAAGAAACGCCGGGCCATTCTGATCGATGCCTTTATCTGTATTCTATTTCCTATTGTGTTCATTGCTGTTCGTGAGTCATGTCACGTATTATCGTTAACAACGTTTAACGAAATCTGCGAAGAATATGTCGTCCAAGGGCATCGCTTCGATATAATTGAAGATATCGGATGCTACCCGGTGATCTATAACACCCTTCCATCCTACTTCTTATCCGGAATGTGGCCTATCATAATTGGCCTCATCTCCGCCGTGTACTGCTGTGAGTAGACTGCCGACACTACTCGCCACCTATTCGTGTCTGACTCACGTCTTTTTAGTCCTTTCTCTGCGCTCGTTTGCACGTCGGCGTGTAGAGTTTGGCCAATTCCTTGCTTCCAACAAGTCACTCACCATTAGCCGCTACTTCCGTCTGATGGCGTTGGCCGCAACTGAAATCATGCTCACCACCCCGCTTGCTATCTTTACAATGTACCTTAACGCAACGACCACCACTATCGAGCCTTGGATAAGTTGGGAAGATACCCATTTCGACTACTCCCGGGTGGAACAAATCCCAGCCATCTTTTGGCGATTCAGCAGCCGTCGAACTGCCATAGAGCTGTCGCGTTGGGTTATTCCATCTTGCGCGCTGGTGTTCTTTGCTTTCTTCGGGTTTGCTGAAGAGGCAAAACGGAATTACCGTGTCGCCTTCTGGCGTGTCATGAAACCATTTGGTCTTTCGCCCAAGACCACCCCTCCCGCGGATCAAGCCTCAAGTCAACGGTAAGTGGCCTCGCCACCACCGTGGTCCTGTGCTCACGACTCCCTTAGCTATGCTTCCAAAGTTATCCCAGTGAAGATACCGCTATCTTCGCTGCCCAGCTACAGCCCACCCCCATCGGCATCCACCTTTACGACAGACATCACCAAACGGCCAACATCCCTTACCCCCTCATTTTTAGATACGTACGACGCCGCACCGACACAAACTTTGACAGCGCAGAGCGTGTCGACAACCTTCTCTTTCCCGCGACCCTCAACAGATACCCTGACTGTGTCGACTCACGACTATTATGGACAAGCATGTGATGACCCCAAAATTTCCGCACCCTCGAGCCCATGCGCATCTTATTCGAGCCACGAACACAAGACCGGATTCACATCTTAACGACGCCTCCTGTGTACTACTAGCAACCTAATACCGTAACACTATTCGTACTACCCGTGATATTAAACAAGAATATTTGTACTGCATGTTCAACCTTGCCCAAAGTGTTGGCGCTCAGATCGTCATACTAATAGAGTGTGCCACATGCTCCGCCTCCCGAGCACTTACGTGAGAACGTGGATGTCGAATGAGCTTTTCGCCTGATGCAATGAGGGTGTGTTAGCATCCGTGGAGCATGTCAGGACTTGTGCTATAGGTTGTGGTTCCATGCTGTCGGTTCTGCACAATGATGAAGTGGATCGGGCTTCGTCTTGTTCTGATCTTTCTACAGCCGCATTGTAAGGAGATGGCATGGAAGATCAGACCGGGATGAGGGGAGATAACACACCCGAGGATGATTCCCGCCACGGTTATGCTAAGGAGTCGCTACATCTTAGAAAAGCAAAAGCCAGCGCTGTCGGTTATTTTGCGTCTCCAAGGAGAAGCGCCGATGCTAGTCGGCTTGAGCTACCCCCTGCAAGTCGTTGCGTAGGTATTGAGGGAATAAGTATGGTCAGTTCTGAAGCATGGTTATAGTTTTCTATTCTAACATCACCTGTTAACGAACGTCTTGGCCAGCCAGCGAATAGAAACATCAACGTTATGGTCCTCAAAGGGCACTGACGGGACTTGAATATTTTGTTCAAACTCCGATATTTCGCTGACTTCGAACGTCTCCAGAAATGTTGCACAATGGAGGGCTGGAATAGCGGCATATGGCCCAGCACCTTCCCATTGTTCTCGCCATTATAAAGGACTGCAAAATGATTGGAAGGCTCCCACTCGTACCTGATCTTTGGCTGTAAAACTATCCCGTGGACGCAATCGCTCTCCCATATCGCTTGCCAATCCAAATCAGCCACCGTTCCAATGGACAGCTTCACCTCCCTCCTCGACTATCTTCTATCTGACGAGCCTTCCACAATGCCAACAACCGAAAACAGCGCAGCATCCAACTCTGATTTGGATTATCCTTTGAAAGATGAAGAGCGCGTCGGCTCTGGCAACCCAGTAGCGTTCTGTGTCATCGCATAGGCCATCTCGTAAGTCTTCCTCCTCTCGGTCCATCCCCAGTTCTAATCCCGTTCACAGCTTTCCGCATCTGCAGCTCCTAGAGCCTTGAGTTAAAGGCGGTCCGGTACCGTCAACAATATAGTAAGCCTCCCCCTTTGTCTCACGCAACCTTCAGCTGACCAAATAATGTAAAGCTGTAGCGATTAAACGTCACAACATCACCCACATTCCTTTGACGACTCTTATTCTATTCCTGATAAAACACTATCGCTGTATTTATTACCTATCATTATGATCTCTGTTCAGAAATGCAATTCTTTTCACCTTTCTGCTATCATATGAGGGCGTACACTGCTCCGGCATTCGGGTGGACATTTATTGATGGCCTACTTGCGCTCTTCGATTGGGTCCGACGAGCAAAACCACGCTGACGTTCAGTGCTGCTTATGAGGGCAGTCAACTGCAGTGGTGAATTGAGTTACATACTTTAGTGCCAGTATCAACCACTGTACAGCGCCAAATGAACCAAAATAATAACACCAGGAATCTTCGGTACGAGTTCCTAGCCCTCGTAAACTCGTTATGGATGTGAAACCTGCAGACCTGCACTTGGCCATCGACTGTCCATGAAAACGAGAATAGAACGGGCCGCTTGTGGGTTTAGAATTTTAAACTCCGCCCATTATGGTCCCAAAACGGTCACTCACCTCACCAGCACCTCCACTGCGAACAATGCGACTCTATGCGTCTCCTAAAATGGCTTTTGTTTGCTGGCCGCGCCAACTGGCGTATAAAAGGCGACTGCAAGACTAATTGATGACACTCCAATTGGCAGTGCGTTAATACCCCGCTTCATTCATCCGGTAATCTTTCGAGTCCTCGCCACCCGCCTTGAAGTCTTGCCTATCCCATAACTAACAAGTAACCCACGCAACTACGCCATTGCAATGGATTCATTTGATTCCTTCGAGACCACCGTCTTCACCGACTCCTCCCCAACCGCCGTGGCTGGCACTACCGACTCGCCGACACACATCGATTCGATTCTCACTGACTCCGAGCGCGACCAGGGAACTTTCCATAGCTTCTGCGTCGTCGCATAAATTATCCGCTGCCGTTAACGCGTTCTATCTACCACATGACCACGTACGTCCCTACGTCTCACTACTATTTCAAATGTAATGCTTAAGCCTACTGCGCAGTCCGTAGACCTCTGGGCTTTGACAGCCTATGCCATTTATTACGCCAATCACTCACACCATCCTTCTTCTGACTATGTTCGCTCATTATGAGCAACGCTGCACTCATTTGAACCGTTTTTTTTTTCTATCTTTATTACCTTTCTTTGCTACCAGCTCCCGAGATAATGTAGTAGGACGGCCTGTAAGCACGAATCTGTAGCATAGTAATCGTATTGAATCGTTTCTATGGTGCCTCGCCTGACGGTTCATATCCCATTGGCACTGATTTCAACTTGTTCAGAATACCAACCTTTGCGCCTAGCCCTCCATATCAGGCATTGCTAGGTGTTGCTCATGACGCATCTTCCCATGAATGCCCGGCACACCTGAGAATGATATTGGACCTTGAGTGCGGCCTGATATACTCATGACTTTGAGCACGCAGAGGACAATACAATAGGATCTTGACATGGCGTCTAAACGATGAGGCTCATGTTTAGTTTGACTCACGCATAACTACGATCCTCGGAGCTATGCTATTGCCATTGTTCCCTTCTTTCCGCATCATTGCGGGCTCTCAACCCGTTGAAGCCAGGACTGCGAAACCTCTTTCGGCGACGACTCGTGTATCCTAAATTCCCTACGCCGCTGGCTTAGCACCGTCGTTGCTTCACAGCTAAACCTGCTCCTTGTTCGCACCCTGCTGGTTGACTGAATTGAGACCCAGACACGGATTGAGTATTCGGAGCTTGAATTGCACGAAAATCAAAAATGGTTCGCCCGCCTTGTCCGATGTCCGCTACCCTGTCGAATTGATACAACAATGAGAACTTGCAATCAACCTTGATCATGAGGCAAGGCAAACAATGGTGCAAATAGGCCGCTTGGGTCAGTCCAGCCGCTAGGAACAATGGTTTCTACCCATTCTACGACCTAGTTAAAAGCAGCCTATAATCAGGCCCGCACCGTAACTCGAGCCCACCGCTTTCTGCTTCGTGTTCTACCAAAAATTGATTTGGGCACCACAATCCTCGTCACCATCGCAGCAATGGACTCATTCACCACCTTCTCACTGTCATCCTTCGATGATGTGAACACCGTCGCCACAATCTCGTCGCAAGGCGACATAATCCCTTCCGATGCACCGCTCGTCGATGGCGACCGTCCTAGCAATGACTATGGCACCTTCTGCACTATTGCATGAACAGCCCGCAATGCAACCCTTTCATGTGCGTCCACGCAACCTGCCAGATCTGCCTGTGCTAACTCATAAGTGGTAGACCATCCAACGTGTTCCACATGTCCGAATCCCTGTCACACTTAACTTATTGGCCTGGCGCCATGTTCATCGTTTCCTTCCTGGAGATCTACGGGCCCGTTGCGGGACAGCCACACTCATTCCATCTCGATTCTTACCCACAGCGTCCTCCGGGTCATGATAAACCTATCCATTCCCTGTTTCTTTACATCTCATCTAACATATTCGTATCTATCCTTATATCCTTACACTTGTATCCCTAACATATAAGTTGACTGCAAATTATACATGTACGGGTTATACAAGAACCTTGACCATCTCCAGAATATCGTGTCTGTTCCACGTTGTCGCGTCTAGATCTGTGGATTGAGGCCTCCCGAAAACTTCCTTTTTTCAAGTTATTGAGACTTGCTGGGCCAAATGGTAGGTCATCGCTCTTGCCGTCGCAAACTCCGATTAACTCGAATGCGTCGCGAACGCCATCACGTGGTGACAATGGAGATCACCATTGTTGCCAAATAAGGAAAGACAATTGCCCATTGTCGCGTGCGGAGTTTGAAATATTCTTTGAGCAAATCCCATTGTCCGACCGATTATATGGCTCTTTGGAAACGATGCTGGTCCCTCCTACTCTCCCAACCTTGTTGTTATGCGTCACCCAGAACTGCCCATATTCGCCTTCCTCACAGCCGCCCTCGTCCTTGTTCCTCTACCCTGGCATTGGCGAGCTCGTAACATATCTACCCTGGCGATCATCTTCTGGCTGTTCGTTGTTGATGTTATCTACGGAGTAAACGCACTTATATGGGCTGGAAATGTAAGAAATGTTGCTCCTGTCTGGTGCGACATAAGTGAGTCTCTTCACGTCTTACTCTTTGTCACGATACTGATACGTCAGTCCAGCGAGTAAAATAGTGGTTGGAGCATCTTACGCCCTCCCGCTGTCGACGCTATGTATCTGCAAGTACCTCGAGATGGTATCTTCATCGCGGAAAGTGCATTACGACAGTTCTGACAGGCGTCGGCGGATCATCTTCGAGTCCGTGCTCTGTTTTGGACTTCCTCTTGTGTTTATGGCGCTGCGTATGTCTTGATCGGTTGACCGTGTTGGTTATTCTAACGATTAGTGCAGACTATATTGTTCAAGGTCACCGTTTCGATATCTTTGAGGACACAGGCTGTCAGGCGGCACTCTACATATCCATCCCGGCTGTTATGCTCGTTTGGTTCCCTCAGTTGTTATTCTCTGTCATCACCTTTCTCTATGCCGGTGAGTCTCCTCTACTGTTCCCCGCTATCTACATCTCATACATACGCTTCAGCTATCGCGCTGCACCACTTTATGCGCCGCCGTCTCACCTTTGCCGCTCACTTGCAAAACTCCAACTCTGCGCTGACCACTAACCGGTACCTACGTCTCATCGCCATGGCGGTGACTGAAATGGTCTGGGGTACTACACTGACGACATTTAATCTCTACAATAACGTATCCCCCGGATTGCGCCCGTGGACCACCTGGGCCGATGTTCACTCTAACTTCTCCCGCGTCGATCTCTTCCCGACCGCTAGTATCCCTCCCCAATTCCTAAGAGTTATGATGCTCTTTTGGTGGACATTACCTGTGTCGTCGATCATTTTCTTTATTTTCTTCGGCTTCGGTGAAGAGGCCAAGAAGGAGTATCGCAAAGTCTGGACATGGTTCAGGAAGACGGTCCTAAGGCGACCGATTCAACCCGCGACTCCCTCGAAGCTTGGCTCGACGGGCAGCAGGTTCGTTTCTTGTCCTTCCTTACTATATCAAGCGAAGCTCAACCTTCCTCGCAGCACCATCCGTCCTCTTCATCTCGTCGATCTCAAGACCTTCAGTCCCCATAAACAATCACCGAACACTGCCACGACCTTGGTATCAAGCCCAAGTTCACAAACTCTATCGGCCCCTTCACCAAAGAAACTCGAGGAAGCCGAAACCGACACCTTCACCGTCTCCTCCCTTTCCTATTACGGCCACTCCACCAACTCTCCATCACAAAGCTCTCACCACATCACCATCTCTGACGCATACGATGCTTCACATCCCTCAACGCCCATGACATCCTATCCCCCATTCCCAGAAGACGTCCACGACTACCCAGAGCCGGAAACTCTCCCAAGCCCAGTGTACCACCGCCCATTCAGCCCGCCCAGCGTCTATCCTGTAACACTACCCCATCCCAATGCAGATACGGGTATACTCGTCACGATACACCGACAGGCCTCGGTCGACAATATTGTATAACCTATCCATCGCTTTCTCTGAGTCTCTATCTCTCCACTCTTCGACAAGCACTGCTTCTGCTCGCTTTTTCCATCATCATCATAATTCGAACTCGTGACTACCCACCTATTCTATCGCATTGCAGAACACCACCACCCCGTGAAGGTGTAATCGTAGACCCGTTTGACGCGTCGCTGAGCCGACTCGCGTCTGCTCACGTTCCTTGCTAACTTATATATCCCTAACAACGCTTTTTTTCCGGTCTTGGTCCCCCTAGGAGATATTGAGATACTACTCATTTACACCACCACTGCCTTGTACTTCTTTACGATTGAAATGAAATGAATTCGCCGGAAATGTGCTGGGACGAGGAGTTTCTTATCGATGGCGGGGCGATGAATATGTTTATGTTTCTCTGTACCATGGTCGTCGTCGTCGCGGTCTTATGTCCCGAGTACGGCACAAGATTACCGACTTTGACTGCTGCTGCCGGCGCTCAATGACCTACCGGAAGGGGAGTTAGTGCACCGCCAGTGAACTCGAACTCTTGCTTTCTGCAAGTGATGACGAACTCGTACACGGTTGTGCGCCACCCAGCAGCAGCACAGCTTATGCGCGAGCCTCGCCTAAAAGTGAGTCTTTACAGTAATTACCAAAACCACATAGGGAGCCCTTTGGGCATTGGTAGCCACAGGAACAGTCGCAATCCCCGCGCGTACAGGGCCCTCCTCGTCCTTGTAAGGATATTCGGGACCCTTGCAGTGCTCCTTGGCGAGGTGCCAGTTGAGGATGCCGAGTCAGAGAAGGTGTTCGGAAGGGTGTGGGGTGAGTGGTCGCAGAGAGTTCCATATGCATTCATCCCAGACGTATACTAGCAATGAGGCGGTCACCTTAAGGGTGGTCAAAGGTCAAACTGGAATTGTGATTAAATTCTGTCTGAGGCCGTAGTCAGCCATCGCGTTTCTGAATCATTTTCCTGGGGATGCTGCGGTTCAAATGCTGGACCGTCAAAGTTGATTGCCTTCCAAGTTGCAATTGGATGTGGTGAGGTGCTACCAGCTAGTGACTGTCATGTTTGATCTTATCACATCTACTTCGTCGCGTAGATAAAATTTTGCTTTCTGGGCGTCTAGTGGGCGTCTTCTCTTGCCAAGCACGACGACGATAGTATGTAACTCACGCGTTTCCTTATATGCTAACGTAGTCTGGTGGTCCCCACCCGACGATAACCCTACTACCACTCGAGACGCTGATCCGGCAGCACCGGGCTCCTTGGCTCAGCTCACGAGGTGTCCATCTCACGCACCTGGACGTGCTGACAGACACAGCGTTCTCAAAGCCGACCTTTGCGGAACTGGGCGCACCCCCCTCATGATTGGAGAAAATCATGGCTGAGAACCCAAAATCGGTGTCATCTGTATATGCTCAGCCTACATATGTATTTGCTGTCGCGGCAACACCCCCCCCCCCCCCTTCCCGAGTTGCTGCACCTTATGATTGGTGCAGGCTGATAACCGGCCATATGTGAGATCCTTGTTCGCTTCAAACCAAATGTCCACACTATACCCCGCTGCCCTTTCTGCACATGGTGATAAATCCGGCCGACTTATAAGACACATGGATAATAAGAGTCTGATTCAAATCCCCGCCAGCCTCTGGTACTATTCCTGTATGTCTCCGCTCTTCAAGATCCCGTTCATCCTTGCCACGACGCGTGCCGTTACCGCTTCCTTGACAATCCCCGGCTCTTCGCTATCTGCCAATGAGCGCCGACCAAACATGCGTGCTACCACGTTCATGCGAATCACGGAACCGATTATGTTCAAGGGTATGGGATACATCAGGGTGAGCGAGCCGCGAGGACTCTGCAGCAGTGTATTTTATTGACAAAATGATCCTTTGTAGGCCGTGTTCTGGGTGGCAGCGGCAGCCGAGATTGCAGCCATCTTGGCTGGACAACGATATGCAACGTTCGCACCCTCAAACCACATCCTCAAGATGTTGATGACGAGGGGCAGAGTGGATGACCTACGCCTCACGCCTGTGCCTACTGTGGGCATGCTTCTCGTTGTCGCCGGGTCATTGTTACGACTCTGGTGCTTCCGTACGCTGAAAAACCTCTTCACGTTTGAGGTCGGCATTCGTGAAAACCATAGGCTTGTTACATCCGGTCCGTACAGTTTTGTTCGACATCCAGCCTACACTGGATCGTTGCTGTGTTTTATCGGGTTGTGTTGCTGGTTTGGGGGACGGGGATCCTGGGTTCGAGAATCCGGGATTTTGGGGACAAAGCTGGGGAAAATCTGTGTTTGTCTCTTCGCTGCTGCACGCATAAGGGCCATGCTCGGGTTGCTGCTGCGGATGCCCGTAGAAGATCGATTATTGAAGACCTCATTTGGAGAAGAGTGGGAGGAATGGGCGCGACAGGTTCCGTATTGGCTGGTTCCGGGACTGTATTGACTGCACCTTTCGGCCAGAGGTGAGCTTCAGTTAACCGATCCAAACACAATTCAAACTCGCCAACCTTAGAACCCCTGTGCACGAGATCAGCGGTTAGTGCCTTCGAGCCCTGTCATGCAATGCGGTAGCCGTTCTAGTCAAGCGGGACGCTGCGGTTCCTCGGGAGTGTTTCTGAGAGGAATTAGGTGGGATGAGTATTACTGAATCCACATTCAACGATGAGGTTCGATGTATAACGCTTATCTGTGGGACAAAATTTCGCGCGTGACGCGGTTTTCAATCTATATTGGCATTGGAATTGCCTAAACCTTTAACCGTTGTCGATAAGGCCTTCTCAAAAGAGGTACTCACGGTGTTTTCCCTACGCTGCTCGGACAGATATCGCAAACCGCACATTTCGTAAAAGCACTACGCATTGTGGCAAACACTGCTGCACTGCAGATCATCATAGATACCCAACAACGACTCCTCTAGGGATGGACCTATCGGTGACGGCTTCGGGCAACCCTTCAAGCAGCAAATTTAGAACAGATAGAACTCGTGATATGTCAAGGAGGTCGTGGCTTGCATTTTGCTAAAGTTGGGGAAGAATTCTCATAAGGTCCAAAATTATCAGTCGTAGTGACATTGAAGATTCTTCCAAGACCCCTCCGAAAGTTATCGGTCGAGGATGCTAAGTTGAAGGTGCTTGGACGACAGTGGGACGAGTAGTTGTAGAGTGTCCCAAATGCCCTCGTCCCAGGTGTAGACTGAGACGTCTCACGACGTTTTCAGCCAAGCGGGAGACACTGGTCTGCAAAACATAGCCTACTGCGTGTTTCTGGTGGAGAAATTTAATCTCTGACTGTCCCAAAGGACTACGTATGATAGGCTTAACGACGGAGGACGAATGGTCATTTTCAATCTTTTCTCATCTCGGTGCCCTCGTACGACAAGTCAATGGAGAGGAATCTCGTAAGTTTTCCGGAAAATCTGCGAGAGCGGCAATGCGTGCTTTATTGAATAGCGGAGGCCAAACATGTAGGTTGGAGAACTGGTAACTAGCTGGTGATACAAAGTATCGGGAGGCCCTGCAAGGGCTAGCAAAAAGCATCCGACGCCACCCTCCTAAGCAGGGTAATATGCCCCTGGTAATTGACTAAGGGAAAGGGAAGGGCTCCTGCTATCCTTGAGTGGAACATCAGTGAAAGAGCTTTGATCCTGAAGGAAACCGTGAGCTTGAAACGAGATTCGAGATCTATCGAGCAGATTCACCTCAATGGAATATAGATCCAAAGAATCTCCATGCCCAGAACGGGCACCTGCAAGATAAGCCGGCGTAGGGGGTCGGTTGTCCCACAGGTTCAAGCTGAGTTTCCTCGCATAATGAGGAGGTGCGGGGAGGAGACTCCGAGAGTTCAAGGTGGCCAGTAGCGTATTGGCGTAACTATGGCTGCGTTAGCACGATGCACCCTTGATGACCGGGTACATACATGGTTGAAATTACGAAGAAACTGTTGGAAAGGCCTATGTTAGTTGCACAGTTAGCTGTGGTTGCGGACTGCACCCACGGGATAAGATATGCATAATTCTGTGGGCAGGTCGCGAATAATATCACTTCCGCAAGAGTCACTATACAGGTGCTCATCCCCGTCTCGACAATCAGTCGGACTACGTTCTGCGCCACACCAGTCGTCTTCTTGAAACCAGACTCCGATTGCGGGCGAAAAAGCTAAAAGCAGATGATGTAGCGGTGATTTTCCTGAAGCACCTGAGACTCACGATATAGACCATCGTTCCCGTGATCAAGACGTTGCACAAGCAAGAGCTCCCGAGCCAAATCTACAGCAGATCTAAGACACTCGTAAAGAGGTGATCGTCGTAATGTTACCCACAATCACGAAGGGCTTTAGCACATGAAGCTTGTCAATACTGAGCCGATGGCCCTACGGTACAACGGTAAGCAACAATTCTAAACTCATGGCTGAAGTCACTTACATATACACCGCAGAAAGTAGCCACGCCCCAGGCAGCCACCGATACCTGGATACAAGTTATTGTCAGGAAATTTGCGAAACGCGCACACAGGCCAGCTCACCGTAAGTATACATCCGGGAAGAATGTACAGACGTCGTAGTACCCATATCCTCCAGCAGAAGAACAGATGAAAACAAGATGAGGCTGTTGATTCTCCTCAGACAGACGTGCATCGGAGAAAACGAGGTGCTTACTAAACCCAGTCAGACCTGGGAGTATGGCAAGCGACCATTTCATCCATGTGAGCATGGAAAAATCACCCCGACTTGCGAAGAGGGCGGCCCATCCGACGGTGGTCGAGAGCACGACGATGACGACGTCAAGTAAGGATATACCGTACACTGCTTTTTGCATGAGGGGTGTGCCGCCTAAGTGTATGAATACCTACCGGTACATTTAATGAATTTCTGATCGCTTGGGGAATGTATATGGTACAGATCTGCGGTATGCGTCGTTAATTGACTGAGCTTTCAAGAGGGAGGAGAGTACGCACAGACTTGGACGAGGAGGGCGCCGAGTAGTACATAGCCGAGCATATTTCCTAGTAACTGTGAAATAATATAGGCCGCGTTGAATATCTGGAAGGACGAGCCGTACCATGGTCGGAACGGTGCTAGTGGCGATGTGAGATCTTACGGAAAAAGTCGTCGGACAGCAGATGTGCTCACATGAAAGAAATTTCTGAGAGAGTTGAAGTGGGGTGCTGAATTAAAATAGACATGATTATTGATGGGTTGCTCTAGCGTATGGGTTGTTAAAGACAGGAGGCGTGACTGAAGAGCTGTTGTACATGGTCAAGGCTGAGTATAATGTTGAGATGCAATTTGGTACTCACCTGTGAATCTCTGGGATTGGATAGACGTTTCTTAACGAGAATAAACTGGAAATAGCTGGCCAATCCAAGGATACAGAAGAAGCCGGAAGCTTGCGCAAAGGCTAAAACCTTTCCGCCTCAAGAAAGCGACTGAAAACCCGAGAGCCTGAGGAAAAGGTACGAGAGGTGATTATGATGGCCCAGACTTTCTAACAAGCAGCTATATAAGATATCACGAAGCGGCACCGTCTGCGGGGCAAGATTTGGGACAAATCCACGTCTCGTGCCCCATGGGTTCGCAAGATAGCGAATTTCGCATGATTCGCGACATTTCTGTGCACCAGATTGAGCGGGATTCTGGTTGAGGAAGGTCGGTTAGGTACAGATACATGTTTCCGGCTTGACGCACGTCACCCCGATACATAGAACCATTTTTTGTGTCAAAGAGAGAAAATGGCTGTGCGGATCAGGTCCGTCGTTGGAGTCGAAGCGGAAGAGCGAGTTTGGCAGCATCCCAAGAACTAAACAACTGTTGCCATACATCCCTCGTGCTACCTGCCATGTTTCCTTCCACAATGCTCTGTTGCATAAACCTCCGAAATAACGTTCTCTGCGTACGTGGGCAGAGAATGCACATATTGCGGGCTCGGTTTCTGCGACCTCGCCACTGGATAAGCGATGTCTTCCATCAGTCCCCCGCTCGCCGATGTAGATTTTGCGGCTGTAATAGGACTTCGTTCAATCACCATTGGTTCCTCCGAACTGGAGCTCCGGTGCTATCTCAACTTGAAGAACGCATCTGTTGGCCCGGCTCGTGAATGTGATCAAGCATTCTGATAACTTGTTTGCCAACTCGGCGCTTGTCAGGAGGTATATTGACAGATCGCCATGTCTGATCATCTCGTGTTCTCTTGGTCCTTCGAATCTCCATTTCCGAGAGCGAGCTATACATTCCTCTGGTTGTCTTCCAGTTGATTTTGGGATACGTATAGGCAGTGCTCGCTCGCTTCAGCCTGTCAAAGACATATGGTATGATCCATTATTGCCGTCCCATTGCACCTGATCCTGATTCTTTGTCAGGTAGGTATATGGAAAAAGAGCTGGTAATTCCTCCGCGGTCTACTCGCGACGAACGTTCTACCCTTGATACCGTCAACAATCGAAACACTACGTCGAAAACTTCCAGATCAAGCCCCCTAAGGGTGAGCATTGAAACAATGTGTAATCGCTGTCCGGATAGGAAGAACCATTCTGCATCAGAATCAGTTTCTCATACTCTCAGTGGTATGACAAGGAAGATCATTGCCCAGCCCCAGACCAATGGTTCGTCCGGAGGTGCCTCCTCGAAGTCCGCGAAAAAGCTCAAAAGTTTCTCCGTACCGGCGAGGTCTTCTTTCCCTGTCTATCTATTGCTGCCCACACAGACATTCCTTCCTTTCCAGTAACGGTTCTTATTTGAAAAGCAGCTGCCAGGATGGCCGCTAAGCCCCTTGTCGATCTCTGAAAAAGCCAAGCGCTTCTATTGCTGCGACCCCTGAGAGTCGAGTCGCAAGCACGCCATTTGACGCATCATGTCACGTCGATTGTCCTTCACAAAATAGTAAGCTGACATGATCTGCAGGTACCTGAGACTTACCTATGCGATGAAACACAATCTGATATGCGTTTCGTGATCCATGGAGCGGACATGCTGTCGCTCGAGGGAGGGGTCTCAGGCAGTGCTCGAGTATGGTCTGTTGGCATGATTATCGATAAACGGGATATCGCTATATCCACCGCCACGATTGAGGAAGGGCCTTCGCTGCTGTCTGTATAGAATACACATTGTTTTGATTGCATAAGTATGTTCCATAACTAAACTACATACGTTAAAAGTACTGTAACCTTCCGCCACGCCTCTCCAGTCAGCCAACCAATTGCAACGTAACTCAAAACACAGAACCGAAGGCAGAAGGGAAGGGGAGGGGGGAAGAGGGGGGGAATAACGCAATACACATAGAACATAGCATACTTATAGCATCTAGCCAGGGCTTCACACAAGCTCCAGCATACACCGTACAACCTAAAACACTTTATAATAAAAATCACATAGTCATCATAATCTGCCCCAGTCGTTTCCGTCCCGGTGGTCCATCGTCCGTTCCATCCACATTGTCGGCGTCATCGATCGATCGGGAGGGTGTGTGTCCAGTATTCCGAGATCAGAATTTTCCCATGGCCAACGTGCGATACAGCATATTCGCCTCTTCAAGCCGTGCGTTCCGGAGACTGAAGTGCGCCATCTCCGTCGAGTCCGTGTCCGCAGCGGGGTCGACGATTCCGAGTTTGATGAGCGAGTGGTAGAACCGGCAGAGCTGTGATGCGTCAGTTACCATGTACGATCGCGGGGTAGAGTGGCACCAGGAGAAAGGGCGACTTACATTCTGTACGCCCTTCGCGAACCGGTCGTCGTGGATCAAGCCTTCCCGCTCCTCGTTCTCCGCACGCTCGAGCCAGTTGATGCATTCGTGAACGAAGCGGCCGAGCACCTCCCCGCGCACGATGCTCGCGACAGTGTACGCGCCGCCCGCGATGGGAGTCTGATCGCGCAAGAGGCGCCCGAGGAGGTCAAACGTCGGGAGTGTCGGCGGAAGGTAGGGGAGGACGTCGAGGAACGGCGAGGGGAGGTAGAGGTCCTGCTCTATGTTGTTGAGAAGCCCAACGAAGAGTGGGTGGGCCAGTGTTGGGTTGAAGGAGATGATGGAGGCGAGGTCGAGCGAGGCGATCATGCCGGAGGACGCGAGCTCGGGGATGAGAGGGTTGAGGAGCTGCATGAGTTGAGACGTTATATGACAAGCTGGCGGAGAGACTGGGAACGCACGCGTTGTTCGGAGAGGGACAGGACACGCTCACGGGCCACCAAGAGCAGTTTCATGGCCTGTGCAATCCGTTCATTCTGCCTGTCTACGGCGGGTGTAATCACCCGGCGGGGTGCTTCGTCGTTCGAGAAAGCATTGGAGCTGAACTCGGGGGACGGGGTATGATCAGAGGAGGCCGATCGCAACCTGTAGTTATCTTGAGTATATGAGTAGTTAGTGTCGTCTCTGCATAGATTTGGTTAGTATCCTAATCATGACGTAACAGAGCGAGGAAGGGTGAAGTTCGGTCATGAAGGAGCACCATAGCATTTTCGAGAAATTCCATTGTGCTATTTATGGGAAATTGCGAATTCGTCCCCCCGAAATCGGCGCCCAAGTGCCAGGAGTGGCCAAGCAAGAAAGGTGAATGGGTGACACTCACAGGTCGACAACAGTATTGTACAATTGATCATCGAGGATTAAATTAGTTGCTCTAAGCTTTGGTGGCAGCGGTGACCGTGCCAGCGTGCTGGGAGAATAAGGTCCAATCTGTGGACAAGTCAGAACTGACAGAACCCGTGTCATGAGCCGTATCAGTTACGCACATCGTTGCCATCACCCTTTAAGATTTTCCATAGTACCCAGACCAGCTGCTCGTTCGGGCTGACCTCGCCTGACTGGGCTATACTAACGGCCTTCTCGCGTTCCTTCACGAAGGTCACGAATAATACAGACTTGAACGGATTGATGGCGATCGGATGCGGTGCGTAAAGCGAATACAGCAAAAAGGCGACCAAAATGCGCTGGGCGAGCTGGATAAGGCAAGTACCGCGCTTAGCGGGTTATGTAGGTGTACAGCGGATCGATGACTAACCTCTGACGGGGTATTTGGGTCAAGTAATGGTAATAACGCGTCTAGGGCCAGCTGAAAGCGCGAAGTTGGTTGGACAATCTGGATGTAGGCCTGTGCTGCCGTCGAGCAGGGCAGAGTGTAGGCCCTAGTGAGTAGGTGTCTGACCGACGCGCGTACAGGATCGCCCATAGGACTTATGGGAGGTGGGGGTGGAGGCATGGAGGACATGGGCGTAAGGAAAGATTGCATGCTGGAGCCAGCTGAGCTCGAGCTCGCGAGGGTTGCTCGTCGACTACAGTGACCGTCAGGAGCAAAGCCGTAATCGATATCCAATGTTTATTACACATCCTCCCACGTTCGACGGTCCGACTCTACATTATTCCGGATCATTACATCGATCATCCTCAAGCTACCATGTGGCAAGACCCGACTAACGTACATACTGTCCTACAGGTATCAAGTACGTCTGCCCCATTTTTTTTTTTCTGCAAAACCTAGCCTGTCTGAGCTGTTGAATAAATTTTGTTTTTACTACAGCGACATATCTAGCCATAAATCCCGCCACCGCGAGGGGCAACATGATACACTGAAATTCAGGTTCGGTTCCGTGCTGAAGAAGCTCCAGATGCCCACCATACTGGATCTCTTCGATTGAAGTGGGGTTTTGGGAGCACCGTTCACGCATACGCATATTAACCCGCTTCATCTAACGTATTACAATCCAGGTATGGCACTTTTCGCGACTTGCAGTACAGTCTTTCACCGCTCCTTGACACACTCAAACAAAGATGGTTCTCGGGTTAAATATTACGGCAGTTTCGAGGGGATCAGAGCTGACATCCACACAGTATGAGATGTAACAAAGTATATCTACCACTCTAACTAGTGACCCGTAGAGGGGAATGAGGCTCACGAAGGCAATCTGTTCAGAAACCTCTTATCAACGGAATTTCAGTCCTTGACACACCTGTCACAATCAGGCCTAATTGCTAAAATAGGTGCTGATAGCCATCAAAATCGCACCAATTTAGGCAAGTGCGATGTGACGGATGTCATTTGGTATCATCATACACTCCTCGAACCTCAAGTTTACAACAACGTAGGCTTCATGCATGCTTACAACTGCATCTATAGCAGGCCTTATGGCCTTACAGGCACGATCTCCAAAAAAATTGTGGTAATCGCAACATTTGCCTTTCATCTGAGACAATTGACATTTGGACATTCTGAAAATCCATGGTGATATGGGTTTTTGCCTCGCTCAACATGGACAGGACATTCTATATTCAAGTGACAAGTAGCTATGAGTAGTACTTTGCTTGGAGAAAAAACTCCGAGGGGATCACGCAAGGGGATCTTGAAAAATCGGGCTTTGTGTCAAGGAGTGGGGGTGTGTCAAGGAGTGGTGAAAGACTGTACAGCAGTTGGAGTCTCCCGTCCACTGAGAATTTTTACTGTGTAACAAGCATTAAAACAGGGTGATGAACGAGGCTTTGAAAGCTCGGTCTAGGCCATCAACCCTGAGATTATAGACCGTATGATCAGCCAAGGATGAAGGCGATCAAAAAAAGACGGACCTGTCTCGTCTCCAGCTTCACGCTCTCGTTTCCTAGAGCTTCTTCAGCTGCAAGATACCTAGTCGACATAAGCGTCGTGCTAGTGGAAGCTTAAAGCTGTGTCGGGAATCGATATGATTGGCCGACAATCAAAATCGGGTGGTAGCCGAGTAAATCCGGGACCTAATAGCTCGAAAAGGAAACAGCAGCTGCCGTTTCTGCTGGCAGTGGCGAAATCGGAATGGTAGATAAGTTGCTTACAACCAATCGCCAGATACCTCCAGTACTCAATGACGGGTGCTGAGCAAACCACTTATTTTTTAACATAGGACTTTTTGGCAGAGCCTTGATGATCATCGGAATCCTGAGCACCTCAGGCCATCATATCGAGCGGCAAGTCATCGAGGAAACCCCGTATTACATGTTAGACTATGGTTATGTTTAACACAACATAAGCGTACGAATGGCGTGAACGTGTCCTGGAAAGGGTGTGCCTCAATATACATGGACTTCAAGCATGGAAAGAGAATAGGTCATGGAAAGAATGGAAGGCACAGGTTTGAGTTAGACTGCAAGGAACCCAAGATTCTCCAGCATACGCCTGTTGGAAACTAGAACATCTGCTAGGACGTCTGAATCACATCCGCGGTTTCTAAAACCGGCCAAAGATAGGAAAAGCATCTCCCGAGCGACTACGAAATGGAAGAGATGTTAGATGAGAATCATGCTGACTAAACCCCGGTCGGCGAACAGACGGAATGCGCTGGAGGACGGTTGGTAGGTTTGTTATAATACAGAGAGGTATAGCAAGACAGAGGCTCTGGACGAAGGGATGACGGCAACGTCGTGATGTTACGGAATATAGCAGCCATCACACGAATTGGCCACACCTTGGGACTTTCAAGCCCATCCGGATCCAGAACATGTAGCCATTCCTCGTTTCCACAACGGGACAGTACGTCGGGATTGACGCGGGACTCAAAATCGAAGGCGCGTACGGACAGGCTGCACAGGTAAGCGGTCCGTAAGCAGATTACACTCAGACCTGACAGCAAATCGATGGATGCGGGCAGTAGAGAAAGTTGGCATATTGCTAGCAAGTTTGAATCATTGGCTGATCATGAGTTGCAGTCAAGTCATCGCAGGTTGTGCAAGTGGGGATGTATATGGAAGAGCGCGTCGAGAAGATAGTGTGTTGGTGATGTTCCGAAGCGATATCGTGCACTGACCACCTTGGTGCCACCGCACCAAGGCGAGATCTCGCACTCATGTATATGTTGAGAGAGAGGCTGTGAGCCATAGGATTTCAATCTCTCCATTGCGTTGTCGATTGCCTCGTCACTAGACATGAATCGCACCTGCGGAACCGTAGGACTCAAGAGAAACGTCACCAGATCGACGAAGCAAGGGTGGAATTTAAACGTGTGTAAGAAAGTTTGCCATACAAGAGTGACATTTGGATTGTCCGATACGTGTTCCAGGACCAGGGAGCGAGGCGGGCTTGGCTGTGAGGTTCACCTCCCGTCTGTATGTCTCGAAATGTCGGCAGGGACGGGACAATGGTATTACTAAGACGGTGCACTATAGTTGTCTGTTGCGCAACCTTGCCTTTTGTTATCATCGCTGCCTTCTTCAAGTGCCGTTATCCAAGCGGACCGTGTCAAGTCCTGGCGACGATCCGACACAATGCTGCCAAAGTATGATTTTGTACTTGGCGTAATGGAAGGTTACAGTAGTGGAAACGTTCAAACGCCTTTGTATTGACGATCGAAATCCAGGATGCATCTTGGGAATACTGTGCAACCGTCAATATAGCGACCGGTATGTTGCAACGTCCGCCTGTTCCTCAGCGGGATCTGGTATGGGAGTAGCGTCCGTAATGTCCCTAGTATCGCATAGTTCGGTTACCAGCACAAATCCTGTGGGGCACTCAACCTCGTCAAATATGCAGTGGTCAAGATTGGATCTAAGGCCGTGAACAAACTCAAGCGCGTTCCTGCTCAACTCATCATCTCCGAGTCCGAGATCTGGATCGAAGTCAGGATACCCATGAACGAAGAGGGTTACATGTTTCAGGTGTGTCAATGGTGGCGCACGGTCGTGCCACGACAACAGCAGTTCATCGAGTTGAGCAGTGGAAACGGGGACAGGATCATTACCATTTGGAAATTCCTCCGATGGAACACAAGCAATGAATGAGGTGAGCTTGGGAAGAGTCGGTGGAGTTGAAATCATTGTTTCTGGACCCCGGATGCCAATGTTAAGCGCTTCAAGCAGTTGGTCCACTTGAAGAACATCAATCCGCAGTTCCTCCAATGATTCACAGGCGTGGAGAAATTTGACAAGCATGGTAAGCTCCACAACCACCCGCGCCAGGCAAAGGCGTGTCAGAGATGGGGCGGAAAAGCTTTGAAGGAAGGGGTCTATGGAAACGTTGTAAACGCCCGCGTTGATTATCGAAAGATCTCGCAACGCGGGGAATTGGAGAGTTTCAAGACGTCCTATATCAGGGCCACCATCCTCGAAATTTATGGCAAGCTTGGCAAGATTTTTGAATACAATATGCGCTTGTGAAGAGGGGGGAGAGAGTTCCTCGGTGGCATCAATAACGAAACTCGCCGTCTCCAGATTTGCGCACTGACAAAAAATGGAAAGCCATTCATCGAATCGCAGGACCTGTAGAATATCCAGAGACGTGATCTGAGCCCATGGAAAGGGGAACTCGGAAGACTGCCATATTTTGATAGGATGAAGGTTGAGAACAACCATTCGAAGATGAGGTACCGAGCTGAATAGCATTGTGGCTTCTGAGGAATACTCAAGATCCTGGTCACCGTCAGGCTTGACAAGGAGGCTGAGTACCTCGAGCGACGAGAGCTCTTCCGGTGGAAGACGAAAAAGGGAATTGAGCTCAAAAACGTCATATGCAAAAATCCGAAGTTCAGTGATGCGGTGAATGTAGGGAAAGATCGAGTCGAGGATTCCTTCGGAGGGGTCTCCCATGCCATCTGGGTGCGGGGCCTTGAGAGAGAATCTTAGAGGAAGATCCTTTGAGTTTGCGAACCAGAGAGGGGCCAGTTCCGCTACGAGATCCATCCAACCATCGGTGTCTGAACCACTGATGGCAAGGGACCTCCAGAGTCCAGCACAACCCAAGCACGCGTTTCTCCACGATCTGCAGACCTGCATGACGTAACGTAGTGACGGTATTGTAGGTGGCACGATTTCTTCGTCTGCGAGATACGAAAATATGTGTGAGAGGACCTCAGCGGGTAGGCGTCGAACAGGAGAAAGGTACGCCTTGAAAAATTTCCGCTGCTGGTGCAGATCTGTGACCTTTCCCTTGAATCGCTGCATATCACGAAGGATCCTATTCACTTGTAACTGGAGGGAGAGCAGCCCGCGCTGGTGGTTGGCGATTTCATTATTCAAATGGGCGATTGCGGAGGAGAGGACCTCAAAATCAGCATATGAAGGTTCCATGCAGTCGCGTCCCAAGAGGCTGGTAACGACAATAGCTTGATCGACGAAATTGGCGTCCTAGAATTGAAACTGATGGGTAAGATTTATGTAAGTCTATGAGATACGCACCTGAATTAAACGTATGTCTCCGGGGGCGGAATCATTAGTTTCTGCCTGCAGCTCGAGCTCGAGAGCCTGGGTAAGTAGGGCGACTAAAGACATCAATTCAACTTCAAGTCGGCGGCGTTGCCAAATGTCTCACTGTTTACTATATAGAATCCCAATCCAGTTTGACATAAATTTATCTATTAAACGGACGACTCACGCATTCGATCACGTTGTAAAGAAATAAATTGATCCAGAGTCATTGGGAGAGGAACAGTGGGTGACGTGTTAGGTTCCTTCATGTTTGAAACTAATTCAGGTATTCAGAGGCCGAGGATGGAATACAAAGACTTGTTTTAGGAGGAGCGAGAGGAGGCTCTACTACAGTACTCGCAGTAAGTGCGGCAATGAGGCGATAGTCGAGGTTTAGGGAGAAGACTCGGAATTTCACCAATAAGGCGACAAACAACGCGTATACACTTCGGCACTGCCACTGATGTTCTCAAACCGGCCATAACAAGTTCGGAAGAAAACATGCATAAAACTGACTGGACTCACCTGAAGTAACATAGCTATTGATCTATGGGCCTGATCACGGTGTTTCACTATGCGTCCCTTCCACACGGGCATTATAGTACAACAATCCTTGATTTCTAGCCATCTAAAACGTGGGATGAAGACTGAACGGTCCTAAGAAGTTGTTCCGCGCTACTATATCCGATAGACCCCCTACATCCGATTGACCAGACAACGTCAGTCCGAAATTAGGGATGACGATAGGAAATTCACTAACTTTCCACCATCACCATGCTTTCGCGTCCCACGGCGTCTCGCTTACAACCAAAAGCTAGATGTCCCGTGTCCGATAGCCATATAACTTTCAACGACGGGCGTTGAGCAAACACCTTATCCTTGAACAGCGCACTCTTTGAAACGGCATCTTTATAATCCTGGGCTGTCCATGCCATAATAAAATGTTCAAGACTGTCGGGCAGAGTGTCTATAGGCAGGTCCTCTAAGAAACCCTGGGTGATGACAATCAGTTATCGGGGCCTATGGACAACGCGAAAACGTACGGCTGGAGTAAATGCACCACCATCAGCATCTTCTTCAATACAAATGGTCTTAAGGCGGGGAAATAGAGAACAGATGATAGAAAAGAAAGCGAGGCGCAGCCGGGGGAGCTCGACTTGGAAAAACGTAAGATTCTCCAATCTACGCCTGCGAGAAAGCAGAAGGTTTGTTAAGTCTTCTGGATCACATCCGTTGTGTGCAAAACTGTGCAAAGAAAGGAAACACAGTTCTTCGGTGATTATAGCGTGCAGGAGCTCATATGGGCCATCGTAATGTACCAGTGGAAGCGATACAGAGTTAGGGATCTGTCGTGCGGCGAGCTTGCTCCGATCGCTGTCTTGAGTATTAGAATGGCCAATCTTCAGTCGACGAACGGACGGTGTTTGTTGCAGAATTGCGGGTAGGTTGGGGATAATAGTGGAAGATATATCAAGCGATAGGTTTTGAATGGAGGAAAATGAAGGCAGCGTCGTGATCGTGCCAAATAACGCGGTCGTTGCCCGACTTGGCCCTACACTCAGACGTTCCAGGCGGTGTGGATCCAGAACGCGCAGCCACTTCTCCGTTCCAGTGCTGGAGATAGAACGGACGATGGAGGAGAGTTGGAAGGCGCGCATAGGAATAATTGGCAAAGTCCAAATGTTCCCGAGCAGGTTGCAGGCCCTGACCACTATTTCATGTATGTTAGGTAACAGAGAAAGCTGAGATAGCGCTCGGCGATCAAAATTGACCGCGTCACAGTCCAGTTGACGTAGGTTGTAGAACTGGGGAAGTAGTTCGAGGAAGGCATCGAGAAGGAGGTCGGGTGATGATGTTCCAAAATGGTGTTCGTGCTCAAGATTTGTGATCTGCCAAGGCCTAACTTCACATCTCTGCACATATAGAGAGATAGACTGCGATCCGTAGAATCGTAGTCTCTGCATCGCGTTGTCAGTCACCTCATCTGTGGGCATCAAGCGCGTCTGAGGAATCGTGCGACTTGAAACAAACATAGCAATGTGGATAAAGTACGGGTGAAATTTGAAGGTGCGGAAGAGCCGTGGCACGCCCAACCTGCGAAAAGCTTGGCAAGTAAGAGTCGCGTCTGGAAGGACGTCTTGCGAAACGTGTTGCAAAATTTCCCCCCACAATTCGTAAGGTAGCCAGATAGTACTGTCCATAGTGATATCGATCGACTGCAAGTCCCGACTTGTCAGCTGGCGAAACGCGAACTATGAAGGTGGTACACTGACGGGGTTGGAAGAAAATTATGGAGGGTCTTACGATGCCGTGTTGAAGCTCTAAAGCAAGGCAAATCAGTCAACTGATGAATCGATTAATTAAGTCATTGTACAAGGACTTTCCCGACCGTGGGATCGGCTGCCTGAAGGCCACATGGAATCTCCCAAACATAATATTTTCAGTGAATCGTACATTACCCGTTATGTGTCAATGAGAGCGAACAGGGACAGATTTGTGTAAAAGAAACGAACAAAACGAGGACAGCGGATATAAGACACTGGTTTCCATGTCAAAAGGGTCAGGGGGTGGGTAATACATGCTGGAATAGTGAAAAAAAGCGAAGTGAAGGATAAGAAAAAAGTAGTGTGGTCCGTTATATCCAGAAAGTATAACAGGTAACACAACACAAGAGTCCCCGATGCAATGTGGTGTGCGGGGGGAAATAAGCCCAACAAGGGCGAATATAATTGTTCATCGATCGGCGACCATCGTTCATGATCCTTGCTTCGTCTTGAACCGCAAAAGTGGTGCGAGGCCTGACAGGGCACAAGCCTTTTTCAGGAACTCGTGCTACATCACACCCATCAACACAAAACCTAAGAGCAGCGCACGGCTAGACAACGCACCTCGAGCAGCTCATTCGCAGTCGCCCGACTACTCACATCCACACACAAACACACTGCCAAGAAGCCCTTCAACTCCCGACTCAGCGCCTCGGGCTTCTTGAGCGTTGGCGTGCCGTTGGTCGCGATCAGGTACAGCGCCTTCAGCGGCTCCTCGTCCAGGTACGGCGGCTCATTCTCGATCATCTCGATCGCCATGATGCCAAGCGACCATATGTCGACCTTCGCACCATACTCCTTCTGCTTCACGACCTCGGGCGCCATCCAGTATGGTGTCCCGACCATCGTCGCTCGCTTCGACTTCTGGTCGGTCAGCTTGGCGCAGAAACCAAAATCGGCTGGGGAGGGTGTGTGTCAGAACAGATATAAATGGATGAGAAGATGAGGTGGTTCACTAATTTTGACGCGGCCAAGGGCATCGAGCAGGACATTGTCCGATTTGATGTCACGATGGATGATGCTCTGGCTATGCAAATGTCCCAGTCCCTTACAGGTCTATCACCGCACACCAATCAGCATGTTCCCCTAACCACGAGAAAAAAATCAACCGACCTCAAAACAGATACTGGATATCTGGTCCTCCTCCAGGGTATTATTCTCGATGATGTCCGTCAACGCACCACCCTCCATATACTCCATGACGACCCACAACTCGTTATTCTTCACAAGATATGACTCGAGGAAGTTGACGATGTTCGGGTGCTGCGACTCCTTCATCACCAGAATCTCGTTCACGATCAGCTCCTTCCGTGGCTGGTGCGACAAGTCCATCTCCTTAATCGCCACCTTCTTCCCTGTCGCCAGCGTCTTCGCAACATACACATGCCCAGAGGCTCTGCAAAAAGCGCCATCAGCTCTAGTTCCGAGAGCCTAGCCCCAAACGACAAACGAAGCCGGAAGGGACGCAGAAGCAAAGGAATAAAAGAAATGAACACCCACCCCTGGCCCACTTTCTTAATTTTACTATAAATAAGCTTCGGGTCTTCATCTGCCACAACCTGCCGCAGCTTCTCCATAATCTGCACCTCCGTCATCGTGCTAATCCTCTTCTCCTTCGGCTTCTCCAACGCCGCTGCCGCTGCCGCCACACTCCCCGCTCCCGCAGGCTTCGGCTTATCCTCTGCCTGGATCTGCACCTTCTTCGTCGGCTGAAGGGGTTTGACTGGCGGCGGGCCAACAGTGGAGCCTGCTGCCCCAGACGCGGGCTGCGAAGCGGGTGTGGTGTTGGCAGGGGAGGATTTTGAGGGGACACCGAGGGGTGGCCGTGGGAGCTCGCCTCGCGAGGGTGATACCTGCGCATGCAGCTGTTGTTGTTGGTCGCGCTCGCGCTCTCGTTCTCTTTCTCTTTCTCTCTCCTTCTCCCGTTCTCGCTGCTGCTGCTGCTCCCGCGGGGGCTGAGGCAATTGTTGTCTCTGCCCTTGCTGCAAGGCTGCCGAGCCAGCCAACGACTCCTTCCGCTGCGGCAGTGCAGTCGTCGTCATCGTCGGAGTGCTGGAAGGGCCATGTGCAGGTTTTCGGGCGCCAAGTTCGGCGGTGGAGGGGAGATGGTCGGTTTTACCAGTGGAGGGGGCACCGTTCGACGGGGGAGCAGGTGCAGGTCGACCAGCAGCGAGGAGCGGTCGTGGAGGGGCGGGGCGTGATGCGGATGGACCAGGAACTGTCGATGCAGGTGGTCTGGGGCCGCCCGGGGACGCTGCAGTAGCGACTGCGACGTGCGAGCCATTGACGAGCTCCGCAGCGAGCGCGGCAGCAGAGGCGAGGTTCTCGCCGTCACCGTTGAGTCCGGGCGGGGAGCTTTCCTGGCGCTTGTTCATTGGACGAGCGCCGATGAGACCTGTGGATGACGAGGATGTGCTGGGTGCGTTCAGCGGTGAGCTGATTTTGCCGATCCCGCCCAGGCCAGTGCCTGCGTTGAAGCGGGCTGGTGCACCTAAACGAATACGAAAAAGCATCTGATTGGTATGAGGGGGGAGGAGGAACCAACGAAAACGAACCCATGTCTTCCAGTTCACGCTTTTGATGATCTGTATAGAACTCGAGGACGTCGAGCACCGCTTGTGGATCCTTGGCATAGTCCTCCCGCGTGATCGCAGACTTGGTGAGAAGTTTGCTCCATTGCTCTGGCATGCCCTGTCATTGGATGGAATCGTATGTGGGTCAGGAACATGGAGGTGGGCGAGCGTCATCGGACTTGCCGTAAAAGCACCGGATACCGGATCGAAGCCCACATGCACTTTGTGAACGAAGTTTGTAGGATTGCTGACTCCCATGAGAGGGCTTCGCGAATAGACGTCGTCCTGCCAACCATACACTTCCTCATCGTTCTTGAGCGAGAGGTAATATCGTTTGTCCTTGGCCTCCAGAAGTAGGCAGTAGGGTTTGAGGTCTGTACGCTCGATGTTCGAAATGTCGCGCAGGAGTATGACGGTTTGTTGTGGCGAATGCTTTTAGGTGAAAGTGGTGGGTCAACACGAGGATGATAAGGTGACCTACGATGGCTTCGATGAAAGACTTACTTCGGATTTATGGATTGTCAAAGTCTGCTCCTTGAGTACGAGCCATTTGAGTTTCCAGATCCAACTCGCAAACGTGCCTTCCTCCTTGACACTGACAGGGCCACTCCGCACAATCTGCGAATTGTATAGCGCCTCCGAACTGCCATTGGATCCTGGCGTGCCGCCAATCCCGGTATAGCCCCCGCTGTATGAAGAAGTCGAGGGTGACGACGGGGTAAAAGTGAATGAAGGGCCATAACCAGAGTTGGAAAGTGCCGCGTTAGTGTTATACAGCGAAGATTGAGAGGTATCCGTGCCCCGCCGCTGGGGAGCCTGAGGAGCAGGCCGTGAGGGCGTCAAGGACGTCGCGGTGACCTGATGGTAAGACATAAGGATACAATCCTGCTATACAAGTGCCACGGATGCGATGAGATTGATTCCGAGTTCCTCTGTCTGCACTGCAAGAGGACTGTGTACAACGGCGCGCTACGCGATTGTACGGGGTGTAGAGATCCGTATGTGGGGCGTGGGCAGTCGTGAGTTGGTGAGCCTCGTCGTCGTCGTCGACAGGGACGGCGAGCAGGCAGTTACGCTGAGTCCTACCAGTGATGGACAAAGTGGTGGCACCAAACAAGAGGGATGTGTGTAAGCACGATCGGATCTATCCGGCGTTATCGTCAAGGGGACGTCCCTCAAAAGCAATTTCTTATATATATCCTCAATGTCTTCGATTGCTTCAAGTTCATTATCTCTATAGGCTTTCTTCTTGTCGTGTTGCCTAGATTGGTGGAAGCAGGTCGCACAAGGAGCGCGATGTAGACTGGCGTGAACCTCAAGGGACGTCTTGTTCGGCTTCGGTAATTTGAAAGGCTGGACAATAACAGTCGACTTGATAGGCTAGTGCCCTCTCCATGTGCCACCCCAATTCGACACGTTGGCCTTTCAGGGTGCTTCATCAAAAAGGGTGACTCTTACTGAGAGGCCGAACCGACAGATATACTGAGCAGAATGTAATATGAGGAGACAGACGGCTTGAGGCAAATCTCACGTCGTCCATGACGAAGTAGACGACCTTCGTGTGTGATTGCAGGCTGAGGACAACCAATGATGTGATTGGCCCTCCAGGCAAATGTTCTAAATGAAGTGGATCATCATCAGTGATATCTTGTTCCGAAAGTCCCTAGCCAATGAGGTGTTAGCGTGACTATGCAACAAATGAAAAAGAATATGAACTCGTTAACCTATAGTAGAGGGTGAAGCCGATAGGTCATCGGTGTCAAGCGAAAGGCGGAATAGTCATGAAGTTCACAAGAGATACTCTCATCGCTTCAATACCTTCCTCATACTCTCGACGAAGGAATGACAAAACCGATTTCATGGAAGACTCGAGGACAGAGTGACGCAGGGATACAGGAGAACACGAAAAAGAGAGAATGGTTGCACCACGTGTCTCCCATCCTTCGAGAGAGCTGTTGTACCCCTGGTGATTTCTCTTTCATGGACCCGAGCTCGGTGCGACCCCGAACCAATATGACACATTCCCGAAATCCAGGTGAGCAGACACCCCCGTTTACTGCTGCGCCCGAGAGCTTCATTGTAGAGGGAGAATGATCAGTCATAATTTGAGAATCCCAAGGAGCAAGCAATCCATACGTTTCCACCCTAGAACGTCAAGAATGAAACCTATGAAATAGAAAAGATGCTCACAGAATCTGGGTCAACGCGAAAACAGTGAAAGGTCCATGAGCAATAGTCACGGTTGAAACAATAGGTAGGGGAGGAACAGATAGGCAAGCCCAGTGGCCGGCGGAACCATAATGGTTCGAGAGATGTAAGCGGCCACTAGGGAGTCAGGCTGACGTTTGGTCATCTGCTGTAAATTAGTGGTGATAGATAGATACATAAGAGGGGTTGTAGCAATAGAGATGACCCGACCGGTCCCTCCAGATATACAACGTGACACAGTGGTTCACTTGTTTTTTGTGGCCCTACACCGAACCAGTCAGCACATTCACATCAAAACGGATAAGTCACGATACGCACTTGTAGCTAAACCTCTTCTTCGTATGTGAGAACTCCCCAAGTTTATGTCCCACCATATCCTGTGTCACCAGAACCGGCACGTAGTCCTTGCCGTTGTGCACCATAAATCGCACACTGGAGCATGTCACCCACCTGAACTCCTCAAAAAAAAACCGTGACGGGCTTACCCAACAAAATTTGGTAGTATCGTACACGACCTGGCCTGTGTCTTAATAGCCTGGTGGTTTGTAATGGCCTCGCGGAGGTTTGGGAACGCAACGAAGTAGGGCCCTGAATGAAAGTGTGAATCTGCGTGATCGAATACGAAACTCAAGGAAGACGTACCTTTCCAGGCAGAGCGCCCAGACTTCATCAGAAGCATTGTTGGCCGCATCTCTGCAATGAGCAGCCCAGGATTTTACCAAGCAGAGCGACAAAGGGAGAGAACGTCAAGCAGAGAGCCAGAGACGCGACAAGTCGGAATTTTCGACCGGTGCACGTGATGCACTTTACAGTACTGCTTATGTAAGAGACATTTAGTTTCTCTAGGCTCGCTAAAGTCTCAAAGCCTAGTGACGTCTTTCACGCCATCCACGGCTCTCCAAGTGTCGGTGCTCATCGCCTCGCACGTTGAGCTCCTCATGCACTACCAGGGATGACATTTATAAACGTTCCTCACGCTATGATTACCTCTGCATGCCCAGCTGCTACGAAATTTATTGGCTTTACCCCGACCGCGGAAACTGTGCTGCATTTGCCTCGTGCAGGGTTGGAGGCCACGAGCTCGAGCTCCACGACAGGCACAAGCAGTAGTGCTACCACAACCAGACCGTTCTTTCAGGATCCAAGTACCATTACACCCTCGTCCAAGCCTGACAATGGGCAGGGGGACAATACCCTCGCAAAGGTAAGTCTTCAGAAACGCATGTGGAGGTCTTGATGACAGAATTGATGACCATCGCACGCTCGCTCTCATTGTATTATTTATTTGTTATAGTCTGTACTCGAGTACGCTATTTTAGCTGTCGGAATTGTCATCATCGGCGGCCTAATTCTGCAAAGGTGAGTCAACCTCGCCATTCCCATCGCGAAAATCGGGAAAGTCCGATATGACCTGATAGGGATTGTCATTTCGTGCTAGGATGGCGAAGGCTGGTACGGCCTTACATTGGCATATATACATTAAGCCATTCTGATAGAACCTTATCAGGTCATTGTATGATGATATCTGGATTACCGTCAAGCTCCAAACTGGCAGTGGAGTGTATCCCAGTGTCACGTATCTGTCTAGATTGTGTGTGAATGACAGACCGATTACCTGAATTCTCTATAGATTATTAGTCCGAATCTTCATTGTCACTTGCAGAGTCCTCCGAGTCACTACTGTCCGAGTCATCGTCGTCATCATCACTGCTATCACTCTCATCATCCTCTTCGTCATCACCGTTGTCCAGGTCCCCTTCTCCATTGTTATCCTGCTCAAAGGTGTTTGTGACATCTGCATCTTCCATATCCTCGTCGGCATTGAAATCTTCATTTTCATTTGCGGCAGATGTCTCGAAATGTGTAAAGTGACCTATTCCCCCACCGATATAACGCATGAACATGTCCCTGTCGACGAAGCTGCCGCCATATATTCAGAACATGCATGTTTTTCTTGAATGACCACGTACTCACATATTCACGTAGAAGTTCACCCAATCTGAGGTGTCTCCATTTGGCCGTGCAAGCGTTGGGTGTACAGTGTTGAGGAGGTCATTGGTACGACCATTCTTGAAGGTAGGAATCAGGTGGGACCCCCGAATAACTAATGCAGGGTCCAGAAAACCGAAGGCAAAGTCGTCTGTTTCTGGGACAAACCCGACCTGGGGAAGGCGGCAAAAATGATGCCCAGACTGATGTCCTGGCTCTACGCCGAGCCAACGCACCCAAAGGAATTCCATCTGAGTTGGAGATAGATTGTCTGAGCCTGTATGTGTAACGTTGGCATGGTAAGCCCCGAGGACCTGGGCATACCAATATGGGTGGGCGTTATCCTCGGTTTCGGGTGAGTTTACCATGACAAAACACTTGGTGCGAGGGTTTATACTGTCATAGCTCCGGCGGACGTCATATGTGGTGTAATTTACATGGAGAAGTTGGGTGCGGTAAATTTTGTTGTTTTGGATGTGGATTGTGTTTCGGTCAGCGCTGGTAAATGTTTCGTGTGTGTCGCCATCAAAGTCAAGGTGCAGGAAGCGACCAAGCAGATGGTCTTGTAACTTCGGAATAAAGCCCTAGCAACATGGTTAGCACGAATAAGCTTTGAGTTGGGTGGTCTCATACTTTCACAGCTGTGTCATCTTTATTCTCTTTCACAAATGAATAGATATTGATGCTATTATTCTTGGAGTTGGAGATGTGATGGTGGTCAGAGGAATCAGCGTCGGCAGCTGCCTGAGTCTCTAATGCGCGAGCACGGTCGTCGTTGGGATCTCTGAGAGCTTGATGGCGGGCATATCGTTTACCGACCTGCTTCATTGCATTGTTCTTGTTGGTCATCTTGTAAGCATTCTTGATGCGTCGATGAGCTTGTTCTCCCTGGTGTAATAGACAGTTACGAAGGTAATGAAGCCGACATATGGCAGAAACCTCACCAATTGAGTTGAGTATGAATCAGTGGTACCCAACTCGGTGATATAATCTGCATAATCTCCCATCGCATGGAATTTGTAGGTGGAAATATTCAGCTTCTTTAGTTTGGAACCACGAGCCAGCACCTCAGGATCTGCATTTGCCCCCTTGTTAAGCTCACGCCGCTTCCGGGCATTGACTTCACGAGGAAGCTCTCTTGTCTCCCATGCTGACCCGGTACCGTCGCGAAATTCTCTGATGAACCAGCCAAGTTCTGTGGTAACAACTCGGAACAATGAGAGCGTGGAGTCAGTGTGGAGGCGAAGCTTCGCCAGAGTATGCCATTCAGCCATCTTATATAATAATGACACCACTTTCTCATTGTGAGGCTCAGGCAGCAGCCTGTCGAAGACAGGAATGGCACACTGACGTTATTGCTGAGATTAAAGTCAAGAGATCAATGTATGAAGCTTACCTGCAGCAAGTCCTCGTAGTTTCTCGCAGCTAGCTTCTTCATCTCCGATGCGTTAGTTGCAAACCGACGGATGGTATTGTGACCAAACGGCGGCACTGCTCGATATCTACATTACCATTAGATGGTAAGCAATAGAAAAGACAACAAACCAACCTCTCATCAAGCATGACCACTAGATCCTTTCCAAGATCCTTTCCTGCCGCAAATAGGACACGAATCAGATGGATAAAAAGAGCCTTCCAGACGCCTAGCTCAATTTCATGTAGGAGATCGACGACAAGCATCTTTGATGGCTCAAAGCCACCAAGTTCATCGAGGCAAGCAACAAATGCATTCTAACACATCTGTCAGCTTCAGTGACTGAATGGAATAGGAAGTAGACATCGTACGACAACTGGTACATATGACATCGCCTTAAGCAGGCGATCCACAGCAGTCCCTGTGATAGCTACACCACTGTCATAAATTGCCTTGCGGGCAATTAATATCTTGTCAAGGGCATACTTTCGCGCAAGTTTAACCCGATTCTGTAGGTCGCGTTTCTGTCCCATAAGCTCGAACTTTTCTTTTGGAATAAGGCAACGAGGACAAGGGCAGAGGCCTTTGTCACCACGGATATTGGCCAGAAGTACTCTTTAGATGGAGGGTATTGTCAATTATAATCATTCCTGTTTCCAGTTGAACAAACTTACTTCTCAGGATAATCAGCAGAGTATGTGAAAAACCGTGGATAAACACGTCGTTCGATGCCATCGTGACACGTAATGACCATACCATACTTGTATGCATGAATGAAGTCGTCATCAAGCAAAAATTTCCAGATGGCATGCATAAGTTCTCGGTTGCAGTGCGTAATGATCTTCTTCTTTTGGGTACGCCAAGCTGAACAGAACTCAGATGCGAAGTCATAGAAAGAATCGGGAAGCTAGTTAAGATGGTTAGCTCACAATAAGCACTAAATGGTTGAACTTTACAGTTGGAATATATGCGAGATGGTGTAAGGCACCCGACTTGGGCTGATGACGAAAGTACTTGGAGAGGTTCAGCAACATGTTATAAAATGGCCATGCCTTGACCACGCCAAAGTCAGCCAAGTGAGTTGCATCGGAAGATATACCAAGAGCGGCGACGATCCTCTCCCGAGTACAACCAAGGTCATCAGGTGGAAGCTGGCCATGCCGCTGGATATGATCATGCTCTCTCAGGAAAGCATCGGTATTGTAAGCCTCGCTGTAGGCACGCACAGTGACTCCAGTGACAGGATTCTTGTAAAATAGTTTGAATGGAGTGAAATGCAGATGCTGCGCTAAAGGATCAGCAAATCCAGCGCGAATGACATCAGTCAGTTTGCGGTAGAGCAGACCAGGGATGGGAAATTTCCTCGGGGGCACGCCTTTCTTTCCAGATGGAACGTCGATCTCGATTGTGGCCTGTTGAAATTGTTTGATGAAGGGATCGCCATCTGCATCTGCAGTGGCTTTGTCAAGCTCGGAGGTGGCCTTGCGTATGTTGAAACCTTCGAGATGGCTGGCATTGAAGCCATCCTTGAGGATGACATTATCTACTAGCTTTTGCACCTCGCCCTCGGATTTCGAGTCATTTCCATTGTTGACCCACTGCATGAGATTATAGATCGTCATATTTGCAAATGGCCAAGGTGGTGATGAATCTGAAGGTGGGTCCTGCATTGGTGGCAGGTTATCAGGTATACGAGGGTGCTTGGAAAGGTCCTCAGAGGTAACAAATTCATCGGGATCATATGAAGGCCGGTGCAGATACTCCCGCCACAGACCAAAAATGTTCATGGCAGTCTTGATTGTGTCGCGAACAATCAATCTAACCCGAGGCACTAACACATTTGGGACTTCAGGCTCGGTAGAAACAGGTGGCGGCACCACTGGAAGAACATCGCGAAACCTCTTAGGAACCCGATATGCTCTTCCTGGCCTGCCAGTAGCAGTTAAAGGCGGTGGAGGGCTCGGAGAAGGAGTCCAGACCATTGGAGAAGGTAAGTCAGGCAGAATATCCTGCTGAGGAAGTGGAGATGGGGTGCGAAGTGTCAGGTCAGGAAGGTCAACCAGGACCATAGGCTCAGGCTGTGGATGGACAGCAGGAGCTGCCACTACCTAACAACGTATAAGTTAGATAGTAGATTAGTATCTTATACTTAACATACCTGCTCCTTAGCTTTTTGCCTCCTCAATTCGATAGCCCGCATCCGCGATACCTGTACATGTGGGCAAGTTCTCTGGTGTTTCGTGAGTGAGACCTGCTTTTCAAAGCTCTCTCCACATGAATTTCGGCATGCATAGGACAATACGGGGGGCATGTTGAAGAGCAGTAGTGATGAAATATGAATTAGTAGCAGTAGGATCCCTAGACCAGACACTGTGTATCGTCGCACATGTCCCATCACCGTTTGAGTTTGAGCGAGAGAAAGAAAGTTCAAATGGGAAAGTCTTGACCCTCAAAACAGTCACCTGGCCTTGAGTGGGACAACAGGACCATTTTTGTCATGATGAAACATGTTAAATTGTGCTCAAGTCAGTGGCGGGAGATGTGCGATTCAGATTTACGAGCCAAAGTTGGATTGTGGGAAGTCAAAATATCAAGCTATATCACGTTTTGTGGTTTGTTGATTGTTTACCTTACATTCTCCACCTTCAACCACTGTCGTCTTCACCCAATGACGCCCTGTTTACCCTGTCTTTTTTCTCTTCATCGTTCCTTCATCCACATTCCTTGACATTGACCAATGGTTGCCCCACTATCAATTTCAAGCATCATGAGGAGCTCATCACCATTCCCCAATATTGCCCTGATATTGGAAATATAAACAGATTTTCCACGTTGCAACGATCAGCACCCTCCATTTTTCTGAAGTTCCATGAGGAGCATGTTGCATCAAATGTCGCGTTCACAGGATGTAAACAAACTCACATGGTCTGTGCATATATAAGCTCACTCAGGATTACTACATTTAACGCCTTACCCTCATGTTTAGCAGACACAGACTTTAATTCCTTCCTCCTCTGCAATGCCATCTTCCTCTCCTCCAACAAGCCCTGGCTCTTCCCCCAGCCCCAATGGCACTACCATCCCAGTTCTCAGACGTAAACTAGCTGCCATGCAAACAGCCCTTGATGAAGCCACCAAGGGCACTCGCAAGCGTAAAATGTTAGTATGTATATGTCATCCATGCAACATACTCACTACAATCCCCATAGCACCACATCCACCCTTGGCCGGCCTATTCGCAAAGTTGTGACCTTGTTTGACTCCCTAGAGACACTTATTGCAGAGTCGGATCGTCGTCTTGAGGCAGAGGAGAACCCTGATGCCCCAGACCTTGAGCCAGATGAGCTTCTCGAGTAAGCATTATGTTGTCTTTTTTACTCTACTCACTGCTAGTCAGTTGTAATCGACGAATGGCTGCATTCAAACTCCTCATCAAGCTCGATCCGCAAATCAACACTCTCATGCTTGCTGTGGACCTTAAGGAACTTACCGATCATGTCTTTCAAGTGAGCTCTCTTTACTTTCTCTCTCTCTCAATGACTCACTACTCCAAGCAGTTGGAGGGTGGTGCGAATGATGCCCGGGCAGATGACGTCCGGCGTATCAAAGAGAAGACTGCCACGTGGATTAACCGCAAGTACTCACCTGTCCCTCCTCTCGATCCTGAAGACCGCTGTGACCGTGGTCTTCAGCATGATGTCACAGGCCGGCTCTTATGTTCCATCACCCACAATTGGGATGATGAAGTGTATGTTTACTTTCATTTTGCCTGGTCTCAGACTCTGATATATTATGCTAGCACACGTACTGACATCCGTGCGGGAGAGAAAGATGCTAGTGTGGATTTCTACCCACGCCTTTGTTATCCTAACAGTAATGGTGACCCCAATGACCTCGAAAAAGGATATCTTCAGAGTGAACTGTTGGTCAAGGTACTGTACTTATCTGAGTCCCAATACATTTCGTACTAACATTGGATTTAGACTTATGCTGCCATCTTCACATCTCCATCCTCAGCAGATGGGGTGGGTAATGAAGAAAATGCTGAACCAGCTATGAAGAAGCAGAAGACTGGGAAGAAGAAACCAACAAAGAAGAACGTTGCATCACTTGCCAAGATGACTAATGTAACTCCACGTTCCATTGCTTACTCTGCTGTCCTTGTAGGTTACTTTCTTATAGCTGTTCCCTTACTAATTGTTCTTTTAGCTGCATTTCAACCTCACGGATGCTGGGCAATGGTGCGATGAGTACAACGGGTTCAGCTACCGGGGGTTTTATAACTTTATAGTGGACTTCTTTGAAGACACCCCCGACGCGGTGTCCAAGCAGTGTGCTAAGAAAGTCTTGGACTGGTGGGACAGGTAATATCTCTGCTGCAATACACTGAGTAGTACTGATTGTTGTCTTGCAATAGGCGCATCTTTCCTAACAAAGCCCAAGCTGTTGCTAGCACCAACACCTCGAAGGACCGCCTCAATGCTCAGCGTGCTGCTCGTTCCGCTCGTGGTTCTTAACTTGTGGCAGCCGTTATTTGCCACACTTACTCCTTGTACCATTTGAATGGTTTCATTAATATGATTTGTTTTCGGCCTTCCCAATGCATGATTGCAAGATGTGAGGATGGCAAGTGGTGAGGACAAGTAATCCAGTATATAGTGGCATCTCGATGAGAAAGGCTGATACTTGAGACAATTCTGATCTGACATTGCAAGGGCTGGCAATGCTTGGCCAGTAGGATGAGCCTCTATAACGACACGACACAACGATACATAATGATAGCTTTGTGTTGGGGTGGCGAGATGTGATTGGTTCAGCATCGTGGTGACGAGGGATGATAGACCATCCATCACATGGCAGCAGGATTATTACCATGGCGAACTTTCGCATTGGGTTGCAAGCCCTTATAACCATACTGGTAACCTTATTCCGGATTACACCAGCGTTACTACATTACACCGATGACATTAGCTTATAAGGCCTTGTCCGAATTTCCCAAATTTCGTGATGCCATGCGAATTTTCTACCAATACCCAATCAACGCCTCAGATGCGTCCGGTTAAGGCGTCACAACGAACCTCTCTCTCGATTTTTCTCCCCCACCCCTCATCCCGGAATGTTTACTTCCTCCTCCTCCTCCCACCCCTTAGCGCACCCGCTCCGCTTCCCACGCACAAGTGGCCTTTCCGAGGTTCCTCCATACCCGTACGCCCAACACACCCGTGCACACGACACAGACGCGGCGGGCCGGCGCCTCGGAGGCCTACAGAGCTCAGACCACGATGGGCATATCGGAGACAAAGACGTGCTGCCTGCATATGATAATGCGGGCGGACCACCCAAGTACCGCGAGCTTGAGATGATCCCGATGTCTACTCGGAATTCGGGTTCTGGGCAAGGGACTGGGACTGGGGCGAGGACGGGGACCGGCGCAGGTGCTGACCGAGGCGTTGGTACTGGTGCTAGCACTGTGTCTCGGATGACCGTGGGATGCACAGAACCGGGTGTGCGGGAGCCCGCCGGGCCCGAACCGCGTTCGCATACGCACTCACCGTCTGGTGGATCTAGCCCCGATCCAGATGTCGAGCGTGGGGAGGCGATACCACCACCGGCTCCTGCATATGTGCGTGAGCATTATGGGACATGATACGGGACCGCTTCTCGCTTAGGACTTCCGCCCCCACAGTGGTGGTAGGGTGCCTGCGTTCCCGTGATATTGTGACAGTGAATAACATCCTCCCTCGATCATGCCACGGACTGCTTCATGGAATCCGTTTTGGACCTTCTTGAGCATGCTTACTACTCAACCATCCATCTCTTCGTTGTATGCCACGATATCTAATTCACCTGTACTGCTACCCGCCCTTCTTGAAATTCCTTTGGCAGCCTCACGACTCCATGCTATTGGATAGTTATCGATCCACTCCCTGTTGTATACCATAATATCTACTTTACCCATGCACGCCTATCTACCTGTACTTGCACCACAGCTCCCGATTTCTACCAGAATCATTGTATGTACACAACTCTCCTTTAGTACGTTCAATCGTAGCCTTTATCTTGGGACAGATAGGCTATGCGCCGGTACCAAATGTACAGAATCGACTTGGCACCTCGGTCGGAAACTCCCGAAAGTGGATTGGTTCCCTGATGGAAGACACGACAATGTGGCAGGTCGATATTTCAATGCTGTCCTCGCCCACGACATGCCTTCAATGAAGCATTCTACATAATTCGAATTCTTTGGTTATTTTCAATTCACGTGGATTTTCTAAATGGTCGTTAACGAGTTATGTTGCAGAGACGCCCACTTAGCCATTCGTCTGCAGTGCGAGAGCGCCTTCCGTGGCACTGACCTGAGTCCGTCCCCATAGGGCGACGTGGAGCGTCTAATCCCCGACTAGGCGCGTTTTACTGATCAAGGTCATCATATTGACACTCCACACCGAGGACATACCCGAAGTTCACAACATTCCATGGCATCATAGAGAACAGTTTCAGGAACACGAGGAAAGAAGGACAAGTATTGCAAAGAACATACCTCGTGCCTCATAATCTGATCAGTCTTCATTACCCCCACGCGGAGGCCCAGCGTCCTGTCAGTAGCGCAACATCATCGCAGGACCTGAGCAGTCGTCAACGTCCCTCGAAATTAATGAAGCGGCAAGGTGCGCGATCCACCTGGCCCACTAATATCAATCCCTGTCGACGTTTGTAATGACAGCGACGAATAGAAACGCTCGTCGCAACTCGATCCGAATTGAACGTGAATGAATTGCATGCACCCACAGTTTCTTAAGCGTTGTCGACTTCGATGCTGCGTTCCTGTTCTGTAACCCACTTCATAGTTTTGACGTCGAGAGGTGATCAGATAAGATTGCCGATGGTCCGAGAATAGCGCAAATGAATTATCTGATCTTTCGCCAAATGGGACATTGTGATTGGTCGCTGGCCTGCACTGTGCAGTTTCGTTCACTTTGACGGCATTCGTGGCAAACGCGGTCAGTCGCCTATTCATGATTATTCGCAAAACTGATTTCAAGTGAGCTTCTTTCCCTGCTAGTGCTATCCTATCGTAACAGAACCGCGTCGAACTCACCCAACCACGAGTACCAACTTTCAAGCTTTTTAACAGTCAACTGACCCTCTAAACGGGTTGTACGCAGGAAACGTGGAAGGCTCTCGCTCCGCGCTTCAGCAGTCCAATTCGTACGGCTTTTCGTTCATCCTAGCAACCAGCATTAATATTGACCTTATCTAAGGAAGGGCGTCGTATGATGCCTTGCAACTTAATTCCATGTCCAGTTCAACATTACGGAGTACCGTCAGGCAAACTCGTGGCATTCTTTATTTGTTGCCAATTAATTCTAGCGAATTAATCTTCCAAACGATTTGGAGGAGGAGTGGGCGGAAAACCGTCTTCCACTCATGTTGAGTCGCCAAATTGATGAAATTCGCATGTACTTCATGGCAGTCCAAACACCCTTGTATACAACTGGATGTGCATGAAGTATATCAGCTGCTTCGCTGGCAAGCTCCGTCCACAGCCATTGTGGCCAGTGTTTATCTTGTCTAGCAAACTCGGCGTTGATCCTAACTCGAGTTTACCTCAGGCCGAAGATGAAAAATTAGTCCAATGAAATGGCTAATATCCTCGCTTTACGCGCAATGGGACTACGACGACCCAACGATTCCTCTAAAATTCACGTTTATTCGGAATGTAAGGCGTCGATTTAATCACAGCAGGAAACCCCCTTTGACTCCACTACGTCTCACTTCGTTTACAGTTCTCTATCGAAATGGTTCTAATTGAAGACTTACGACTGTAAATGGCATCGACGTAGAGCAGGTATATGCTCGCTTCGCATTTGGTCGGATCCTCCCATTGTTTGACACACTCGGTACGCCGACTGTTCAACATTCTACCTGGCTGAGCTTTGACGCGAATCGCAAATCAGTCTGCGTGCGAAAGCAAGCGGTAAATGGGTGAGGTGAAAATCATTCCTCGTCATGGATTTGCCTATGTCTCGGATGGACCATCGTGTGGCAAAGCGGCCCTTTTCCCCAACCTGGATCTTCTCAGCTATGTCCGAGCTAGGTAGCTCGGGCAGGATGATCTTCACCGACTACCCGGACGTTATTCAAAGGCCACTGTCAAACGACCCACCCTCCTTGCTAGAATCGTCATGGCTAATATTAGCCTTACGTTCGGGAACGCTATTTCTCTTCCGCCTGGCTTCTCTGCAAATATAACTCCCAGGCTACTCCATTTCTACCCTCCCGGCTGTTCCTGACGAGTCGACTATTTTTCTAAAAGGACCGTCCGCAGTGGAATTTTTTTGACCGAGTCTGGTCGCTCTTGTGCCTCCGTTCGTGGCTTCCTCGCCTGTGCCTGGGGATTTACTTTCTGCCTTTTCCACAGGGCTTTGCGGTAAACCGTCTGAAAATCCTCCGGATATTCCTCTGTCTCAATTACGCAGGCTAAGTCTCACTGGTACCGATTATCGGTGTCGTAATTCCTGGAGCCGAGGTCACAGGTCACTCGACAACTATAACATTGCAAGGCTATTACAATGACTTTGAGACAAAATGTCGATTTTGTTTTCGCCCTTATGCTTATCTAGCTTTCTTTAGCTTCCCTAGGCCCTTCTCAACATAAACTGACAACAGGTAGCAAGATTATCCTTGAAACCATAATGTTACTACTCTCATTGGTTACCAGTGTGGGACCGCTTCCCTCAACGGATAGATTTTTTTACCTCTCAAATCGAGAAGGTGACGTCCAGAATTTTCTGATGCAATGACGGGTCGCATGCAAGCCGGATATTCCGTTTATTTCGACCATAAACAACTTGATCATCGCAAGGCTTGTTTGAGTGCGAGATAGGGACCAAGCGTAGCCGGAAGCGACTGTGCAGATTCCATGAGTCTGTGAGAAGCAATGCAGCTTAATCCTGTACATCACTCCTTTTTAGGACGTAGAACGCCATCAAGCGGACGAAGGGGGGGTGTACTGGCTATTTTTTTCACCGCCGGTACGCCCTCGATCAAATAGGCATGAGACACAAGGTCGAAGGGAAGACAAGAGTGGAAATAGGGTTGCACAACCGTATGGCGCAGATCAACCGTTGCTGCGCGGAGACTAGACAAAGGAAAGAACTGTGATCGTTATTTGGCCTTGTCTATGGCAGCATATGAGTCTGGGTCCTAATCTTGTCTACCGCGTCGTCGAGAGTCAGCCAAGCACAACCCATTCACTGTCATCTCCAACACCTGCCAGTGGCAATTTCACCTATGCCTATCTTGACTTCTATGGTGTCATGCGTGTTTTTAATGCGGGGATAACGATGAGCCCGTACGGGGAAGAGAGGGTTATCACCGTGTCCGCACCATCCCCGGTTTCAAGGCAGTTTTCTTGCCGCCTGTTCCTTTTTGGAGCGTGGTGCCTGATAGGTTCGTCGAGCCGGATCACTTCACACTCTCGCCACCCATCTTGAAGTCCAACAACACTATTACTGACAGTGCGCTCGTCCCGACGCAATGGATCCCCCCTCATGCTCTGCGCCTCGGGTACCGTTGCGTACTTACTCCGGCTCACCGAATTGCTCTCGCGAGTGAGATATCTTTCTTGGAATGGCAACAAACTTCCGTGCGTGCGGGTATACCGTTGGGTATTACTGTCATTTTTCAGCGAGGAGCATCACACCGTGCCTTCTGAAATCCTATAAGTACGGGTGATCTTTGGTGTAACCCCCTCAGCACTTAGGCAACTAAGCATCTGCTACTTGATCTGCAATGTTCAAGCTTTCCGTCGCTCTTCTTTCCTTGGCAGTCCTCGCTGCAGCTGCGCCGCCTAAGCTGGCAACGTGCAGTGGAGGAAGGACCACGGCGCACGCCGTGGTAAGCTATATCGATCCACTCTCTCGCTTCCCGTCCTCACCTCTACTCAGTGCTGCAAGTGGTTCGACGTCTTGGACGATATTCAGACGAATCTGTTAGTTTCCTGTCTCACATACTACGCTCACAACTTTGTACTGATATTATTCACTGCAGGTTCGACGGTGGAGAGTGCGGTAAGTTGAATGACACGACGCAGGTATGATGGCTAAAGTTAACGCTCATAACAGGCGAGGAAGTGCACGAGGTAAGCACGCCATCTTTCGATAATGATGTATTTCTTCTGAAACAGTCATTTTCAGTCATTGCGGGTATGTCCCATACTACTTCTTGCCACCTTACCTCCCTGGGTTGCCGCAGTTGACCTTCCACGATGCCATTGGGTTTTCTCCGAAAATGGCTAGGCAAGGAAAATTCGGGTACGTGGTCACCCCTGGTTATGGATTCCGAACGGTTGACAGAACGCTTCAAACGACAGAGGTGGGGGTGCCGGTATGTTATCTTCAACGTAAACGTTACGCGCGGCTAATCAATGCCGTAGACGGCTCTATCATGGCACACGCCGGAATCGAGACCGTATTCCGTGAGTGAATGTGGGTAACATTGAAAGAGCATATCGTTCTCAAACACTCTACAGATGCCAATGACGGAGTCGACGGAATCGTTGAGGTGCAGCGTCCCTTTGCGATCAAGCATGGCGTGTCCTTCGGTGACTTGTGAGTTGTCCTTGGCCTCCAACGGAGCTGCGATTGATTGTCTCTGTAGTATCCAGTTCGCGGGTGCCGTTGCCGTATCCAACTGTCCTGGTGCCCCTCGCTTGGAATTCATGGCTGGCCGTTCTAACTTCTCTCGTCCTTCTCCGGACCTTCTGGTGCCCGAACCTAGCGACTCAGTCGACACCATCATTGCTAGGATGGGGGATGCAGGATTCAGCCCTAACGAAATTGTTGACTTGCTTATATCACACACAATCGCTGCCCAGGATCATGTTGATCCCACTATTCCGGTGCGTGCGTTGGGACTGCGCCTCTCTACGAAGAAATAATCGTAGTTGTCCAGGGCTCCCCATTCGACTCGACACCCAGCGTGTTCGATTCCAACTTTCTCCTTGAGGTCTGTAGCCGAACAATATGCCAGGTTCATTTGATCTCTTATCATCATATAGACGCTCTTGAAAGGAGATGTTGTCCCCGGAAATGGAATCAACGCCGGTCAAGTCATGTCTCCGCTTCAAGGGGAGATACGTATTCAGTCTGATTTTGCATTTGCGCGGGATGCCAGGTGAATGTGTCGCTGGTTGTAGCCCTATAGCTCGCGAAACTCACCCTCGCGCTTCACAGGACTGCTTGCGAATGGCAGTCGCTTATCAGTACGCAGTAGAACTATATCCCCTCTGCACAGAGCTGAAGATAGTCTGATAGCTGACCAAGCAAAATTGCAATCGAGGTTCAGAGCTGTGATGTCCAAACTGGCCACGCTTGGTCAGATCCGGTCTTTCCTGACCGACTGCTCGGATGTGATCCCAGTCCCAGCCACGCTGAAGAAGACACCCACGCTTCCAGCTGGAAAGACTATGGGAGATGTTGAAGCTGCCGTACGTTGACCTTGTGCGGCTTACCTTGCTGTGCGATTCTGACAAGGGTCGATGCAGTGCAAAGCTACTCCCTTCCCTGTCCTTTCGGCTGACCCTGGTAAGTCACTTTGATATTTAATGCCAGACCTGAACCAATGGTCATCCCGCAGGTCCCGCCACGACCGTGCCTCGTGTGTACGTGAAATATCCTACGTTTCTGCACAATTTTAGCTGATAGGTAACGTCCCCAGACCCCCTTCCTGATCGGTCAGAGCTAGTCTTCGACCGTTCACCTCAATCACTCTCCTCCGTCCCTGTTCCCTTATGCCTTAGGTTTTCCGGTTCTACATGTATTGTGTACAATCAAAGTGGAATATAGAGCACATTTCTATCTCCAGTCTGTTTCTTGTTAGGGATGGTCAATTCGAGGTTCTTCGATCAGGAAGTTGTATTGCCTGATGCTCCTCTATGTGTCGTGGGTCGCAAATACGGAAGGCCGTCTAGCGGGTACCAACACGTCCGTAGATTCCACGGCAAACTGGTTGTTCCGGAAGGGGACTTATACCAGTATGATATACTCCTATCCTTCCTTTGTACATTAGCTATCAATTCAAGGCTTCTCAAAGCTGCAATCATCAACGGCGTCGTACCCTACGCCTTACCGATGACCTTATAATAAAGTCGGACCGCATAAGATAATAGTCCCAGGGGTGATTGCTTTGTTCCCGGCCAAATGTAGACACTTGGCATGTCAAGCCCTAGATTATCTATGTTCGGGCCAGTTTCCTGAATAAGATCAATCTTATCACTGGAAAAATGTGTTTGCGGAATTGTCCGAGGCCATCACGACGTTGCTAATTATAAACATTCAAGTTCCTCGACCAAACATCGCAAAAAGTGGTCGACACGCGCTCATGGAGAACAATGCACTAGATGCTGGCCAGGATGTCGGACCTTCTGGATAGAGGCACACATACCATCTATGGCGAAAATCTCTACGATGAATCGCTTAGGTCGTCAATGCGGACACCATAAAAGCAGCTGCAATGGTAGAGTTTTGGCCAGCCCGACCCCGTTCGTGAACGCGCAAAGTCCTGTCGCCTACTATACCAAATCACTCGGAAATGTCTGTGCAAGAGTCTGAATTAACACTAGACCAGTCGCGACCGCGTAGACGCCGCAACCGGAAACGCACTCCCACCCCTCGTCCTATCCTCCTAGAGCGCGCCACTCAAGTGCGTACACAGAACATATCGCGGTCGAATTTACTGATGCTCTCGACAGAGTGATTGTCGTAGCTGCTTTCCAACTCATGTGCATCACGACCCCATGGCTACCTTGATGCTTATGCAAATGATCGCCGACTCATATGAAGACCGCAGGTTGGTTTGGGAGGCGAACAAGGATCGCAAAAGGAGGAAAGGCGACGATGTGAGGCTGGCTATTTGTCCACTCATGCATTAGTAGTAACATTTAGAATACCCTTTCAGCCCGCGTTATACGGTCCCATTAATGATGGCCAGAGAGTAAGTCTTTTTTCAGTTGTATGGCATCATCGAGAACTTATTCTATGCTAGAAAATCGAGAAATATCTCGTATCTTGTCGCTTTTTGTCGCGACCTCCACCTCCAAATTCTGAACTAGAAGCAAAGTGCTTGGTAATTGTGGCCTTTTATAATCATCTCTGATCCACTAACAGTTTATAATAGCCTACTCCCTTGGCAAGCGTCAAGAGTGTAAAAGAGCTCACCTTCGCATCGCGCTGTGATGAATCTCTTTACAGGTCAAAGTGCAACACTCAGCAATACAAAAGCGGGAACAAGGCTGTTTTATCAAAACGGATACTGTATTTCCTTCAAAAACACTTGAAGCACGCAGAGAAATGCCAGCCCAGACATTTTCCGATGTCTGTGCCCACATTCGTCCGACCCGTGAGTCTGAGGTGTACATATATCTGGCGTGACGATTTTAATAATCCACTTAGGCCCGTTCTGCCCTCCCCAGGATAGTTCCGAGCTGCAAGCCTCCTCTCCGTCGCATGACGAGTGCTGACACCCGCGCCCTAATCGCAAGCTCCGTCCGACAAAAGCGTATTCGCAGGCCAGTCATCCCATATACTGAACCTGTGCCCGAGATCTACGTGGCGCCGGAGCTACGCGTTCCTGGATTCAGAGGCGTTGACTATGACGATTTCAGGACCCTCGTATGGCCCAAATCGCGAGAAAAACGGTCAATAGACCCACCCGCTTCCGTAATAAAAGCGATACCAAAAATAGAGCACAGGCCTCCCCCGTTCTACGTCTCGGCCGTAGTCCTGTGCCTCCTGCACATGTTGATGTTCTCGATTATGGCCGGCATCATCCTGGCGGCTTTGTGGATGGCGTGCGCCACTGTCGTCGGCTACATTTTTGGACTGCTCTCTTTCGTCGTTAGCCTGTTTCTACCTAGCGCAGGTTCAGACGAGGACTACGAAGTTTAGATTTTTTTTTTGATTTTCTCGTACCCGTTCCCACCGAACTGACCATTCCTTACTTCCCTGCGCCCTGACATTCAGACGCAACCACACTCCCTAACTCAATCTCCACTTACGCTAGCTGTACTACATCACTGCAACTTCGCCGCCGCGACATTATCATTATTGCTAAACCCTGTTGTAACTACACAAATTCAACAACCGTCGTGAACAATCTTGCTTAGGCCCAGTATGATCACACCAATGGAACCAGTGTCCGCACAGGTACGAGGGGCAAAGATTACGCCGCAACGCGCCCCATTCTGAGTTGTATCGTCAGAATGTCCTTGTTAGCGCAAAATAGCGCATGATATTGATGTCAAGGCAGTACCCTATTTGTAATCTCCCATAGGTCTTCGGCTCGTTCTCGACCGGGTGGTCCAAACGTAAGACGTATTTACGTACAGCATTTCCCAGATGATTTTCAGGATAGACCTGGAACAGCGGGCTCTGACAGGACGAGGCGAGGTAAACCTTCGAACGTGGGGAGCGCGGCCAAACAAGAAGGAAATTTGTATGACCTAGATGGCATGGCATCGAACGAACTTGACAATCTGCTTACATAACGAACTTAATCATTATCTTTCGACTCACAGTCAACATCATGCTCCGACTCAATTCATCGCGAGTGGTCCGTACACAGATAAAAGTCCAATGTCAGAGGCCTCTCCGTCTGTATCAACAACGCCCTCTAGAGGCCGTGGTCGCGGTCGAGGTCGAAGTAACCGCGGAGGCTTAGGGAAATATCTTCGAGCAAGAGGAAGGGGGCGCGGTCAAGGACGGCCAGCCGAATTCGGAAAACGACTTCTATTAGAAGGGGAGGAAGAGGGGGAAGAAGATGAGGAAGAAGCTGCTGAAAGCGCAGCCAAGTACTCGAGGAGGCAACTTGGTTCAAACGTGGACCGATATGTGGAACCTAAGCCAGAGTTAGGATCCGATGGTAAGAACAATATCAGGCACTTGATCAGTGGGCTTTACTGACTATCATCTAGGTGAACCGGAAGTTGAACCTGAGGTGGATCTGTCAGCTTTCCTTGAGAGACAGAAAATATCGGATGAGGGCCCATCCATCATACCCACCAGTGTAACAGATGAAGACGATGTTGACAGAACACTTGCGCACATTGGTTCGCGGGCACATGTTGCTGGATCGTCGAAGAAAGGAAAAGTTGAAGAAATCGAGTGGGACCATGAACTGGATGCGATGAGTCGCGAAAAGGCAGCTGCTGAGGCTACATGGGGTATGACGTTCTCGTCTTACAACCTTTTTCCTACTAACATTACAACGAAGATCTCAAATCGCGCTTCCGGGCTAAGTCAGAGCGACTTCGTGGGAAACCGATTGTTGTCCGCGACCGGAAAGGAAGTATGTGCAAACCCTCCGCTTTTCGAGACCTCTGCTCATCTATATATAATCAGCGACCTCCTACACCGAGGCACCACCTCTTCCCCTTGCCGATGGATCTTTACCTCAACCTAAAAAGCCCAAGGACGAAATGCAAGATTTCTTGGACGATCTTCTCGGCTGACTATTCGCATCCCTTTTGTCATCCTCTTTCTACGCATGACTCGCCTCCACCGTCCTTTTGAAGTATCCAGTCCTCAGCTTTCGGTATACCCCTGGGGCGAGAGCAGACGAAACTTGGCACGCATACGCCATCCACTGTGACCCGAATTGCTTTTTCAGTGCGGCATCCTTGACTGGCGCTCTCATGATGAGCAAGCTTCCCAATACCCCCATCTTGTATGTTGCGAAAACCACTAGGGCGGTCCTCCCGGCTATCGTATCCAAAGTCCCACAAGCTGGGACCCGCGCGAAACGTCAACATTACATGCCGATATGTATGGCCAACATCCTCGAGTAATTTAGATGATGAATGACGCCGTACGGTCCCGTAGTGGTGGGACTGTGATCCCCGCTGTATGCTCACCTCGAACGTGAAGGGGACTTCAAATTGCGACAGCACTGTCAACGGGCCGACGTCCCTCCATCGACCAGCACGGCTCTGGTGGTCGAAAGAGATGTGAGGTGTAGGGCCTCCGGTTCCCTGTTCTTAACGAGGGTGAGATGTAAGACGATGAGAAAGTAGTGCAGATTATCGCTGCAATCTCTGCCGGTTCTGCGATCCAAAATAGGCTCTGCTGAATTTCGTTACATTATTCATGTCCCTGACGAGCTTGATAATGCTCATTCCAAAGTGCACTTTTTTTTTCAAGTACAGTATTCACGGTGTCCTCCCCATTCGGATAAGATTTGCTTGGACTTGTGTGTGCAACATCAAGAGAGGCTAAAACGGTGTGGATGATAGGCAATTTCAAGATCAGCAAGGACATGAGGTTTTGCCGGGTGCATTGTCCTTCACATGGAATGAACACCACTCGTTGGCCCTATGGAACGCACGCTTCATCGAAGGAGCTTGCCGATGATATCTACACGCACCTTCAATTCCTTAAATATATCCACAGTTCCCGTAGATATAGCGGCATATATGCTTCATTGAGAGTTGTCCAGTCATCCTGCGAATGTGCTGAACCAGTCATATGATATGTTGATATGTTCAATGCCATCGCCCCACGTCCTTGAAGGTTCCCGTTCTGGGTCCTTTCACTTGCGCACCAAATTTGTTCAGCTTGCTTGTTTACCTATGATCATTGTATAAATCGCGAGTCGGGACCAGCATACTGACACTGGATATGTTGGGTTTTATAGCTCTGTGGGGGTATCGTTCTTACACTGTAACCAATTGGAGTCCGAGACAGTTGTCATCCGTAGTAAATTTGTGGGGCGTCCCATTGATTCATGAGCGCGCATACGCTATTCGACAGATTTTTCGAGACGCGTTCTAGTACTAGTTTGCTTCAACACACCGCTTTTTAACCACCACTGTCTTTGAGTATACTGAAATCGGTGTACCGTTGTGACACCCACCGCAAACATAACTGAGCAAGCATTGGCATCTATTAAACTAGTCCAGCCTTTGCAATAAGTATTGCACCTCGACCTCGGTCGTAATACGGATTAGCGCTCTATAAACCTCTGCTACAGCTGCCTGAATTCGGGCAACGAAGTCATTCGAAATATCAGGGGGCGTCATCTGCGCAGCCTCCCATGCCATAGCAAGGGCCATCGACGCGCGCGCCGCACCGTCAAGGACAATCTGCTCCTGAGTAATATTCGTCAACAAAATGCGAATAGAATCCCCGTCTCCCGACCGTATCAGCGGCACATAACCCGTGATATTGGCATCATATTTTGATTCGGCGACAATTTTGCCGATGGATGCACGGTGCGAGAGCAGGGCAAGGAGTTGAGCGTCCAGAGCATACTTGGCGTCCGTATCCGCGGCGCCTCTGGGTGCTGCGAGATGGAAAAAGACAGAAGTGCGCTGAGCAGCATTCGCATCTTGTAGAAGAGGCACGAGCGTTTTGAGGTACCAAGTTAGAAGATCGGTATTGGGCGTGAATGTGTCCTGGTGAAATCTGCCTCCAGGGAAAAGGTTGGTAGATGTTGTCGTGTCTGGTGAAACGATTGGAAGGGTGAACGGGTATTCCAAGGAACCGTAGGCATATCTTCCTGTAGCTCGAGCCACAACCTCCTTTTTGCGAATGAACGAAGTCAGAGATTTTCCATGATTCGAGTATAAACGGGGATCAGCTGGAAGCGCCGCCCTTGAAACAAGTGTAGCGATGATTGGACCTTGTATTCGAGCCAAGATGTCTCGGACCTCGGTCAATGTTGGAACCATAAGAACAGAGCGGTCGTGACCGGGCCTGGTAGTATTGCTGGGTTTCCTCACTGCAGCAACAAGCGTTACGACGCAATTGAGCGTAATGAGAGTTCGAAAAATAAGCATAATCCTTTGCCCAGAAATTTGACGTTGCCCCTAGGTGCTTCGTCCGACCAGGCCGACACACAGAGCGACTAGGAGGAGAAACGTTTGGCTGGGACTAGAGAAGCCAAACAAGGCGTTGGTGAGCGGCGGTTGCCGGTCGACCGTGCACCCAGCCGTCGGCATCGATTTATAACGACTTCTACATTGTTCCTTGGCCTGGTTGCAACTTCCTAGGTTGATGCATATGTGTCGGTTGACCCCTTCTTTGTTGTCTAGTTATCCGTCGTTCTGGCGCTCTATTTTCATTAAATCAGACTTCCTGTTCCAGATAACGGTCTCGTGGCTCAATCAGCGCTAAATGCTTCTGTTTTGGCATGGGGAACATGCGTTACCTCATCTCCTAGCCTTTCACTTCCACCATGGCGTCCTCTCCTATTCTAGTTGGTAGGATGCTCGTAGATGCGGATCATGCCGATCTTGCGTCGTCTCTTCTGTCTGCTGAGCGTGCTCTGGCCGGCATTGAAGCTGCTCAACAGTTCAAAGGGAAAGGTCGTGCTGATAGTCATATTAGTGATGAAGCGCTTTCGGACGAAGCATACGCTTTCAAAATTCAGGAGGAATTTTTACAGGATGCATTCCGAATCATGGAGGACTTTAGGCTCGCCAAAAGCCTTGGGGCTGGGATGGACAACGATCATGCACCCTTCAGCATCGTTGACAAAGCAGCGGTGGACTACCTTCGAGTTCTTCTCAACGCGCCGGTCAATGCAGATAAACCCGGATCCCCACTTCCTGAACCCACTACACCCGAGTAAGTGATGATTGATCTCTTCGTCAACCACGACTGAATGAGTCGAGACGTTCAGCCCGCGAATATGCGATAGCCCTACCATGGATGATCGATCGTATAATGATCCCGAACCAGAGGATATCGATTCAGTTGTAGATGAGGCTTCAGTGTCCTCACATCAAGCCGCCGCGGAGCATCGTCAGGTGCTGCTCGCAGTTTCCGTACGCGCAGGCTTACCCGGCCCATCAGATCCAGCAGGCCGCTCAGAGCCAATAGAGAAAGTTCTCTTTCTTTCTTTTTCGATAATGGCTTATAGCTAGTACTCTGTCAGATCCAAGGAACCTTGCTATGGAGTAAACGACGAAGATGCCAAGGTGGGAGAGACGGCGGAAGAACAGCCGTAGGCCTTTCCGTTCTTCGCTTATTTGGATCAATCTATTGATGAGAGAAACAGAACTGTCGACATAACAGAAATTTTAGGAGAACAATTTGGCTTCCCTACCGTTTTTTGTATGATCTGTGAGGATCTCGTAGTCGGCGAGCCCACACTTCACGCTCTGTGTGGCCATTACCTCTGCGTCGACTGCGTTCAGGACCTAGTCTCCACTGCTATTCGAGACGAATCATTATATCCTCCCCGATGCTGCCAACAGCCTCTTCCTCGGGAGGCGATGGCCCCCATGCTCACCGTCCAGCTTCAGACGGACTTCGACGCCAAAAGATCAGAATTTGATACCCCAGCATTTCAGCGCATTTTCTGTCCTACACCTACTTGTTCAGCATTCATCGGATCATCTGAGGGTGCAGGAGAGACTATGGCCTGTATCCGATGCGAAGTCAGCGTGTGTACCTCGTGCAAGCAGCATGCCCACGCTGGGGAGACCTGTTCAGAGAATAGTGCGATGTCGAGCGTCAAAAAACTCGCAGAGGCTAATCGGTGGCAGACCTGTCCACAATGCCATGCGATAGTAGAGAAGACTGTGGGTTGTAACCACATCGTTTGCCGCTGCAGCTCGAATTTTTGCTATGGATGCGGGGGCCGCATGGGATCATGCAAGTGTTGATCTTCTACCTAGTGTCACCGTATCATTGTATTCATAGGCACGTTTTATTCCTTCCATTCTCATTTTTGGCTGACTGTCGTGCAGGTTGTCTGTCCCACGGGCGTTGGCGGTTTAGCGGGTTCTGATGTCGACAGCCTCGTACATCTTCTGTTGTCTGACCTGTAGGATTTCCTAGTAACAATTTATGCAGACTTGATGTCCGTTGCCCTGGAATGCGCTACGGCAGATTGTTGATTTGAATGCTAAAACGTAGGACCACACCCTAGCCTCATGTGCTCGTCGTGTCTCTGACCTTCTTTGTACGTGTGGACTTTTGCACCGTTTTCGGCTCACTAAATCCGTTCTCGTTGTTACGCAACCTTCTAAATCGTAACAACTCGTTGGTTGCCGCTCACAAAGGAACCGCAGCAACTGTCAAGTAGGCTATTCGATCTTATCCTGGCGCTTATCAGGCCTTATATATGTGACTCAGAACTCAGTTTCACTACCACTTGCCTCGCCCCCACCGATGGCATCTTCTTCTACACTGAGGACGTCGAGACCTCTGAACCACCCTCTCGATCCCTATGATCTCGATATGCAAACATCGAAGCTGATCGCAGAACTCACCCTCCGAGACATCTCAGAGATCGGCCAATCACGCAAGGGCAAAGCCCGTGCAGACGCCCCACTTTCTGACGAAGAAGTGGCCTTTCGTATGCAGTGCGAGTACTGGGAGAATATAATCCGGGATATAAATGATCATTTAATGGCTCGCAGCCTGAACGAAGCAATCGAAGCTGATCATCCGATCTTGAACGCGTTGTCGATCATGGAGCAGGCGGCGGAGGACGATCGGCGGGCTGCGCTTGCGTTGTCTGGTGGAGGCGAACTGCCGCCTCCTTCGGAGGCTCAGCGCCTGGTCGAGGATCCGGCCTTTTCACAGCTCACTGAACCGTGCGTGTCATGTTTTCCGTCTTTGAATCCTTCGTCATGGACGGGCACTCTCAGGGCCACAGACTCAGACTCAGAAAGCTCTGCTGGTGACGGTGCCACGGTTGTAACCAACACAACATCAAGCGATGACCTATCGCCGTCTCCGCAAGATCTACAGTAATACTCCTTCTTTCCTCGGCGGCCATGTTGATGATAATATGCATATTTTAGCACGGAGATCGTAAAAGACCTAGCCAATCTGGCTGTTGGGGGAGTTCGTCCTGCCGAGAATAAGCCCCAGAAGCTGGTACAGCAAAGGTATGGCCCAGTGCATCGGAGTGACATGGTACTTAGGTATAACCCATAGGGCTCAGTGCACCAGCTGCGGTGATCTATACAGAGGCTTAGCTTATCTGAATGGCCCCTGTGGCCATGACTACTGTGGGACTTGCATCTCGGATCTGGTGGATGCCTGTACTCGTGACGAATCGCTTTACCCCCCGAGATGCTGCGGCGATCCGTTCCCCTACCACAACCTGGTTCCTTTCCTTACTTCGAAACTCCTTGCGGCTTACAACACTAAGCGCACCGAACTAGACATCCCAGCAGCCAATCGTGTCTTCTGCCCCAATCCGACGTGCTCGACCTTTTTGGGTTCTGCGGAGAACGCCCCAGATGATATTCGATGCGGGAAATGTGGCGTGTATGTTTGCACACATTGCCGTCAAAAATCTCATATCGGTGAGAACTGCTCCGAAAACCAAGGGACAACCGCGGTTCGCGAACTCGCTCGTGCCGAGCACTGGCAGACCTGCCCCGGATGCAAGGCGATAGTCGAGCTCGACGTGGGTTGCTATCATATGACCTGTCGCTGCCGATACCAGTTCTGTTACGTCTGCGCCAGTCCGTGGAAGAATTGCGGGTGTCCGCAGTGGGACGAGGCGCGGTTGTACGCAACGGCTCGGCAGAGGGTGGAGCAGGAGAATGCTGGGAGAGCCGCTGTCGCGCCACTTGTGCGTCAAGAAGAAGTGCGCCAGATGGCAAATATACTGCGAGACAACCACGGCTGCGCTAGCCACTCTTGGAGGCGGCGAAATGGCTCGGCAAATTGTGAAGAGTGCGGACACTGGCTGCGCGACTTTCTTTTGGTAGGCATCTCGATTTCGCATGTGCCAACGACAAAGCAAGGCTCACCCATGTTTTCAATGATAGAATTGCAGGTATTGTCACTTGATGGCGTGTGTGCGTTGTGCACGTAACCGGCTCTAAATTCAACCTCGTATCGGCGCCGCTCTTGTATATTTTTGAACTTGATGGGCAATGCTCACCTCACCACTTCTATTGCTGAAGTTGGCTTTGGACTTGCATTTCTAGAGTGGCGATATTATATAGCACACTCGTCACACCCTGCTACGTCCATTAATTGGAATTAGAATACTAAATTGTCTAATCTTATCAGATCCATAGCTGCTGCACAGCATTTATGACTTCCGCATTCGATGTATTTCTGGTTGAAAGACGACCTGGATGGGTAACCTATAGCGCACGTCCTGCTCACCTACCACTATCGTCGAGCGGTTTCAGGTCAAACTCCTACTTGTCGTTGCGGCTGATGATTAGCGCCAGCTCGCGACTCCGAGACCACGACTAACGTCTGCCCGAGACCTTCAAGTTGGACAGTTGCACACCGCCATCGTACATCGCCTCTGGCGCTATAGAGGTCACTTAAAACCAACACCATCGCATCCCTACATTTTGTTCTGATGTACCAGCAAGTCACCATGGCACCGTCGCGGCCCACGTCCCACGACTTACAACAGCGAGGAATCGGTTATTCATCTTCACTCGATAATTTCTACACTGAAACTTCCTACACGAGGGTTGGCTTTGCCAGAGTCAAGGGCGGAGGGTCGGTTTTTGGTTGGATTTGGAAGCGCAAATGGCTCGTGCTAGGGGAACAAACCCTAGCGATTCATACGTCCAAAGTAGGTACCTAATTGAACCGATTGAACAAAATATTATCGCGCTGATGTGGATGAACCCCGTTCGCTTCGAAGACTTCGCAGCAACAAACCGTGATACTGCTTCGCGACCTATCGAAAATTGAGCGTACAGACCTCAAGCCCTACTGCCTACTCCTGGAGGCCAAGCACAAACGATACTACCTCTCGCTCAAGAACGATGAGGAAGTGTATGGTTGGCAGGACGACCTCTATACGCGAAGCCCTCTCACGGGGGTCAACAATCCCACAAATTTTGTTCACAAAGTGCATGTAGGCTTCGATCCGGTATCCGGTACTTTTACGGCAAGTCCGATGACGCTCGCCAGCCTCCATGTACCTGACCCACATACGATTTCATCCAATGACAGGGTTTGCCAGAGCAATGGAGCAAGCTTCTCGCCAAGTCTGCCGTCCCGCGGAAGGACTATGCCAAGGATCCACAAGCGGTGCTCGACGTCCTCGAGTTCTATACAGATCATCAAAAGCGTGAACTGGAAGACATGGGTTTGTTTTCATTGGTTCCTCCTTCCCCCACATAATAATCAGATGCTTTATCGCGTTTGTTTAGGCCGCTTCCATGCCAGCACTAGCCTAGGAGGGACCAGTAGAACTAATTCCCCGACGAACGCGCCAAACACTATGCCTTCTATCAGCGGCCTAATCCGCCCACCTCAAATACATAAACGCCACGGCGGTTCCCCGTCCCAACACAGGTCTGAGGATGTGAACCTCGCCTCCGCACCTGTGCTTATCCCAGAGTCCACCAGCGACTCCCACGTGTCACTACCTCCAACGCCTCCCAGCTTCTTCCTTGAGAACGACTCCAGCCAGAGTTTCAACTTCTCTATTCGCCATCACATACCCAATACTTACCCCGAAGACGACCACAACCCCATGGACCGCAATAGCCGCGTCTGGACCTCTGAGCATGAAATTGGCTACGAGGGGGGCTCAAGGCGCGGCGACGTCGATGTCACTGGCCGTCCTACAAAATCCGCACTAACTGACACTTCGTATGCACTCTTCGTTCCCACTGCCGCCGCGCAGCTCCCGATCCATGATGCTACCGTTAGCCGCACGAGCCCCGACGCGGAGCTCGCGTTCGACGAGACGGAAAATGTGTACACCCCGCCTGCCACGCCACTTCCTATCCCCCATGTAAGAGGGACGCAGATTCGGCCGAGATACGGGATGGACACCTCAACCAAAGGCGGCAGCTCGTTGCAGGCACCACGAGCTAGAAGGCGGGAGCCCAAGGACGACGGCCTCAAGGCGCCTCCAGTGCAGCCAAAAGAGTCTTTCCCTCCCGCAGGCTCCCAAGGCCGCCCCCGACGGCCAACACCTCCGCTCGTGGATCGCTCGGCATCCCGCCCGGCACCTGTTCAAGCAATCCCGATCAATGCCATCGAAGCTCCTCTAAATGACCCCCTCCGAGGGGTAATCCCAGAAAATATCGAGGCAATCGTGGAACGGCTTACGCTTGTATTTGCGAACATCCACCAATATAAGCGCCTCTTGAGCTGCCGCGACTCTGAGGCACAGCAACTTCTTGATGCGTTTCAGATGGTCAGCAGCTCGGTCTGCTCTTTGTGCTAATGTACTGATTGTAATTTCATTTTGTTGCCAGCTTCTTGATACACCTTTCTTGGGCGCAAAGTTCAGACGGAGCCTCCTTGTTGCTACGCAAAGACTGTCGAAGGGTGCTGGGCTATATCCAACGTGTTATCATATGAAGGAGGTTGAATTAGCAAGTGAAGATCCAGTCGCTGCTGGTGGCTTTGCGGATATCTACAAAGGACGTCTTCAGGGTCAGACTGTTTGCTTGAAGGTTATCAGATTCTATCAAACGTCCGACGTGAACTCGTTTCTTAAGGTGACTCGTCTTGTTTTATGTCCCAAACTTCTGGTCGTTTGAGCTTGGTATCCGACAGCATTTTTCTGCAGAAGCCATTTTATGGAGTCAACTGTTGCATCCCAATCTACTCCCGATTTATGGACTTTACCGGTATAAGGCGCGGCTTTGTCTCATCTCGCCTTGGATGGAACATGGCGATATCAACAGGTTTCTGCAAACACATCCAGACGTGAACAGGACTTTGCTGGTGAGTTCCTTTTCATGCTCATGCATGACGTCTTGAAGCTCACCAGACGGTTGCTTAGGTATCGGATGTGGCATCTGGCGTGGCCTATCTTCATGAGAACGAGATAATCCACGGAGATCTAAAAGGGGTCAGTTCCGCATCCATCTTGAATAAATGTATCTCTGAACTGATGTCGATATAGCAAAATGTCATGATCAATGAAAGTGGACGAGCGTGCCTGGCCGACTTCGGTCTCTCTTCCGTCTCCGACAAATCCATTCTAAACTGGACCTCCAATTCTTCCGCAGCATCGAAGGGTGGAACAACCAGATATCAGGCACCGGAGTTGTTTGACATTGAAGGCGACGACGTTGTCCACAACACCAAGGCTAGTGACGTGTACGCGTTCGCTTGTGTCGCGTATGAGGTATGACCCTCGACCTTGTTGAACTTTTTCCCTAATACGTGGAGTTCAGATATTCACCGGAAATAAGCCTTTTTTCGAAATACGCGATGAAGCGGTGATACTCAAGATCATACAAGGTGCCCAACCATCACTACCGCCCGCTTCGAGTACTGCGTGGGGCACCTGGGGGCTAACGAAGCCTCTCTGGTCGTTGATGCAAGCCTGCTGGAGCCGGGATCCTCCACTTCGCCCGACTATACATCATGTTGTCTCTCAGGATGCTCTCAAGAAATGCCTGGAATCAGATAGGAGGCCAGTCAGGAATGCGAATACGATCCCCCCTTCATCCTTTAGGGACACTCGAGCGGACCTGCCTTCGTTCATAGATATCGAGTACCTTTTGGACGCGATAGACAAACCTACAGAAGCGCAAGGTCGTAGAGACATCTGATTTGACAATCTGACGGTTAGTCTGTTCTTAAGTTAATACATTATAACGACAATACATATGACGCATGATATCGATCTCAGCACGCCCGTATGGTGTTCCTACGTGCTTCCGAAAATGTTCGCAATCAGTTGATGAACGTGGTCAAGACGGGTAGAACATGCAATAACACATAGCACAATACCTTCATGCCTGCAACACATATTGTCGCGTGGGACCCATCACTTCCCCAATCCTTGTCGGTGTGCAATTCTTCCTCGGAGGATCAGCTTGTCATCATTCAGATTCGGAAAACATTCCAAGTCCAACCTGAATTGTTTTCGACATTTGGAATCACTGGTGGCGCATGTTCTGCCCACCGGACCATCAAACCAAGCACACTTGGGAATACTTTCAGCCAGATGGCCCGCTTCTTTCTTTTCTTTCTTTTACTTTCATGACAGCGGTAAAATTCTACGTTCAAAATTCATCGCCATCTTCAGTACCCCGGCAGTACAATGCAGGCCCGGCAGGTATTGCTCTATTTTGTCCTAGGATCACAGTGAAACAGTCTGTCACGTTACGCCGTACAATAATCACGCAAGCTGGAACAGTTTCACAGTTTTGGGGGTCATGGCTGCCATGTCGCATTTTTTTTCTTCACTTTCTAGATCGCCATGTCTGCTACTTGTGACGAGACTATGTCGACTATTCATGCGACGACGACAGTGCTCGCAGAGACTCCGTCAAGTTCTTCATCCAAAATTCATCTTCATCTTCAGTACCTTGGCGGTATAATGCGGGGCCAGCTGTTCTGTACTGCCTCGAGATCGCTAGTAATCTCTTGACGACAGAAGCCGTACTCCGTGTCCTGGTGTTGGGCATCACGCTCCAAGGTCTGCAGAACCTGAGCCCGGGTGACATAGACCGCAACATCTCCTCTGTGCGAAAGTTTCTGATGGACAACCTCATTATCCTGCGCCTCGACAGCCCAGTTAGCGGTGCTGATCGCCAGCTCTCCCATCTCGCCAAGACTGAACCTGATCGAGGCCGAGGCCCCATTATATTTCTGAACGAGAGTCTCATCATCGACGTTGAAGATACCGAAGACCCCTACCTCTGTCTCCTGCTTATAATATCGATTTTACACGAGATCAACCACTGGTTGGGATTCTACCTGATGAGGTCGACAATGGAAAAATCATTGAAATCCTTGTTCTTGACACCATTTAGTCCCTGGGGATCTAAAGTCACACAGGAGGTGGTGGAAAAGAGCGGCTATACTTTCGAGCATGAACTTTTAGGGGGGATAGCCGCTCCCATATTCAAGTACGCCTTTGCGAGTTTCTCATCGCCTCGTTTATTCTAATTTTAACTTTATACAAATCAGAAGTGTTAGGGATTCACCTTCACACCGCGACGTCGACGGGATCGTTCTCGAGAACTTCAGCAGCATGGCCGCGATTCAGGCAGACTTTTTGCTCGACCGCGGTGGAGGCACCAAAAAATGCCGTGCATCGCCCCGCGAAGTGCGACTCGTCGGCGAGTGTACATGAATTTCTCTGTAGTTCATCGCCCTGACCTGCTCCGTATTCACAACTTAGGGACCCGCCATGACGTTATAAGCTTGCTTACAGTCCTCCACGCTCGAGAATCGTTCATTCTGCCCCTTCTTAACTTCAAGGAACTTGAGCTTATGGAAGAAACGGCTTATAGGGATGATCCTCGTTTTACGGAGTTATCCTTAGCGCAACCGTTGACGCAGAAGGGGACAACGATCGAACAAAGGAGGCACTGCTATGTAAGGCGGAGAGGAGAAGGCGGTCAGGAGTCTGAGCAGAGTATCCCCACCACTTCGCAATGACAGAATTTTGGGGCTACTCACTAATTGGGAAGTTGCCTGTGCCGCTGATGGATACACCCCTTTTCAAGGTTCTGGCTGAGCGAAAGCACGGGATTCTCTTCCTAGATGCGTGTGTCTGTGACCGTCAATCTTCTTCGAGGTTTAGCTAGCGCTCAAGTGTGAGCTTTCGATGAGCGGCGGCCTGGTCCAACTGAGATAATAAGGCGCGTATTTTGCGTAGAATGCGACTTGATCCACTGCCAACCCGGAATCAACACCAGACCATGCGGCTATTACGTTTTATGACGCTCTGAAGAAGCATGTCTTACATACTGATAGATATGACCTGACCTCTGCTTTTGAACCTTTCCGCCTTTGGTGCCCTCTCATCTCCCCTCCACGAAAAAGGGGTCTTCCAAGCTTTCAGCTCCCTGTTATCTCTTACTCAGAAGACGGATTTACTTATCCTTAGTTTGCTCATCAGGCACTTGCCATACGCCCTTCCATCGTCGTCACCACCACCGTGATGCCAGCCATGCCGTGTGTAACATTTTTCCTTCAGTCGACAGTGCCGAATGGGCGATATTCGGAATACACACCGGGAGAAGAGGTCGGGGGCTGTTTGGACCTAGTCAGCAAGATCATTCTGAAGCCTGCCGTGCTCGACCTCCTCGTGCCGGCCTACGAGCGCCGACCAAAAGCAGAGCAATACCGTGACGACGAACGGTCCAAGAACAGCAGGTCTTCCATCATGCATCTACTGACTGAAAACTCGATCGTCGTTCGCTTCAGCGCACTCAGTGGCAGCACGGGGGACTTCAGCCGCACGACCCTCGATCCCGGTATGAGGAATCCGACCATCTATGTCAACGAAAAACTTGTTGCAGAGATCGATAAGAAACACAACACACTTCTTTATTTCGTGCTCGTCATTCTGCTCCTGCGCGAACTAAACCACTTCGTCGGCATGCACGCCCACCCTGACGAAGTGGCACCTCCCCCGGCGCATGCTGCAGGCCAGCACACTCTTCTCGGTTTTGTGGGAGGTAAGTCTCAGGTCGCGGGGGAGTCGGGATATGCGTTTGCGTTTGAGGAGGCCTTCTTGGGTGGCATCCTTACCCTGCTCTTTGAGTATGTTTTGTACCCAATGTTGCTGCACTGTGTTGTCACAAGTTGATGAGCACCTTCAGGAATGACGAAGCTGCGAACTCCTATGGGAACATCAGCGGCGTCGCCTTTGTCAGATCTAGGGCCCCTGTCACCCCTGCGCATTACTTGGCACAAAAAGGACTACCTCTCAATAACGAGGACGCAGAGTCGACTGCGAGTCAGGGGTCGGACGAAACCCCAGAAGACGATATCATGGTTGAGAAGCGCCCGGACAAGAGCATGGGCAAGGGCAGGGAGCACAAGAGGGAGCTAGACAAGGGTAGCAAGGGGCGTGGAGAGCATGAGGAAGAGAACAGTATTGATGTGGACAAGCCGCTTGAGACGAGGAAGCCGAGCGGGAACAAGGTCGGGAGCTCAGGAAATGAATTTCAACTTGATACCGTGACCCGAGTCCTGCTTGGTGAGGACCGTCCAGTGTATCTTATCTTCTAAGTACTAAGCAGCACGCTAACACAGATTCCGAGGCTGATATCGGAGTCATCGTCCGCCTGCTTCAGACCGGAAAGTTTGAGCTGCCACTGCTTCGTCACAAAACTCTCATTCCGATTGAAAGCTCGCGCCATGCAAACCACACCCGCTTCAGCTGGTATGTTCCGACTGAATGATTTGAGTCCACCACCCCAAGATAGTCACTCGCCTGGCCGCCGTCTTCGAGAGTTGTAGGTGTGGGCTACATCACGGCAAGTGGATCCGTGGCGGATAATGGTGGCCCCTTTGCACCTTGATTTGAATTTGTATTGTGATCTCGCAGCTTGAGTCTGCACGCTTCGAATTGTTCCACATACCTAGTACCCTCCACGGGAGTAAGCCTTGCAAGTCAGTAGGTGAACCGAAAAGCGGGGGTGAAAGGACGGGGAAGGGAAAAGTTGTATGTTGTTTGAGACACATACAGCGGGCTGTATAAAAGTCATACTGCAGGCTGAATAACAAACATACAACAATTCACACTACCCATTGCATCACATGTTAAATTAGCAGAGTATGGTTCAATTTAACTGTCATGCATGGTATGTAAAAGATAGTTTAGTTGAGGTATATGAAGATAGATTGATACAGCTATCTATGAGGATCTACAATATACTGTAGATGGTTCATGTGAACTGTTTTATGATGTGATACTCCTTGGTCAAGACATTTGAAATATACCATTCTGGGTGCATTGTAGATGGTTCATTCTCACCATACCACAGCCAGGACAGTTCAAATTTACCATCTCAGTAAATGATACTCCTCTGTCAGGATAGTTTGAAACAACTGTTCTGTGTTGGGCTGGGATAGTTCAAATATACCATCCTGGGTATCTTGTGGATAGTTCATTCTCACTATACTGCAGCCAGGACAGTTCAAATTTACTATCTCAGTGAACGATACTCCTCTGTCAGGACAGTTTGAAACAACTGTTCTGTGTTGGGCTGGGATAGTTCAAATATACCATCCTGGGTATATTGCAGATGGTTCATTCTCACTATACTGCAGTGAGAACAGTTCAAATTTACCATCTCAGTAAATGATACTCCTCTGTCAGGACAGTTTGAAACAACTGTTCTGTGTTGGGCTGGGATAGTTCAAATATACCATCCTGGGTATATTGCAGATGGTTCATTCCTACTATACTGCAGCCAGGACAGTTCAAATTTACCATCTCAGTGAATGATACTCCTCTGTCAGGATAGTTTGAAACAACTGTTCTGTGTTGGGCTGGGATAGTTCAAATATGCCATCCTGGGTATCTTGTGGATAGTTCATTCTCACTATACTGCAGCCAGGACAGTTCAAATTTACCATCTCAGTGAACGATACTCCTCTGTCAGGACAGTTTGAAACAACTGTTCTGTGTTGGGCTGGGATAGTTCAAATATACCATCCTGGGTATATTGCAGATGGTTCATTCTCACTATACTGCAGCCAGGACAGTTCAAATTTACTAAAATACTTTACTGTCAGAGGATAGTTGAAAATGACTGTTCTATGTCAGGCTGGGATAGTTTAAATATACCAGCCTTTGCCACTATATGATGGTTTCTAATTACTGTTACATATCAGCATGTCACAATTGTCTATTATCTACTTATGACTACTGTTGATATATTTTTTGTATCTTGGCTCTGTTCCAAATAGATAAAAAAACCCTGGTATAAATAATTGCCCTCTCCTGTCCCATATAGCTAACTGATTTTCTTATCCTTCCCAGTCCTCCATTTCCACATTCTGCTGCACTTGGATTAATCCTTCCCAGAAGTGGCTGTGTTTCTGCATATGTACGCAAAAAAGATGCCTCAGAACACCGTGTATGTCCTGTAGCATGAAAGTCATCAATTAAAAACTGTGTGTCGGCAAAGAATTCTGGTTCGCGTGTCCTGCAATATGGGCCCAGTTGGCAAGCAAAGTCATAAATGACTCGTTTGGGCGGTTTAGGCCAGCGTGTAACCATAGCTGAGAAAACATCATTTCGCCCTTCACTGCGAGGAATGCAGTGATACCCATAGCAAATACTATGTGTGCACCAAGCACACATAATACCACCTGTAAGTCGGTTTTGTCCATATTCACTATAATATTTTTGGCATTTGCCTCCACGATTCATTGGTTCTGGTTGAGTTTCATGCTTCAGATTGGATACTTGGGCCGGTGCCTGATCTGAGGCATGCTATAATAGCACCCGCTCTGGAAAGGCTTTTAATTCTCATTATCAAGTAAACAAATATTAAAACTTACTTTTTCCCAGCCTCCATCTACATGATAAGCAGTAACATCCTCTGGAGGAGCCGAATACTTCAACAACTGCTGAAGCACTTCATTTGTCCGAGAAGCGATCCATTGTAAAACGTCCAATAGCTTTTGAGGTAAGATGCTCGATTTTGAGTATTCAAACTGAATAATATGATAGATGGAAGGAATGCATGCCAGACTTTCAGCTGCACTAGAACTTGGCATTGCATTGAATTCCTGAAGTAAATGGAGAGAGGAGCGGTTGACTATCTGAAGAACAGAATCACTTGTTGAGATCTAAATAACTGATGAGAGCTTTATAAGATGTAAGACTTGGAAAAGTTACCTGCTGGAAAAATTTGCAATAAGATCGAGGACATTCTATCTTCGCCAAAATAACTGCCGACCCACTATATTTAGTGAATAGCCAGGCTAGTGATGGATTTTCAGCTTTCAGAAGCTGCTCGAGTTCTGGAATTTTTTGAATGCGATTGAGAATATCTTTTAGACTCTTTGCCGATTGTGAAAGGTGACCAGTCTGAGCATCATCAGACTCGTCACTGTCATCTACAGCAGCCATGCCATGATTGTAGATTAGTGATGCCCCAGTCATGATGCTTTGCAGAAGCCTTCTGCAGTTTTTATTTGAAAGCAGGGTTTGGTTTTTTGGATAGGAGCATTGCCGTTCGATGGAGTTAGAGTGGAGAGTTGTTGGTGGATATAAAGTAGGAAGGAGGTGTTTCTGGTTGAAGCCTAATGTGATTCCATCCCAGATGACATCTAAAGGATATGATCCACATTTTGGACAGGTCATGTCGTTTTTAAGATTGAGTAGGCGCGCATATCCAAACCAGGCTTTTCGGAAGGTCCCTTTGTCCACAAAGGTTATATGTGGGCTGAGTTTAGCATAGCGGCGAGCAACAACAGATACCCATGCTACAAAGGGGGTTTCGGATGATGTATAAGCCATGGTATATTCGTCCAAAAGGTCATGTGTGAAGAGAAGTCGGTTATTGAAGTTAAAAATTCCCAACTCGCGACAATCAGGTCCAATATAGCGGTGTCCCAGAGCAGTACATTTGCTGCATTTTTGAAGTACAATTGAGCATATGAAGGATTGGGTGACAGAATATACCAGACACTGCTTTGTGAGATTGGCCTGTAGGGGATCAAATTGAGCACCACAAGTACATCTTGATGACACAGCCAAATGGATGAGTCCAGGATTGCCAGTAATGGGTAAGGATGGAGGATAAATCTTTTCGTCTGTAGGGATAGCTGCCCAGTCTGGAATAGCAATGGGAAGATAAGAGATAGACTGGTTTTGCTGAACAGTAGCTTGATGTGTTTTGACTGTATGCAATAGATCAAAAAATATCAATATTATAAAAAAATATATATATATATACCCAATGTTAAATTTTCTCCATCTTTGCTGTGTTTTGCAGAGGGATCTCCAGTTAATAACTGTTGCAATTTGTTTTTTGCTCTATGAATATGGCTGCAATGATCTTTGCCATCTGCTGTACAGGTCCAGTCTCCATTTCCTGTATTATTGCCAGTATAGGTGACAATTTTTCTAGACTTGACTGCGTTGGGATTTTGTGCTGATGCTACAGAGAAGAGATTGATCGAGTTGACTTCCTTGACATCACAGCAAAATAAAAAGACACCTATTATAATATTAGAACTTTGAATTACATCACAAATGAATTATCCATACCATCTGAGTCATCTATTTGCTGTATCTGATTTTCAACTTCAAATTCATTAAAGAAGTCTTGATGATAACATTCTCCAATGAGTTTTGCCCTTGGACACAAGCATACTGCAGTTGGTATGGATGAAGACTTATCCAGCTGCAGATGATACCATTCTTTCTATAATTAAGTTATCAATCTGAAAGACTATGATCCAAGCTTGACGTACTGTGCCTCTGCCTTGACTAGAGTTCCATCCTTGAACAACAAATAAATCCTTTTTTAGGCAAAAAAAGCCAGCAACATTGCAGAACACTGCTTCGATAAAGGCCACATATCCGTTTTGATTTGATATGCCACTATCCAGTGGTCTAGGGGCTAGTTCTTCTATATCAAATGAAATAGGTTCTGGTGACATATTTCCAACCGAAATTTGACCAGATGTTCCAGTCCTGGGTGTGAATGCTGTAGATTCTACATGATCAACTTGCTCGTGTCTTGCTCTTTTTCGTCGTGGTTGCCGCGCTTGAGGGTGATGGGAGAATAGAGTTCGTTGTTTTTTTTGAGGAGAAACATTTTGTAGCAGTGAGGATCCAGTATCTTCAGGAAGGCAGTTATTGTAGTTTTCTGTCCCATGGTCAATTAATGCTAGAAGTGGTGAATGAGGGGGAGTGTCCAAGGTAATCTGGTCCTGGTCCAGAAGTGTTGCAGGAGTTTCCAAAGTAATGTCCATGAGAGTGATAATGGTTGCAACGAAAGCTACACAGCAATTTTTGGTCCAATCAAATTTAATGAAAAGTTGATCGCTAATAAAATGAGATCTAGTCAGATACTTCATACTTCCCAGTTATACTGTCTTTTATTTGGAACAAAAACAGCTTGCATCGAATATAAAGCAAAAAAAAAATCGCATCATTTGCCCCATAATGCCGCCTGATTATAGTTCCAAAAGAAAAAGCAAACCAACTCCAAAGCATAGTCCTCTCAAAAAGCCTTTAGGATCACGTCAACCTCCACAGTGTAATCAGTGTCCAGATAGGCCATTAAGAAGCCAATGTATTCATACAGCCAAAGGCAGGAAATTTCTGGAACTGCAAGTATGTTACAGGTTTATTTGCTTATATATATATAGATAATAACCTTTCACTTGACAGCAATCTAGTGGAATCAATAATGTTTTGGAAAGCCAGCTAGAAAAAGATACACCAGAAGTACGCCTTTAGATGTTTCTTAGTATAACAAGCAACTGAGGTCTAGAAGGATACTGACTCAGATCTATTCAATATTTCATCACAGAGCCAATTCAATACTGAATTTCAGTCCATGCAATACAGTCTCCCAACACCTCTAGGAGGAAGAACTTCTCCAGATATTAGTACTCCCACCCAAGCTACTCAACGGATGGAGGTATGGAATCACCTCTTTTTATCAAAGTTTCAATTTAATATTGAAGACATTTCATTATAGTTGGCGATTGATCCTATTTTAATAGGCTATAGCGCGCCAATTCCATCAACACCTATTCAGAGCATTTCATCTGAACAAGAAGTGTCTCTTGCGCCAATTGATCCAGCTACTGGATATAATTCACATCTGTCAACTCCTGTTCCCAATGCTTCACCAGCATCTGAGAGTAGTATGGCAATATTATCAATGCCATCTACGTCTGCTCTTGGAGGCAATGCAGTATCAAGTAGTTCTCATCGCTTGAAAATATCTCAAAAGTCAGCACCATTTGGATTTGTTTCTGGAGTCAAACGTGGCAATCAAGAGTATTGTAAGCCTCATAATTAAATCTTTATCCAAAGCCAAATATATTAAACAAATTAATAGTAATTCCATGTCTCAAGGCACTTCGACCCAAGCTTACCAAAGTATCTGATGTTAGCGCAAGATTTAATTGTGAGATTCAAAGCTTGATAACATGTGTAAGTGGCAGTTATTCATTATAAGATTATATGGATTATAATTTTTGATTGCTAGTGTGAAAGACTTTCTGAAGAGTGTGACTTATGGATGATGATCACAGTTCAACAACCAACTGGCCCATCTACAGCCACTCATTACACATCACCCAGGCTGAGAAAGGATGCTAAAGCAGAAACTACCCAACTTATAAACCAGTTCCAAAGCCTTACATCCAGTCTTCTTACAGCCAAACGAAGCGAGGCATTGGAGATTGCAAAAGCCCTACAAGTAGCAGTTATGGAAAAGGAGAGTATACAGGAGGCCAATCAGAAGGCATTAGCTGACAAGGATGCTGAAATCATGGCTCATGCTGCTGTGATTGCTGACTTGGAGGCAAGGATTCATCAGTTAGAACAATCGTAAATTTTGTATTGCAGCATAGTGTTAATCAAAAACAAAATAATAGTAGCGAGTGTGTGATGATTACATGGGATATCGAAGTCGCAAAGGTGTATTGACAGCCTGATCCTCCTTGTTGGAATACTTCACCATCCAAGTACCCAATGGCCCTGTTGCCTTCCCATGCTTTGAAAAGGATTGGAGATGATGATCACGAGTACAGTTGATGAGTCGTCCACAGGCTCTGCATTTCAAATCAATATTTCCTTTTTCTTCTTTGGATTTGATTGTTGTCCAAGGCTGGATGACACTGCATTGGCAGCTGACTGGCACCAAAACACCATTTGGACGAAGGAGAGAATGGACCCAGATATAGTGAGCCACAATATTTTCACCTGCCCCACCAAAACAAATTACACCTTCAGCATGGGCCCCAAGATTCATCTCCTCCAATAAGATGTCGTCCAGCATTTGGGGCTGTCGATGTATATAAAATTTGACCACTAATTTTTGAAGGAAAGTGTTGGCAAGAGAAGGATGAAAATCGGTTGTAGTAAATCCTAAGGCAAGCCAAAAGTTGCTATAAGCAAGTACAAGTCAAAATGATGAGTGATATATAAAATACTGGGTACTAACGGGATGACAAATTCATAAATTTCCTCAAATGACTTCTTGCAGGCAAAGGGACCTCCACAAATAATGAGAAAAAGGCTAGCAGCTGGATCCCTCTTCAGATAATCCAAAAACGACTGAGGAAATAATATGCTGAGAACCTAAATTTATTTCAGATAATGCATTTAAAAAATCACAATGCATTCGCACCTGGCCAGGGCTTGCAGAAAGGGGTTTAGATCCACCTCGGATCCAAAGACAGCCATCATCAGGAGTAGAATGTCCAATCAAAAAAACAAGAAAACGGTGAAAGCTGATAAACAAAAATTATGAGATTAGATTTTTGCTATAAAAGACAATGCTTACCAGCTTAAACGTGGTAGCATTTCCTTCAAATCTGAAGCATATTTATTCCGACCCTTTTGGGTACTCAAATTATATTCAATTTCAATCAATTCCAGGGAAGGGAAAGGGCTTGAAAGATCGAAGTAGTCCGCCAAATGAGAGTAGACCAGAGTAGAAGCGCTTGTAACTGATAGAAAACCCTCAAGGCGGAGAGCAATAATGGCCATAGGTTCTGCTGAAATATAAGGAAAAGGAGAGCGAGTATTCAAGTTTGTTTTGATTATAAGATGTTGGTCCAGAAGAGAAAATGGCTATATGATAAAATATTAGCTGTGCCATTTGAGGATAAAATATGACAGACATACTTTATATGGAAGGCTAGGCTTTTCCTTAATCCAACAAAAGGGGCAAGTAAAGTCACCAAGATCAGAGCTAGTGTTGATATCCTTAAGACAGTCCGTGGCGCAAACACCCCGCCCACAATTGCAGACATAAAGCAATCCTCCGTTTAAACAAATTGTGCACCACTGAAATGACAGATAAAGCTTGTTATAGTCAAGATAATCTGTGCACATACATTGTTTTCCATAATATTTTTGTCCACAGTGATCTTCTCCCTATGTAGAACAATAGCATCATCCTCAATTGAGTTGTCGGTGAAAAGATCGCATTTTAGCGCATGGCCACCAGTGCATTTTCTTGCAGTATTTCGAGTGCGAGGCATGGTGTGCAAGAGGAATACTAAATACTAGCTCATTCTGTTGCCTTTTTATTCTCAAAATTTTGTATCACCTGATGTAATCATTATCATATCACACAATATCGCATCATATCACATCATATCACACCATATTGCATCATATCACACCATATTGCATCATATCACATCATATCATATCATATCACATTATATCGCATCACATTGTGTCATGAACAGACAATTTGCAAGTTACAACAATTAAGGTTAGGGTTAGAAAAATGGTCAAACAAAAAACAGCATATTTTGTGCATCCAAAATTCATAAATTACAAGAGTTGTAATAGATATCACATAACACAAACAAGAAAAAATCTAATTAAAAAAAACCCTACATACAAAAAGTGGTGCAGAAAATGCAGCCAGTGTGGGCCCCCACCAGCAAACAAGTCCTGACCAAAAAGAAAGTCTACATAAAAAAAGCAAAGCGTCGAAAAAATCCGAAAATTCTGTAAACTCAAAGTGAGCATCAGAACAGATAAAAAAAAACCACATACTATGAAAATATCTAAACATTAGAGTCTCAGAATTAAAGATATTAAAAAATTGTTCTAGAACAATGATAGAAATAAGCAACGTAACATTTAGAAAATAAGAATTACCTTATTATATACAAGCTACCAATAAAAATTCTAAAGAAGCAAAAAACAAAATTAGAACAAATCCAATAAAAAAACATAATATACCTGATACAACTTATAAATCATATTGTGACCTATAATATATGGCACCATTAAAAACTGCCCCATAGGAAAGATTTTACTCACCATAGACATAACCTTGATGAAAAAAAGGCTGACGCCAACCCATAGTTGCCTTAGGGCAGCAATGTCAAAGCCTAATATCAAGAACATTGCTAGCATACCCTCAGCTCCCTGACCAAGGTACGGTTGCCTCTCCCTGAAGACAAGCCGACTGCATAGTGAATATTCTGATAAACCCCCAGTTCCCAATAAGCCCTCAGATCCCAAAAATGGATGCCAACATTCCCATTCCAAGAGCCCATACAGCAAGCTCGTAACCAAAGGACATGAGGAGCCACCTCACATCCACACACTCCCGCAACTCTGAATCCACTTGGCGAGGGCAGACTCAGGAGGAGCAAGAGGTGGGCCATCTGCAGCGCTGCATGAGAGGGAAGAGGGGAAAAAGCATCAGGAGAAAAAACGCGTCCATCTAACCTTTATCATTTTCTGGAAAGATCTGGAGCCGGCAATGGTGAGTGGCCACGTCAGCCCTCAGCAACCGCGGCAATCTATTTTAGGAACCTCGTGCCAGATCTCCGGCATGCCCATGACAACGATCTGATTCGGACTTGTCTCGTTCAGCATCACTCACCCTTATGCCCTCTACCACCCCCCACTGCAGTCGTTGCCTGCAATGCACGCCTCCACACGCCTCTACGCCCCCAACCATCATCGTTACCCCCAATAACACCGCCCACCGCTGTCCTACGCCACCCACCGCCGTCGTTACCCCAACGCACGCCTCCACACCCGTCCTACATCCCCCACACCCGTCCTACACCCACCACCGCCCTCGTTACCCCAACGCACGCCCCCACATGCGCCCTACACCCGCCACCACTGTCCTACACCCGCCACCGCCCTCGTTACCCCAATGCACGCCCTCACACGCGCCCTACACCCCCCACCGCCGTCTTATGCCCACCGCCCTCGTTACCCCAACACACGCCATCCACTGCTGTCCTACGCCACCCACTGCCCCTTTCACCCCAACACCCTCTTTCATACCCCTGTCAGATAATGTGACGGGGTACGCTATCATCAATAGCGACTCCCAACAAGTCACTCTAACACGTGCGCGACCGGGCCGGAGGCCACTTTATTTGTACATATTTGATTACAGCCTGCATTAGCTTGTTGGCATGTCCTTTAGGGACATGCATTAATACCATCACGTTCATATCTCGCGCTCCTCAGTAAGGACTACGAATATCGCGATGGCTTGACCCCGGAGGCCCCCGGGCCCTGAATAGGGTCACAATTCGCCTAGCTCAGGCTCACAGAGCCTCGGAGTCGAGTGACAACTCCCCTAGCCCAGGGTTACACGGCATACTTTCGGACTGGCTCTCCCTCGAGAAGCCGTCCTTGTCCCTTACGCTATAGGGCTCTAGTACTCAGCCGATCTCTAACGAGGTAGGGCTACTACTAGAAGCCGATAGCCCGAGACCTCACTACGCGAGAACTCATACTACCGACAGGCTGCATCACAATGGTGGGGGCACCGCAGACTTCACTCAAGCGTACTGAAGTCTTCGTATTTCTACCTTCGACCTCCTCGTGCCTCAGACGGTCGAAATCATTCTCAATACTTCAATATTCAGTCTGCTCAGTCTACGATTACCGATCGTTGGTTAGTGTACTAGTCCCGAAAGATTTGGCAATTTTCTTCGCCTCGTTTTCAACCTCCAATCGACAATCGCCACGCAACTTACCGCCAACTCATCGCCTGGCTAATTCGTATAAAGAGCACATCTCCTGTTGACGAATTTCTCACGTAGACTCTCCCCATGGCCAAGCCCTCTACTAGTCGTTCCACTTCTAACCCTGTAAGGCCTGGCGTCGTCGCTTCTCCTTCGACGAACCCGCCGGCCACGGGACGACGACCATCCAACCGCTCTGCTCAAGGGACTCCAGCCACCGCTTCCACTGCGGGGGGCGAAGTCCCTGACAGTACGACGCCGGCTCCTGGGAATCCTAAGGGCAAGGCTCGCACCTCTTCCCCTACCCGAGCGCACCGTCCTACGACAATCGAGACATTGCCCGACCTGGAACGAGGCCCTCCTCCCGGTCCGTCTCTAGCGTCTGACGGTCCCTTACTCAAACTGGAGTCCAAGTTCTCCGGTTCTAGACAAGCTCACGAACTCCCTCCTCATCCTATACGATCTCGCTTGATAGACAGCCCTCAGGAGAATCTTCCAGACACCTCTAACATTCGGGCAGCCGATAGACATTACGAGCCAGCCGCTCCTTCATTGAGCTATCTCGAGGAATGCTCCTCTTCTACTGAACGTCGTTCTGTCACGTTGGATGAAGAAGGAGTTCCCACTTCGTTGGACTCCCATCCATTCATTTTCGGAGGAATTCCCGCCCTCTCCAATATCCTGATCAGAGACAAGCCTATCGATTGTTCGAACTTCCGTTACCATCCTGTCTTCAATTCCGCGGAAGATTACGATCCTTTAGTCCGCTTCGGTGGAATAGATGGACGGCTACCCGGGCGCGACAAGGCAGAGTCGGATCTCGTTCGTCACATCCTTGTCAGATGGAGTTCACCTCATAACGACTTGATCTGGACTAACCTAACGGATGCTATACACAACTTTACCTCGCTAACTCTCGACTATAAGGATCTAGTTCACTACGCCGACGGCCCAAATTCGGTGTACTCCTTGAATAAACCACAGCTCAAAGACATCGCTCATCTCGTACTAGCTATTCATCAAGTATTAGATGCATTCGCGGACTTCTTAGCGCGAGGAACGCGAAATCGCTTTCGTTTTGACCCGGGGTTCAAATTCCTTCGTTCCCTGGGATGGAACGAACACCGTAAAGACATACTCCTAACGGTGGCTCCTCTACAACGCCGCGCCTCAGTTGCCTCGAAACACATAGATAACTTTATTAAAAGCTTCGAGAGGATTTTCTTGCACCCCGACGAACTAGATTCCATCAGTTCGCACGACTCCACTCGGACTTCCATTCGATCTCAATTCGGCGTCTACTCCCCTCACTCCGAACTACGCAAGTTATCGATTAGACCGGATTACAAACTAGCCGAAAATCATCCTCTAGCTTCCACCCAGATGGAACTTCTAGCCAATCTAGAATCGAGTGACTCCCGTCCGCTACGGGACTTTTATCATCATCGCGAACGACAATCCAACGACAGAGAAATTAATGACACTATTCCCGTTCTTACTCCCATCCGGACTGACGCGGCCCGGACCTCGAACATTCTTCCCCCCGCCGCCGCTATCCGTAATCTTCGTTTCAATCTCCCGGACTCCATTTCGAGCATCGGACGAGGACACGCTATCACTTCCCTTCCGGGCGTCGGCACCATCTCTCATTTTCAGCGACAAGCGTCTACTGTTGCTGGTACTGACACCGGATCACAATCTGGGGGGCCATTGATTATGCAGCCTCCTGCTTCACTGAACTCGTTACGCAACATTCCCCTGTCATTCGCCGTTAAAATACCCCCTCCGAACAATTGGACCAGCTACATCTTTAAAACTGGTTCCAACCCGAATTCTGTCCCTAGTAACCCAGGACGAGGAGTAGGAGGGAACAGTGGCGGTCCTCCGAACGGAGGCCCCCCTAACGGCGGCCCAGGAGGTGGCGGAGGAGGAAATGGTCCGAGAGGTAACCCCTCGGGTGGTGGCGATCCCGATGGTGGCGCTCCCGACGGTGGCTCTCCTGGAGGAGATGCCCTGGATGGAGCAGCCCCTAACGGAGGCGCCCCTGGTGGAGATCCTCCAGGTGGAGGTGCTCCTGGTGGTGGAGACGGATCCGGCCCGTTCAATGCTGCTCGACCGCCATTCGACCCCAACTACGTCGAAGAATGGCAGTTAAACCATAAACTGAATTTATCGATCCTCCCTACTTGGGATGGAATGGGCAGTACGGCCGTGGACTACTTGGGCACTATGGGTCACCTAGCGACCCTAGGCCAGAAAATGCGGGAAGGACTAGCTCAACTCGCTCCTTTCAAATGGACCCTACGCGCTTCGAGTTGGTGGCAAACCTTACCAGCCGACGTCCGAACTTACCTCTCCCAGGATTGGAATTTCATGATATTAGGCATTCGAACTCAATTCCTAGACGAAAACTGGATCAAGGAGCGTACTTTCGAATTTGAAGAAATGAAGTTCAGGCAAAAGGGTCACGAATCGGAAGACCCGATCGATTACATTCAACGACGCATCAAACATCATTCCTTCCTATATCCGGATGACGAAGACGGACCTCTAGCAGTGTCCCGTATACTGCGCAACAAGCCCACGGAATGGGATACTACTATTAATGAGAGGCTCACCCCTTCTATCTTCGAACTTCAATCAGTTACTAGCCGGATGGGGAGTTCGCTCATCAGCACCTGGGAATTAGCTGAGAAAATACATAACCCACAACGTTTCTACAGGGGAAGTAATCGACGAACGGCTAACGCCGCTGATATTGTTCAGAGGGTGTGATGCCGGTGCTGAGACATCAGGCGTTCATCGGACTTCTCGCTGGTAGAAGCTGGATAGGGTTCGAGGCCGGCAATGCTTGTGGGAAGCTATGCCTTGCCTCGAGAGATGAAGGAGAGGCCGGCATCCACTCTAGGAGTAGAGCCCTGCCTTCGGAGGTAGAGGAGGAAGGCCGGCAGCTCATATGAATGAGCGCCCTGCCACGAAGTAGTAACCAAGGCACTAGGACGGCAGCTATCGCATGAGCGAGCGCCTGTCTTCGTGAGGAAGGCCTTGTAACCCTAGGCTTAGGGGTGTTGTGACCCAACACTGGGCTCTTGTAGCCCTAGAGGAGGGGCGTTGTGACCCTACGCAGGGGCGGCGGTGTACGTGATGTACCGTGGTGTGGCACGGCTCCCAGAACCTTCAAACGGGGGGTGTAGGTTCAGGAGTAAAGTGTGCATTCTGTATTCTAAGTCCGAAGATGGAATACAAACAATGATTACTAATTGTATGCTACTGTTGTCCATGGCCTTTGGGCATGTCAGGTGACCATACCCAATATCACACCGTCACAGAGGGCGACCTTCGAAGAAGCTCCCAGCTCGGAGGGAGAATGGGAAGAAGACGATAAGGAGGTGAACGTAGCCCGGTCTCGCAGCCGCTCATCGAATTCCAAACCGATTGCTAAGAAGAGGCCCTGGCCTGAAGGGAAGACCATTAATGGTTATTCTTTCACCAGGGATGACAGTGTCTCCAGTGCGAAGCAACCGAACGGGACTTGCTACGTCTGCACTAGCCCGATGCACTTCGCTCGCGACTGCCCGCACTATGGAAAATGGGATTCCCTCCGTTCGGCTAATATGATCGTAGTGGACGTGGCAGACGATATTATAGCCCAACACGATAGAGAGTACATAGCGATGCTTGTGGAATCCAAATCTTCTTCTGCTTATTCCGAGTGTGATCAATCTTCGTCCGATTCCGAATCGAATGACGAACGTACTGTGTACGTGCATTTGGCAGACGCATTCCCTAGTGCCTTCTATGGATCAAATAGGAATTATAGGAGACGAGTAATGTTCGCAGAGCGGAAGCTCGAGGAGCGCCTCCGAAAGAAGCCCTATTCGCTTGACAAAACCCCTGTCCCAAGCTCTATTGATGAGTTGCCTCCCCCTCCTCCGTACGTGGAAATTGTCGCAGCTAGAAAAGTGCGTTCCCTACCAGATGGGCTTGGCTCTCTAGGATCTCGAGCCTTGCACATTAAGGCTCACATCGGCGCCGTCGACCAGGTCCCCATCCAAGGCCGGTTAGATTCGGGCGCTGATATCTCCCTTATGTCCGAAGAATACTGGAAATCACTCCCGGATATGCCTACGCCTAAAGAAGGGCTGCGTATCAAACTCTACCATCTCACTGGCCATGCGAAGGTTCTAGGATATATCAAAACTTCGCTCTACGCAGAAACCACGGATCATCGTATGGTCAGCTTCGAATTGGAAGCTTACATAGTGCGCGACATGAAAGTCCCGCTATTACTCGGTGAAGACTTTCAAACTACTTACGAACTAGGCCTTACACGACATGTTACGGGACACTGCGAAGTCTTGGTCGGAGACTCTGAGATCGTCATCCCAGCTTCCTCAGCGCAACAAGTCGATTTAGGATTCGAGATTCGTAAAGCCTTCAAAGTACAATCCTTCGTATGAGCGAAAGCGGTCAGGAGAGAACGAACTCGCGCCAAGAATTTTGGTCACACTGACGCGCCCGTAATTGCCTCGGAAGACACCCTCATCGCTGCCGAATCAGTGCACAACGTTCGAGTAGAAGCCCCTTTTGGGAACAAGGCCGAATGGATTATCGAAAAGGTCGTTATTGGTGATCCAAGCTTATCCGTTATGGCAGCCCCTACTACATGGATTAAGACCGACACACCCTACTTACCTATTGCTAACCCTTCGAAAACCCCGTGGTACTTAAGGAAAGGGGATGTAGTAGGTCACCTCAAAGATCCCAATTCCTTCGCAGATAAACCTGCCACTCCCGAGGAATGGGAAAAGTATACCGCGTCTGCCGAAGCCCTCAAAATCGTCATCGAAGGATCACTCTGCGCTCAGGATCTCGCTAATGCCCGACCGTCGGAGAAGTCGCCCACTGACGACCATTTGGAGTCGGAAGAGGTTTGGGGACCAAAGACGACAGCTTTACCGGACGAACCAATGACAGGCAAAGTCGCAGACTTGGTTAATCTCGGACCTGACATCCCGGATGATATAAAGCCTAAACTCATCGAGGTTTTACGAAAAAACAAGGCCGCGTTCGGATTGGATGGAAGGCTCGGCAAGGTGGCAGCCCAAGTGGATGTGCCCCTCCAGTCTGGAACCAGTCCCATCTCCGTGCCGATGTATGGCGCTTCGCCAGCGAAACGAGAAATAATCGAAAAGCAGGTGAACGCTTGGTTCGAAGCTGGAGTTATCGAACCCTCCAAAAGCCCTTGGGGCTTCCCCGTAGTAGTAGTTTACCGCAATGGCAAACCCCGCCTCGTCGTAGACTACCGTAAGCTAAATGCTAAAACGATACCGGACGAATTCCCTATTCCTCGTCAGTCGGAAATCATACAAGCTTTATCAGGAGCGCAAATACTCTCGACGTTCGATGCGCTCGCCGGATTTACGCAACTGGAAATGGCCGATTTGGCAAAAGAACGCACAGCGTTTCGATGTCATTTAGGGCTATACCAGTTTAGACGCATGCCCTTCGGCTTGCGCAATGGTCCCTCGATTTTCCAATGCATTATGCAGGGCGTACTAGCTCCCTTTCTGTGGATCTTTACACTAGTCTACATCGATGACATCGTAGTATTTTCAAAATCCTGGGACGACCATCTAGTCCACTTGGACAAGGTGTTGGGCGCTATTACAGCTGCCGGCATTACCCTTTCCCCTCCCAAATGCTTTATCGGCTACGCTTCCATACTACTTCTAGGACAGAAGGTATCCTGTCTAGGCCTATCCACCCACCAAGAAAAAGTCAGTGCAATCGTAGACCTTGCTCGGCCCCGTTCGATGGCAGACCTTCAAAAGTTCCTCGGTATGGTGGTGTATTTCTCATCGTACATCCCATTTTACTCCTTTATTGCCGCTCCCCTCTTCGCCCTGTTGTGTAAGGGTGTAAAGTGGGCATGGGACGCCGAACAAGAAATCGTGTTCAAGCAAATCAAAATCGCGCTTTCTAGTGCTCCAGTTCTTGGTCATCCCGAGCGCGGCCACCCCTATCGCTTATACACAGACGCCTCCGACTTTGCTCTTGGTGCGAGCCTCCAACAAGTACAATCGATCACTGTCAAAGACCTCAAAGGTACTCCAATGTACGACCGCCTCTCCAGAGCTTGGACCGTAGGTGCAAACGTACCCAACCTGGTTCCCTCCCTGACGAAAGACGTCGACGAGGGCCTCTCCGCCCGGACTCCATGGGGAATTACACTAGACGAAACCATAGTCAAAGTGGAGAGGGTTATTTGCTACTGGAGCCGAATGCTAGGACAGGCCGAACGCAACTACAGCGCTACAGAACGTGAAGCACTAGGAGCTAAGGAAGCCCTCGTTAAGTTCCAACCATTCATCGAGGGAGAAATAGTCATCCTGGTCACTGATCATGCGGCTTTACAATGGGCTAGAGTATATGAGAATGCCAATAGGAGATTAGCTGCGTGGGGGGCAGTATATGCAGCATATCCAGGCCTGAAGATCGTTCACCGCCCCGGCCGAATACACTCCAATGTGGACCCCTTGTCCCGCTTACCAAGAATTCCGCAGCATAACTCCCCTTTACGAGACGACATTCTACCAATCATTCCCGACGAAACTGCGCAGAAGCTGGCACAATCCGCAGAAGACGCTGGCTCTTATGCCCTGGCTAAGAAAGCCGCCTTCTCGGTATGGTGGTGGGAAGAGGTTATAGATAAAGAGACTTTCCCCATACAAACTTGCAGATCATCAAGACAAAAAGCGGATCAACCGCCGACTCCTAGGGAACCTGAAACTCCCCAGGATTCGGGCGAAATAGCTGAACCCTTAAATCCTGATCCCCCAACTGAGCCTGTTCCGGACGATTTACCCTTCCCAAACAATGACCCTTGGACGTATCCCTCCGGCGTTAAAACCCCGTCTGAAGAGCCAGAGGACGATTGGTCAAAGAAAGCGCACTTGCTAGTCTCCATGAACCCCGAGATGATTTCGAAATTTGCGCTAGCCTACCCGAACGACCCAGCTTTTATGAAGCATTACCCAGACGAAATCCCGAACCCAAATAAAGTCTTAACTCCTTCCCGCTTCCAAAAAGGAAACAATGGCCTTCTATACTTTATAGACGCCGACTGGAATGCGCGACTCTGCATCCCGAAAGAAATGGTAAATCATGTCCTCCGATGGATTCATGAGTCCCCGTTTGAAAGTGCACACGCCAGACCGAGAAGGTTCCTGGCAAGACTAAAGGATTTATTCTTTTGGCCTAGCATGTCCTCAGACGTATACGAATACTCCTCTTCGTGTGACGTCTGTCAGAAAATCAAAACGGACCATCGTCGTCAGATGGGCGGACTCCGTCCCGCTCACGTCCCTGCTCGCCCGTTCGCCACAGTATCTTTGGATCTTATTACAGGACTACCCCCTTCCGGAGACAATAAGTACTCTGCCATACTAGTAATTGTGGACAAATTAACGAAGTATGCCTTATTCATTCCTACACACGAGGAACTCTTGCAAGAAGGGTTTGCTAAAATCTTTGTCGAACGAGTCGCGAACGTCTATGGATTACCGGAACGCATAATCGCTGATCGAGATCGCCGTTGGTCCACAGCCTTTTGGCGCTCGGTTGTGGAAAGCTATGGTAGCATTATGGCCCTATCCTCGGCCCATCACCCCCAAACGGATGGCCAAACAGAAGTGTTAAATGCCACTATAGAACAGATGTTGTGTGCATATGTATCTACGGATCGTTCCTCCTGGGCTCTATGGCTATCAGCCCTAGCCTACACATACAATTCTTCGGTACACTCTTCAACCTCCTATTCCCCAAACTTCCTTCTTATGGGGTACAAACCGCAAACTACCGCAGGAGTAGTTACTCCCCAAAAGGATCCAGTCGCGCGCCCTTTTCTCCCCAGCCAGAAAGGAGAATTCTTTGTTGAAGAAATGGAAATCCATCGAAGGGCGGCCCGAGATTCAGTAATTCTAGCTCAAGAACGCCAAGCCAAATCGTACAACAAAGGACGACGCCCTGTGGTGGAATTCGAAGTGGGAGATTGGGCTCTAGTTAATCCTCACTCATTGGAACTAGTGGATATCAAGGGCACCGGACGAAAACTCATCCAACGCGCTATAGGACCGTTCGAAGTGCTTGAGAAAGTTAACCCCATGGTGTATCGGCTACGTCTACCGGACACATACCCCATGCATCCTGTGTTTAATTTACAGCATCTAAGACGGTACACCCCTTCAGATCCCAAATTTGGGGAAAGGACCTATCTACCTCCCACTCGTGACTTTCTAGCATCCGAAGAGTACGAAGTAGAAGCTATCCTGGGACACAAAATCGATTCACGAAAAAAGGGAAACCAGAGGATGTACCTTATTCGATGGAAAGGATACGACCTGACCGAAGATAGCTGGGTTTCCGAATACGACCTTAGAAACGCGCCCGCATTGAAACGCGAGTATCTCGCGATGACCGGACTCACGTGATGGACACGTGCCCGCTCTGTAAATATTAGACGACTGAGTTTCAAATTTCTGTATCTCTCTCTCTCTCTCTCTCTCTCTCTCGCCTTCTTCCAACCTCGTCTAGGGCTTTTAGGGTCATAGCCGGAGTCATTGTCGTGACGTGCTCAGGGCTCAACCACTATAGCCGGAGATTGTCGCCAGCCTTACGGCGGCGCTCTCAGGGCTTAGTTGCTATTAGCCGAGACTTTCCAACTCCCTTATACCTCGCTCAGGGCTACAAGTTCCTTGACAGCCGGAGCTAAGGACCTTTTTCCGAATCTACTTCTTTCCATCGTTTGCCTCAAAAATGGCCGACTCTCGACGTTTTCCTACCGCTCGTCTAGCTACCATAGAAGATTATTACCTCGATCCTCGCGTTGACGATTCCTTACGTTACGATCTTCCTCCGTTCTCGCAGTACAATGGATGGATCCTTAATTCAACTTATCTAGCTTGGTCGCCTAATTCTTCTCTTACCCCTTTCCTTCCGGGCATCGCCCCTCCCACTTTCTCCTCTCTGCCGCCCGTCGTCCCTTCTGAACGACGATTCGACGGATCCCTGGGTCGATTTGATTGGACAACCGTTCCCCAGACTGTCACTAACCGTGTCTGGCGCGCCCTCATCCTTCGCCCTAGGATCGGATACAGCAGGCGAGAGGATATGCCTGAATTTGAATTTCTCACTACGCAATGGATCTCGATCGACTCTAAACGAGGACGCCTCAAGGAAGAGTACATCGAACGTCTTAGAATCCGTCTCCTTTCATTAGACTCCGAAATCGCCTCCTACTCTTCCATGCTAGGATCGTACACTTTCTTTTGGGACACCCGGCCGACGGAGCCCTCCCTCATCACTCTGAATACTCTTGCTAAGACGGAAATCTGGGCAGACGTTGTCGATTCGGGTGTGGCTTTTCAGCGGAACGTGAAGGAAAAGGCCGCGTGGGTAATATTCGCGCGAAGAGTGAGCTCCGACGGCTGGAACGAATCCATCGCAAAAGTGAGAAAACTTGGCGTCCCTCCAGCGAGCGACGAATATCTCGGGGCGTGGATCAATGGCGGTCGCGAAAACGACTCGCTGTGGTTACTCAGCCAGAGAATTCCTTATTTCATAGCTCACCTTCTGGAGCGGGACGAAGTTAACCTTGGTTGTTGCCCTCCCGACCACCTCCGTAAGCAATGGTGGCAAGGTTCGGACATCGAATATCTTCAAATCGACAAGCACCCATACGACGTCGTCGCGATTTGTAATCGCAGTATCCAAGCTCTCTTCCCTCCCCGTCTCTACCTTCCGGTACCTCCCCCTTTCGAACCGAAGTTCCGTCAAGCCTCCTTCCCCCGGAATCAAGGATGGAGAGGACAGATAACCGGTTATGCCGCAACTGCTCCTCCACCCTCTCCTCCTCGAGAAGATTCAATGGACACGGATCTCCCCTTCGAAGAGGAGGTTAAGCCTCAGATTAGTCCAAACCGCGAAGCAATTCCTTTAGAGTACGTAGATCTATACCCTGAACGGATTCCTTGGATAAAACCTCCTGCTCTGTTCAACAACCGCGGTCCAGGTCAATGGTCGAAATGGATCACCGATGATTGGAATGTTTGTACTCAAGTCGGCAATTCAAATAAAGTCGTCGACGATTACAAGTATCGCCTACACGACCGAGAGCGTCGCAGAACAATATACTTCGATTCCATTCCGGATCCCCCTGCCGGAGTAGTCTCAGACACCTCCGTGTACGGTCGCCCCGCCCCTCGAGCGTTCTTCCAAGGGTTAAGAGGCGAAGACTTTGTATCGCGATGGCTATATACCAGCACCTACCCCGACGTCTCGACTATATCTCTAAACATCCCCAATCCTCTAGCTTCCTCCTTACTGCTACGAACTCGCAAGGAGGATGAGGTTCTGGATCAAGAAGAGAGTATGCTCGTCGATCATCCGCCGGACGTCGTACACGATCAAAGCGAAGACGATGAGCAATTAGAAGCGGTCTCGTTAGGAGATTCGGATAGAGGACAACTTGCAACTATTTCGTCTACTACCGGTCCCTTAAACGAATCATCGTACCTTCGGACAGCATCTTCCCTTTCGTCAGCCTCATGGGACGACGTGAAATCGGATCTATTGAAGTTGACGGAAAACAGGCCGGACATACATATTCTAGGCCTTGTACTAACTGTCACTCAAGCGGCAACTCGAATGGAACCGAGGCGCACGGTATGGATATCTACGGCATCGATCGAAAGTGCGTTAGCTTTGCGACAGTCATATGTGGGATCGGAAGGCATTGGTACTTCACAAGGATTGTTATGGGCCACTAAAGAGGAGTTCAAACAAGCATTCGCGGACGCCACCACTTCATGGTTTCCCTCTTCGAAGTCGGACTCCCCCCACCCCTCTTACCACTATATTCCCCGAAACCATTCCTCATCTTCGAGCATGAGCCGTTCGCGTTCACCGACTCGACACTCTCACTCTCCAAATATCCGCTCCCCTCTACGATCTCCTTCCTCCCCTCCATCCTTTGGAAGACATTATGGGAAGGGTAAAGCTCGAGCTGATGTTAGACCTTCAAGGGACGCAGGTTGGGAAAGGGGCCGCAGTATGCGTAGTCGTTCACGCTCCCCTCGACTTCGACGACCACATTCTCCTCAATGGACACGCTGATCGCCGTCCCCTTGGAAGGGGTACGGGCGTCAACGTCACTCCAATCGTCATTGGTCCCCCCCTCCGCGACGTCTTTCCCCTCGCCGCCGGTCTCGATCCCGATCCTGTCTGCCTTCCGCTACCCCTCTCTGCTCAACACAGACAACTTTACCACAACGTCCATCACCCGCGCCCACTCAGAGATCCATCACACCCACACTCCCCGCCCCTTCGAGAATAGCTCAAGCAGCTCCACTGCCAGGGTCAGCGGAATTCGACTTATACCTCGCAGAATTGGTAACTCTAGCAGTTGCACGGCTGCCTAGCTCAGCGCTGGGGGGCATGATCCCGACTTCGGTAACGACGCCTAACCCCTCCACTCCTCCAACGACACAAACCCCCATCGTCGCCGGTCCCTCCTCACGCCCTCTGACGTCGCGGTTGACGGAACCTGTCTTCCGTAGGCCGTTAGAAGCCAGGCTCACCAACCCTGTCACACTAGTGGATCGTCTGGCCACAGCTCCTCCTGTCATGCCGAGCGCAACGAATGAACGACTATTGGAGGACGAGGATGTTCAGGTGGATGATCAATTGGAGGAAGGCAAGGTCGAGGATGACACATCAAATACTCCGACGCGGCGCAGACGCAGACGCCCACATCGCGCTGGTCGCCACATCACTCGGGCCCTTATTCGCCGCAAGAAGAAGGACGGTACGTTCGAAGAAAAGGGATACCGCGGTTGACATTCATGGCTCCAGTCTTGCACGCGGGGGGGCACTGTGATGGGGTATGCTATCATCAATAGCGACTCCCAACAAGTCACTCTAACACATGCGCGACCGGGCCGGAGGCCACTTTATTTGTACATATTTGATTACAGCCTGCATTAGCTTGTTGGCATGTCCTTTAGGGACATGCATTAATACCATCACGTTCGTATCTCGCGCTCCTCAGTAAGGACTACGAATATCGCGATGGCTTGACCCCGGAGGCCCCCGGGCCCTGAATAGGGTCACAATTCGCCTAGCTCAGGCTCACAGAGCCTCGGAGTCGAGTGACAACTCCCCTAGCCCAGGGTTACACGGCATACTTTCGGACTGGCTCTCCCTCGAGAAGCCGTCCTTGTCCCTTATGCTATAGGGCTCTAGTACTCAGCCGATCTCTAACGAGGTAGGGCTACTACTAGAAGCCGATAGCCCGAGACCTCACTACGCGAGAACTCATACTACCGACAGGCTGCATCACAGATAATTTTGTAATTAAACTTATAATTGATGATATATATACTTTGTGTAAGCTTCAATGGTGAGGTTAAAATATACTGGCAAAACATGCAATATCCAGGGTAATAATTGTCAAAATACCTTGTTTGTGGATTGCTTTGTGCTTGTCATGCCACATCATGTGATGTCACATGTTCTGTCACATGCCTTTGGCATTTTCAACATGGCTTTTATTTCTTGTATTCTGTCAGAATGGGTGGCAAGTCTCGCTCAAGGCACCGGATCAGGGGACGTGAAAAATGACCAAGGAGCTCTATTGCCAAGCCTCAGCAGTCAGGAATACCTTCACCTGCTGAAAGAGTTCAACTTGCCTTGCAAAAACGGTTGAAGTTGATCAAGGCTACCAATATGTATGTGTTTTTAAATCCTTGGATTATTAATGATCTCAATTTTGCCTCTAGGCCAATTTTTAATGCACCATCTGGTTCTACAAGATGTATTTGTTCTCCTACTGAATATGAACATATGAATCTAGTCAAAATCACAGCTGCTGCATTGTTAAATCCAAGTATAGCTTATCTGTATACTAATTTGATTATTTCTCACATATCTCTTAGTTTTAATTGACTGTGATGTAACACACTTGAAGTCTCCAGCTCGCATTGGAACCATCTTGAAGAATCCTCAGCTAGGCCTGATTACTGTACCAACAACAGTGATTGACCTTGCTGGCAATATATTGATTTGGTATCTACCTGGCATTCTTCTATCCAATCAAAAAGTATGTGCTCAATTTCTCTATGTAATATATATGACTGATTAGATATATATAGGATGAATTATATAAGGCTACATCTTATCTCGAAAATATTCTCTCCACTGAAGGCTTGACATCCACACAATGGCGAAATAACCTCTCCAGCTGTATTTCAAAAACATCCGAACATCTCCTTCCGAGTGGATCCGTAAACCTTTCACCCGGTTGGTATGCTCAAGGCCATGGTGTAAGTCCATCATTCCTGTTGATATTTCAAATATAAATATTTTCCCACTGCAGAATGACCCTAAAGCACACCTTGTTGCTTCACTTTCTATCCGAAATAACTTTGATGCTGGAATTCAAGAGTGGATGAAAGGAATACAAAACATGGAAGAATATGCAAACAGGATTCTTGCAGTAATGCATCCAGAACTGTTCCAAGCCGGAATGCAGGCCTTGGATAAGCTCAGGAACCGGAAGGATACTGCTCCATATGCAGCTTTTTGGCAATCGGCATTCACCGGAATATGTGTACAATCAAATCGCACAACCAAAAAACACCGAGATCATAATGGCTGTTATTCATGGTACGACTTATTATTGGTTTGTGGAAAAGCAGAGAATGCAAAGCTCAAGATTCCAGAACTTGGAGCAGAGTTTCATTATGCTCCTGGTACTGGTGTTCTTCTCTGTGGAAACATGCTTGTACATGAAGTTGAAGGCTGGGGAGAGGAGGAACGGGTATGCTATGCACATTTTATGCGACATGCAGTGTTGAAACGACTTGGCATTCCGTTGCCAGGATACGCAAATATGAATATATATATATAGCATAATAGTGTATTTTCTACTCTACTGCAATTTGATCACCTCCTCTCAGTAAAATGTCCTTGTCTTCAGAAGATACGCCAGTTGCTCTACATTTGCGTGCGTAACTCCTGCTTTATTTAAACTTATATATTCTTACTGCTTTTATATAGGACTTGGTAGTTTACAGAATGAACATCACCGTGCTGAGGCTCGCTACCAACAGTCACTAGAAAAAGCTAAACAAATAGAACTCAACCGAAAAAAAAAAAAAAAAAAAAAAAAGAGGTAGTAAAAAAGTTAGTTGACATTAAATATATGATTTGAATCAACTTACGGAACTTATTGATAGGTGATGAAGATGCTGCCACAGCTGATGCAAAGGCTGCCCAACAATTGATGCAAGATATCGAAAAAGATATAGATGCTATCAAAGAAAGCCTTGAACAGCTTGCAGAGGCTGAACAGCAAAAACAAAAAAAACGAGCATTTATGCAGAAGGCTATGGACCAACAGGCTGCTGCAGTAGCAGAAATTATTGCTGATAGAGAACGTCGTATTGCAAGTACCCAGGAAATCACCACTAATGCTGAGCAAGATGGCGATAATGATTTGCTCAGTCCTTTAACTTCATCATCCTCTATTTCCCAAAATATGGAGGTTGACGATGCAGGTCTTGAGGCAAATGATGAGGATAAGGAGATGAATCTATTGACAGAAGAGGACAAAGCAGCATGTAAGTAGCCTTTATGCTAGCCTTATTTCAATATTAATATTTCTTAGTAGTAACTACTGTCCGTCTTAGTGACCTTGAGCTCAAACCAACTGGAGTCATCCCTGGACATGAAATTGGTGATGAAGGTAATGCTCCCATCAAACAAGGTAAGCTGTTCATACTATGAAATTTGTATTATTCTGAAAATTTCATCCTGGACAGGTTTCGATAAGAATCTCAGTCTAAAGCGCAAAGCCAGTGCAGAGTCTGTTGACAATGCTAGCACTCTTGACCATGACTCTGGCCCCTCAAGGAAGGTGAAGGTGAAGGGAAAAGGAAAAGGAAAGGAGGGGGCTAAAGAACAAAAAACAGACAAGGCCATAGCTGATGAGAAAGATATCGGTGAGTTGGGAAATATTTTCACAAGGCATATCAAGAACTAAAAGGCATAATAGACATCTCTATACGGAATACTCTTGAAGAAGCCAAACAAAAATCTGAGCGAGGTATGTTAATCATTTAATAGAAAGTTATATTGCTTAATTTTTCAATAGTACATGGCCTTCAAAATCTTGAAAATTGGCTTGAAGGAACTGAAGCTCATTTGAACGATGAATTCAAGAATAAAATTCGAACTGAACAAGATTTTCTTCCAGAGGCAGCCACTATGTCCCGGCACCTTGCACTCGAGGTCTTGACCACCAACCGCAACAACACATTTTGCATTTACCACACCCACAAAGACAAAGTAACCAAAAAATGGAATGGAATGCCAAATGGACATAACGCAATCGAAGGAGTCATCGCAGAACGAGCTGCCAACAAGAAAAAATCAGACAAAAGCACAAGGCAGGATATCGAGGAAAAATGTTTTAGCTGTGGATGCCGTGAAGATGATGCTCTTTTAGGCTTTATCATCTGGAAGACTTGGACAGTCTCGGAGGTCATCAAGGGGGCTATTGTCACTGAAGGCTTCAGCAAGGAGGAGATTTTGACACCTAGAGATCGACTTTTCATTATTCAGGCCTTGTGGGATAGGTTTGGACTGACACTGGATGATTTTTACCATGGCAGTCTCAAAGCTGATGAAGTCAAATTTTCACGCAAACTTATCAAGAAATCGGTCAGTTTTTTGATTGACAAGTACAACAAGTTAGAGGAAGGAGAGGAGGAGGAAAAAGTTACCATAGCATGGTAGATATAGAAATTGGCTAGCTACAAATATTTTTACATATCAGAATTTTGACTTTCAGTTGAAATAAGCCATCTGAAATGTGGCCAGGATAGTTGTAATAAATTGTTGTGACCAAAGTGATGACATTTGAAATAAACTGTCTAGAGTATGGCCAGGACAGTTGAAATAAACCATCCAAAATATGACCAGGATAGTTGTAATAAACTATCCTAACTAAGGCCAGGACAGTTGAAACATACCATCTGATATGTGACTAGGATAGTTGTAATAAACTATCCTAACTAAGGCCAGGACAGTTGAAATAAACCATCTAAAATGTGGCCAGAATAGTTGAAATAAACTATCCTGATTATAACAGTAGCTCCCACACCTCTAGCCTTTCCCTCACGCTCAATTGGTAGAAGAAACCATTATCTACATTATCTGCATGAGCACTCAAAATAGTTTGATTGAACTGTCTTGTATTTTGTGCAGCCCGCAGTGCCCGCTGTATTCAACCGGTTGTATGAGAATAAAACAGCGGGCTGTATCTGTTTGTAACAGTATTTGTCTAGCAGGTATTCGGAAAGGACCCACCGATCATAGGGCTAGGTGGACAATGTCGACGGTGCCCAACATCCTATAGGGGACTCGCATCATGCAATTCTAACTTGAAGTGACTTGGCCCGCACGTAAGGGGCTCTTGTCTCGTTCCTGTTCGGTGTTAGGTCATGCTCACTCGGGTTTGACCGACTTTTTCGCTAGCCTTGAATGTTTGAACCCTTACGCCGACGGGTCCGAAGCCCGGAAAACATGTACCGTCAGGCAAACAACAAACCGCGATACACATACTCGTACAAGGCCAGACAGAACTTCCACATTTTTCACCCCTGCCTGTACACAATCTAACCCTTTACTCTGCCACGACAGAAACCTTCTCAATATTCCAGTAGCTCTCCGCATATTCGTTGATAGCGCGATCCGAGCTGAACTTGCCCATCTGGTAGAGAAAGATTAGTTTGTGGAGAGATGACGTTAGAGACGGCTAGAATAATATCTTACCTTGGCGGTGGTGCGAATAGATTTCTTGACCCACTCGTCCCTGTCACTGTACGCCTCGTCGACCATTCCCAACGCCGCGATATCTGAAACACAACCTCAATATTTTTATACTTATTGATGAAGGAGTCGACCCACAAGAATCGAAATCGTCTGAGAGCAGGTAGTAGTCGCCTTGACGAATGGTGTTGAGCAACCTGTAACATATCGAGTCAGAGAATTTCAAGATAAGTGATGCTGAGTGAGGAGGACACTGACGGGTCATAGACCACACCATCACCGAAAAGACCAGCGGATACCTGGTCGAGAACATGGGCGAGAGCAGGGCACTTTTGCTCGAGGGGAATGGGATGGTACATGTGCTGGTACCTCAGATCCTCCACGGCACTGACAGAAAAAAAAATATGTCAGGAGTCGTCGTTTACGCGCATACAGCTGACGTACGGGGTAAGATGCCCAAAGAAGACTGCACGTTCAAAGACAAGCCAGTTCAGAAACACATATGAAAAGAAGAGAGGACTGGTATACTGACAGACGTTGCTTTCCCCAACCTCCTCCGCGATCTCGATATTCGCGCCGTCGACCGTTCCCAGGAGCAGCCCGCCATTCAAGCAGAACTTCATGTTCGATGTACCGGACGCCTCGGTGCCGGCGGTGGAGATATGCTGGCTTATGTCGGAGGCGGGGATGAGAACTTCGGCGAGGGAAACAGAGTAGTCGGGCAGGAAGTAGAGCGTGAGGTAGTCCTTGGTGTCGGGATCGGCGTTGATGATGCGGGCAACGTTGACGATGAGGCGAATCGTCTGCATGTTTAAGTCAGTAAGATAAGTCAAGGGAAAGTTCAAGGGTACGAGATGTACAAGTTTCGCAATGTAATCTGTGGGGTAAATGCGGTCAGATACGTATTATAAGCGCCCTCAATCAGGGGAGGATGGTGGAATACGCACACGCGGGTGCTGCCTTTCCAGCGAAAAAAACGACACGGTTGTTGACCTTTGTCCTCTGCGTGGGAGTCATGTTCTTCAAGGTGAGGTACCTCTACAAGTACACATGAGCAACTACCAACGAACGAGTACAAAACAAATACGTACGTGGATGACTCCCAAGATATTGAGCGTTTGGCGCTACGGGGCCCGTCAGCTCCCGCAACCGAAGGTGGAGCCCGCTACCAACGCACCTTGTACTCATGCAAACGCTGGAACCAAAAATCTTATCAGCCGCCACACGAAGAACAAGATTTAAGTACAGCCATAACGCACCTTAATCTGCACATCGAACAGTGCATCGGTATGAATCAGCAGCCCGAGCGTCTGCTGGACATAGTGCGCCAAGCGCTCCTTGTTGCGCAGCTTGATCGCCGCCCACTCCTTGCGGAACGCTTTGTCCTCTGCGAAGGGCAAGAGCCCTTCGAGCTTGGTGAGATCTTTAAGCCAAACATTCTTGTCGAGCTTGAGTACTTTGGAGATTAGCGCGCTGAGCTCGGGGTTGCACTATCGGAGACGGCGGAGCGTGAGCTCATGAGACAGAAAGGACGCCGAATGGGAGATACCTGATCGAGCCATCTACGGGGAGTAATGCCGTTAGTGACGTTCCCGAACCTTGAATGCCGAATCAGCCCGTCTGTCTCTGGAAGATCAGCGAGAGAAGTTCTACTTGCTGATACCCTCAAACTCGACGAAATCCTTCAAAATTGTCGTCCGAACTAGGTCACTGTGTAACTATCCAGGCGAACCCATCAATCACCGTGTACACGAAAAAACAAGGCAATCATACCTCAGCCACACCGTTGACCTTGCGACTCCCTATCAAAACCTCCATGACATACCGTCATACAACCGATGAAAAGAGTACTACATACCGATGCAAGCAAGGTGTGCCATTCGGACCTGCTTTGGCTGGCCCTCTGTTCAACAATGAGAAACCTGCAGCACAACAAATGGCGAGGAAGATGGTGATACCTTCGATCAGCGACATACGCGCGAGCCTGTCTCGGTCTCCAGGGAACTTTCTTTCGACGGCTGCGATGACGGCTACTGATTAAATACAAATATCATGAGTGATGAACGAAGCTTGCCTTGGAGGAAGAACCTTCGTTGTAGGAGATGTCAACGCTAAAGAAATCAAACCATGGTGTGAAAAGGCTCACAAATTCTGAAACAGCGTCAGAAAGTATGAAGTAAGAGGAAAGGCGCAGGGACTCACGATGTCATAGATGATCTGCATATGCCTAGGCAACAGATGCTCGATCAACGGGACCGGCCACTTCTCCAGCGCTTCCTATTTTCACAGCCCATAGACGATGAGCGTTCGCTGTAAGGTGTAGTGCGAGAGCAAAAGACGCACAGGGAGCACAGTGTGGTTGGTATAGAAGAATGTGTTCGTCACAATCCCCCATGCGGTCTCCCAGGACTGGTCCTCCTCGTCGATTAGGATGCGCATCAGTTCCGGAATCGCGAGAGTTGGGTGGGTCTGTTGGTCACGCAGTTCGAGTGAGTAACAGAATCGGGCATGGCGGGAAGCGGCAGGGCCTACATCGTTGAGCTGAATTGCAGCAACTAGAGGCTTCGGTCACAATGGGTCGAGAAGTGCGGGAAGCGTGTAGGATACATACAGTCGGGGAACTCGGTTATGGGTTTGTTGAGGTTTCTGAAGCGACGGAGGATGTCTGCCAGGCTGGCAGCGGTCCAGAAGCTGTTTCAAGAGGAGGTGAGGAACACTGTCGAAGGCAAGGCAGGAATGGGCAAAGACTAACTATTGTTGTTTGAGACGGAGCTCCTTTCCAACTGCATGAAAGTCAGTGCATCGTACATAGGCGACAATAAGGAACAAGGCCCTCACATGTCCTGTGTCGGCAAGGATAAGCAATGAGCTAGGAAGAAGGCTGGAAGGTATGAACGAACGTATGATCGTTGGGATAGAGCACCGACGTGATGGCTGCAGCACTGTTCGACGATTCAATGGCACCCTCGTAGTTGCCAGCTAAAGTAAAAGACTCGATCAGCAGATCGACGCGCATATGGTACCCGACACGCACCGTTAAACGAGTTCAAATCGAAGCCCCGCTTGGGTTTACTCTCCCAGAGCCTCAGGTTGTTCGTGGTCCGCGTCCCGTAACCAGGAATCATAACATCATACGCAATAGCCAGGACTTCCTGGCCGCCGATCCACTGTGCGCGACCGGTGCCGTCGTGAAGCCGTTCTGCACGCCCGTAGAAGCGCACGTCGTAGGCAACATCGAGGCGCGGGAGCTTTGGATGTTCGTCGGATAAGGCACTATGCGGGGTAAAACGGAGCGTACCTCCCACGGATTTTGATTTTCCAGCCAGGGATCAGGCGCCTTATCGCCACCATAATTAGCTGAGTGCCTGATTAGCTTTGAATTGGTACTCACCTCAAGCTGGTTGCCTTCGGGTGAGATCAACTGTTGAAAGATCCCATACTTGTAACGCAAGCCGTAGCCCCAGAGTGGCAGTTCCTGTCAAATGTCAAAGGTGGATAAGTCGACAGTGGATGAAAGCAACAACACAACAACGACACATGACGCACGAACCTGAGACGCAGCCGAGTCAAGATAACATGCTGCGAGACGGCCGAGGCCACCATTTCCGAGGGCGGCGTCACGTTCCTGCTCGAGGATGTCTTCCATAGTGAAGCCGAGGCCTTTGATACTGTCCTTGTACTGATCCTTGAGCCCAAGGTTGAGCAGCTGGTGGAAGAAGAGCATTGATGTAAGCGAGGCGCGAATTCCGCGGGAGATGAATCCCGTACCGCATTGTCCAAAGTACGGCCCATGAGGAATTCGAGGGAGAGGTAGTAGGCCCGTTTGGGCATCCCGCGAGTGTATTGGAGTTGGGTTTCATTCCAATTGACCTATAATGAGATCTATCAGACCTCGATGAGGGTGAGAGTGGTAATAAGAGCCTCTGACTAGGAGGTTGTCTCGAACTGATAAGGCCGCGGCCTGGTAAGCACCGAGATCGTCTTCCGGGGAGGTATTTCATGAGCAGGCATTTCAACTATATGCGCATATACTCACCGAGATTGTACGGCTGGCGCGCGAGCGAGGTCTGCACATGGTTCACGAAGGACTTGGTGATGGAGTCAACGTCTAGATTAAGTCCGCCAGGTCGGCGTTAGGACTTTTGTGCGGAGAAGGTGGACAGACCTTTATCGACGCTCCTCATGCTCGACTTCCACGCTTTCTCGTCTCCCCTGGGCCATTTCTCCTTCCCAGACGCGTCTTTCTCTGGTAGATAGCCTGTGCGACGAAAAAGGTTGTGTTATGCTGGGTGGGGAACTCCATGGGGAGCATCAATTTTGCTTACCGGTCAATGTGCGGACATGGCGGCGGGGGCGGGCGGGTTTGCCAATTGTCTTAGGATCAATAGTAGAGGTCATGATGGGGGTAGAAGATAGAGGGACCCTCGATTGTGTGTAAGAGGGATGGATGTTCTTATAGGTTTTTGAAGAGATCAAAACTGATTAGAACATCGACGTCATTCATGCCAGTTTTCTGAAATAAGGTTTCAGCTACCTTTGGAACACGTCTCGTCCTTCCTGTTACACTTCGCATACCGGCTGCACAGCTCTTCCAACCTCCATTTTTCTGCTGAAGTCCCTTCTTTCAATTGGACTCTTTCACTTATTTCGTGATACAGCGTACTAGGGCTGAGATACGGCCCGGTGATGCGGAGATAAGGGATGGTGCAGGTGGGGCTGAATACTAACAATGCGTTGAACGTTGAGGCCACGGACACAGTGACGAACGAGATGAGATCTACGCGAAAATGGTTGTTCGGATCATCAGATTGGTAGGCAGGTCGCGTAGATGACTCGGAAATTGAAGTGTCTGTACAGTACCTACACACAACGCATTGCGAGTTCAACACAGGGGAACAAATCCGTCATTCTGGAGGGGCTATATAGTAACGAATTTGAAGCCTCGATTCACTTAGTTGATCGATTGAAGACCCAGGGGTGCAACGTAGGTGCGCTGAAAGGCACTTTTAGATTAGTACTTTGTCCGCGGAAATGACAGGACGGCCCCGATGCTCCTTCAGGAACGGACCGCGAAATGGATACAGACCTCGGAGTTGTATGATTTGGGCACTGACGGCGTCCCATCCGACACCGTCCGCTCAGGGTTTAAGATATGCATGATGACAGGTTCAAAGAAAAAACAAAGCCAAAAGCGGGATGGTAATTTGAGAAGGTAAATAGTGGATGGCGCACATGCAGGAGCGAGTACTTATAGTAGCGCACCAGCGGCAGCACATCTCCGGGGGTAGAGGACAGGGGGTGGGGACCGGACCGAAGGTAGAATGTCCGAATGCGGAAACAGGAATGATGAAAGGAGAACGAGTAGAGTGAGTGAGTGTGAGCCGCCGCACCGATAGCGCGGTCGAGCTGGGTGGTCCGTAGCATAGCATGGGCAACGAGCACGAACAGAAGAGACGAAAAGATGATGGGCGAAGAAATATAGACGAGATAGGGACAGTGAGAGGGACGACGGTAATGGCACTGCATATCGATGAAAGTTGAGATCATGAACGATAAATGAGACGTGGATAACGAAAAATAAGTCGTAGCGGGGTATTACTTGAGTTCCGTCGGCGGCAACGAGTTCCACTTGAGGGTATATTGTAAATGGATGGGAAAGGACTTCCTGTATGCCGTCATTAATGCTATACAAGAGATGGACAAAAGTAGCCGACGTACGATAAGCAAGGGGGTGCACATCGAACCCCGAGTGGTGATGATGCTCCTACTCCTGGGCACTCGAACTGGTATCTTCAGTACTTGTGGATATATTCGAGTCCGGCTGGACAGTCGGTTTCTCGTCGGTTTCTTCGTCCAGCTTCTCCACAGCTGGAACCTCGCTCTTCGCATCATCTGAAGCCAAGGTCGTCAATCATCATTGTAAACGTCACTCATGATGTCTTTACCTGCTATAGGACCAGTAGCTTCACCGGATATATCCTCAATCGCTGTTGGCTCTTCTTCAACGACGAGATTCGTTTCGGAAGGTTCCTGTTCTGCTCCAGCAGGCGCAACTTGCTCCTCTTTCACGACTGGTGCAACCTCCTCCACAACGGGGAAAGCCTCTTCTTTAACAGCAGCAGCCTCCTCGGCAACCGGCACAGCCGCCTCGTCCGCAAATGCAGCCGCAGCCTCTCCCTCTTCAATCGGTGCATCCTCGTCCACGGCAGGCACAGTAAGCCCCACCTCATCGATCGGTTCTTCCCTCGCGGGCTCCTCCGATGCGGGCACTTCAACGACAGGCTCATCTACCGAGGCGGACTCTTCCACAACTGCGGGTTGTGCTTCGGCTTCGACAACGGGAACACGGGGCGTGTCGTTGTGAATGAGTCCTTTCTCAGGTTCAGGCTCTGCAGGCGCTTCTTCAGATGTTGAGACGGCCTTGGCAAGCAGTTCCTCGGCTGTAGCGAGAGGTTCTGACGCAGCAGAGATATCGACAGCGGCTTCTTCGACAGACTCCCCAGGTACGGCAGCGGTGGCTTTCGGTTCCTCTGTTTCAGTAGGGGTCGCCTCAGGGGTGGCTTCAACCTCTGACGCGGCGTCCTCTTCATCATGGGAAACCTCCGGTGCTGCTTCGGCTTCAACCACCTCTGCCTCGGAAAGAATAGCATGAGGCTCAGCTGCATGGGGTTCCGGAGCGGGTTCCTCGGTATGGACCTCTGGCGCAGCTTCAACGTCGACAACCTCGGCGTCAGCAATGGATATTCCCGCGGGGGGCTCGGCTGCCTCATCCTTGGGAGTAGGCTCAACGTCGACCACTGGTACCTCCTCGATTTCCACAACAGGAACGGGAGCCTCCTGGGCCTCGGATTCTGGAGCAGGTGCAGCGTTAATGGCGTCGCCCACAGCGACAGCGGACAGAGACTCTTCAACAGGAGGTTCTGGTGCTGCTTCTGGTTCCGCGTCCTCTCCAACAGTGGGAGTGGCTTCGACAGTTTCCTCCGGCCTCTCCTCAATAAATTCGGGAACAGCCTCAGGTTCGACGACTGCAGTTGGGGTAGGCTCCGCGATGCCTTCGGCAGGAGCTTCGGGAGCAAGTCCCGGTTCTGTGGTATCGGGCACAGCGGGGGCAGCGGGAGTGGAGGGCCCCTCGACGGCCTCTTTCGCAACAACCTCCAGTTCAACGACTGCAACGGGGGAAGGTTCGACGACATTTTCCGCAAGAGCCTCTGAAACAGCTTCGACCTCAGCCACACTGGGTTCGGCGGCTACAACGGGTGATGGCTCTTCCTCAATAGCTGACGGGGCGGCCTCAACCTCATCGACAACCGCAACGGGCACGGGCTCTACGGGCTTCTCGACAGCAGTCTCAGGCTCAGTTGCCTGACTCTTCATAGGTGTTGCTTCATCAGCTTGAACTTCAGGAACGGCGGGTGTAGGCTCGGCAGGCTCGGGAGCTGCGGGCTCAGTTGCTACAAGAACAGCAGGAGTGGGCTCGAATGCCTCCTCCAAGTGCGCTGCTGCAACTTTGGTGGGCTGTTCCTCGACGGCAGCGGAGGTTGACTCTGTGGGTTCTTCATCGGCAACGCCTTTCGCATCAACCTCCTGTGGTGGTCCGTTGGGGTCAGTTGCGCTCCGGAGATCCCTTTCGGAGATGATACGCGCGGGCTCTTGTGGCTGGTCGACGGTTTGTGTAGATGCAGGAGCTGGTACAGCTGCTTCTTCCGCTTTGGCAGAGCCATTTGATGCCGACGTCGACCCCTCAATAGGGGCGGGTGTCTCCGGCTTTACGACTGGCGCGGCCGTCGCAGGTTCAGGGGCAGCGGCTGGTAAAGAGAGAGAGGGAGTCCCGTTTTCAACTGCTGCGCCATTCTCTGCGGGGGTCTCAGACGCAGGCTCCTCTAGCTTAGCGTCATTTGAAGAAATGACAGCGCCAACGGCGGCAGCCCCAATGACAACGGCAGGGGCTGCAGCTGCATCAACACCTTTGCCCTTGTTCCCGCCCTCATCTACACTCTTCTTCACTGCATCTACCGACTTTTGGGGCACCTCGGCAGACTTCTTTGGTTTGGGTGATGGAATCCTCACTCGAACCGTACCCGAGTCCGCCTTCCCCTTTGTCTTCGCCTGTTTCTGCTCCTTCTCCTTCTCCTTCCCCTCATCTTCCTCCGCCAGGATCTCGCCCATCTCGCCCACCTTCAGGCCCTGCCCGACCTTTTTCTTGCTCTTCGTCTCCCTCTCAGACGACATGGACGCGCGCCCCGATGTGAAAAAACTAAGGCGCTTCAGCGTTGAGCTGAACGTGATGTCCGACTTGAACGACTTGGGAGATGATGGGCGAGCGCGACGAGCGGAATCCGGGGACGTTGCAGTGGACGTCTCGGGCGACACGGGCGTCGGCGGCGCAGGGCGCTTGAACGTCTGCTCAATCACAAGCCATTCAAGGCGCTTCCCGTCCACCTCGACGCCAGCGAGTGTCGATCTAAGCTTACAGATAATGAACGCGGGCCAGGTCGACGAGATGGGATCCAGCAGGGCGTCACTCCAGAAGTCAATGAAGGCTTCATCTAGCTGGGTCAACGAGACGTGGGTGGATTTAGAGACGGTTTTGACTGGTTCTTCAGGCTTGGTGGGTTCGGCCTTGACGATCGTCCGCGGTGTCTCCAAAGATTTGCGACCGTTGACGAGGGCGGCAACTATAGGCTTGGGGCGGGGGGGCACCTTGGGCACAGTGACCTCCATGTCTTTGTCCTTCTCCATGAGTGTGGCAGCAAGTGGTGGTTTCTCTGACGCGTCCTCAAAGAAACCTGAGGTAGAGAATGTGGCCCAATCAGTTCCGATCGCGCTGGACGATGGTGTGATGACGGGATCTGCGGCAGGCTTTGTGTGCTGGGAGATCCCGTTACTGATCGCTACCGGCGTCTTAGTGGCAGTTGCCCTGTCCCCACCGTCCAGTGAGAAAGAGCGTCTGTGGGAGGACGGCATGAACAGATTGAGAGTGGGTGAGGTTGGTTCCTTGGCACCGTTATCAATAGGAATGAGGGAGAAGAAGCGGAGGGTCTCATCAGTGAAGATGTGACTGAGTCCAGGGTAGGCACCTGGGGAATGATCGCTGTCGTCGGTGCCTGCCTTTTTGACAGCCTCCCAGAGAGCGGCGTGTTCCCCTGCGTCGACGGCAGCTTGAGCTCTGAATGCATCTGAGATGAGTCGCAACGGATGATGCGTAGGTCGATCGGCAGAGGCTGATAGCTCGGTTTCAATGCGAACAAACAATGCCTCGTATCGACGAGTAGAGAAACGGGGGCGAGAGAGAAGGTCCGCGTCAGAGGAAGGAGTTTTGTTGTAAGGATAGTGTTTGACCAGCTCTAGAAGACGCGTGGGCATTCTTGCACCAGCGGCCTCGTCCCTATGACATAGTTAAAAACTAGGACAGATATCAAAGCCTGTGCGACATACCTGATACGTGAAAGAAATAGATGCTCCAGGATGCGACCCGTACGCTCCCACCTGTCGTAGAATGTGGACCAGTCATCGTTGTCGTGTGCCCTCTGGACAGTCAGAAGCCAAAGACCGAAGAATTTCGACAGCTTGCTCCCCGAAATCCCATTCGCTTCCGCATGGGCTGCGAGCGAGGAAAAGACTTCGAGAGTGGCTGTCAGCAGTTCGAGGTGAGAAGCTGGGAGTGCAGGACCAAGGATCGTGGAGAACCCATTTTCTGGATAATTCGATGACTGCTCGGCGTCAAAGAAGGTCTTATACCAGGATTCTTCTTTACCGAACGAATTTCCCTCCAGCTTCAAGTGCCTGAGACCCCAACGAAGAACGGCTGCCACGTCATGGGGAGACCGGGTAGAGGATATCTCGGATTCAAATGCTGCGACGAATGCGGAAGATGTTGGAGCGAGCGTGGTTATGGGACTTTTTGGGGCCAAAGATTGGATAAAGAGTGATATAAGCTTTCTTTGTACTTCTGGTGAGGCAGAGTACCAATGTGGGTGCATTATTCCGAGGGATTCGAGGCCTGTCCCATCAATCAGTACGAGACGTAATGGCACTGCTGTCCAACGTACCTCGCGCTGTGATCGCCTGTGAACATGCGCGAACTAGTATAAGAGTCTCCAATGGATTTAGGCGACGACTTCCAATGACCGCGTCCGACAGAAGGATCTGAGCCTCGGGGTCCGCCTCGAATACCACGCCTAACGCACGAGAAGCCGACTCGTCCTTCGGACCAGGCAGATTCAGCGAAAGATGCGGTACATCCTCACGCTTCTCAGTAGCCTCGGGAGAAGCAGGATAAGATTTTGATTTGAAGAGAGTAAAGCCCACATCCTTCTCCTTCCCTTGACCTTTCCCATTGGCAACCTCTGGGAACTTCGTGGCACTCGGCGACACTGATTCGAATTTTCCATCCAAAAGTTCAGAGTCAGACTGCTGGCCGAGTGAACGTGGAGATTCCTTGTCGTCCTTCTTACGTCCAAACACTTTCGACAGAAACGAGGGCATGGCGTGGCCTTAATAGAACGACCTACATAGCCGAGTAAATCAAGGCGATCCTGATGATGAGCCTCATAAAATTGAGAAGAAACTTACAAATTAGTACAGACCAGAGGCCAACGTCCAAGTTGCCAGAGGCCGCTGCTGGAGAAAGTGAGGGGCGCTCAAGGTCAAGTTCTTGACAATGAAAGAAGACCTTCAACATGCCACGTGCCCACGGCTCGGTTGCCTCATGTTCCGTCCCAACCGCAACTGTCAACAACCACTATTAAAGACCCTCTTAACACTAGCAATGCGGTATAACTTTCATTGTGTAAAATGACGGCGCTTTGCTGCCGTTCTACACCCGTAAGGTAAACTGTAAATGATGCGATATCTCCGTCAATCTCTGGTGGGTAGCAGTCTTCGGACTGCCGTGGGGATCTCAAGGCCGACTACGGTCTTGTTTTATGCTGAGAATAATATAAGTAGCAGAGAAGGAAAAGTCGTTCGCCCCCATCCACAATACGGACGGTCTTAATTTGAGAAGGCGGGACAGTGCATTTGAAGGGGTGTTGTTTGAGCCTATCTCGACATGTACATTCAATCAGCGACCAAATAACAAATTGCGACGTTTGCCTCCTGTTCAACTCCGAACGCGACAACCTCGGTGTTCGACGTTCAAGAGGACAATCACCACCTGAAACCTAAAACCCTTTCCAGTCCGCAGAGTCCCGTTCCAGTTCCAGTCTCCCATAACGTCTATTCAACCAGCATCAGCAATCGTCGTTGAGGGATGACGGCCTCACCGGAAGTGTCTGGGTAATGGACTCTGAGGCGCGCGCAACCCCATGCTCGCCACAACAGAAACGTCGACTTCACGAACAGCCTTGAAAAACTTAGTGGAACGGTCGCCAGCACACAAACGCTAAACCTCACTGAGGGGGGAGCGTGGCCGCAAGAACCAACGCGACATAGTCACTTAGAGCCTTTGTGAACTTGGAATAACAATCATGTAGAACTGCGGTGACAGCAGCCACTAAAATGCAGAGGGTGCCAGAGGTAAAGGCCCAGCCTGAGCCGCGGCCTGTCCATGCTGCCCTGGACGTACTTTAAGCCAAGAATAATCACGCAGTAAAACAGACAGGTGATCAGGAGGTGGGTCAACTTGGATCTTAGGGAACGCGTGCATCGTGGCGGACATCAAGGTAGCGGGAGTGGCAGCTGTTTTCGCGTTCCATAACACGAGACACTCTCCAGTTGTCAGCGTTGAGGTTTCTTGAAAGACAAGGAGGGTCCGTAGGTCCGTCACATCCACAAAAAAGGTCGACCCAACACATTATGCTGGGCCCATCCTGGCACACCTAGTGTGCAGTAGAGGCTGCACCTCTGAGGCAACAGCTGAAGTGTGTTGTATGCTGGGTTATCCGTGTCTGAAGGGAGCGAATTTCTGTAGTATGGTTTTCGAAGGGAGGCCAATGCCAAGCAAGCGTATAAGGCGTAACTGAAACAAGCGGGCAACGAGAAGAGGGCTCGGAAGAGGACAATTCACCACGGTTGAAGTCGCAACTTCCAAAAAAGGGTCGGACACCTCGTTTGTTTGGGCTCACTCCGACGCCACTTCGCAAAAGTCATTTTGATGCTCGCTGATCGTAGCAAAAGCAACCCAATTATCTTTTCAAAAGAGTTATATTATTATTAGCAGGATAAAACCGCCCAACGATAGTAATAGAGCAAGGAGGAATAGATAAATACGCGTGAATGCAAGTGTGATGGGGGGGATAGATCGAGCAGAGTTGAAAGAGGTCAGCTACTGGTACTAAAAATACGAAAAACAAGGTAGTTGTGGGTAGTATTGAAACAAGCAGTGGTCAGACTTAACAAGCAAAACAAAATAGCGAGGATGCCGAGAGGGGAGTATGATTTTCGTCGCCTATAACGGTCTCCGCATGTCATGAAAACACAGTGAGAGAGGGAAGGAGAGATTAGTGGAATATAATTATTGGATTCGTTGTGCGTTGATTAGATCACGGGATGAGAGGGATATCGTAGGGTGGTGTGGAAAGGTCTGGTGCAGCATAGGGGGTGAAGAACATAGTTAGGAGGCGTCCAGGCCCCTCACAAAGCGAGTGGCGAGTTTTCAGCTCGCTTACAGCGTCGCGTGCTGGGAATGGGAATAATAGCCATCGTCATCCATGCCCTGAAGCACGAACTGACTCTGGTCCTGGATGCTGCCATCCATCGGGAAGACACCATTTTGATGGGAGACAGGCGCCTGGTGCCCGTACTGCTCGTTCCCGTATTGAGATGGCAGCTCGGTGGTGAAAGCCGCTGGCGAATCCGTCTGTATGAAAGGCGAGTCTGTGCGATAGCTCGATGGTTGCTGGTTGCCATCCATGTTCATGCTCATCATCTGCCTCATCTGCTCCTGCATCCCGCTCATGTTCGAGTTCCGCGAATCTGACCTGCGTATATTCTGTTGGGGGTATTCCGCCCCAAGGGGCATTGAGAACGCCGACGGGCTTGAATGCGTCGAGCCTGCACGGGAAGACGAGCCATACGCGTAGGGATGGTAGCCCCTCCCACCTCCCAGGACCAGTCCTCCCGAACTGCCAGGTGAGTCGCCACTCTGGAAGTCAACGCTGTTCGCCGTCAGAGGCCTTCGGATGGGTTCTCCATTACGCATCATGGAGGGAGTCATGCTGCGGTGACGTCGTATTGGACCAGGTCCGGTGGAAGAGGCGGCAGACTCAAGCATTCCGGGGGGATACAGTGTTGCATGATCAAAGGCTTGCTTATGCGAGGGTGCGGATATAGATGTGACATAATCATCGCCGAAACCGGAAGACGAGACTGAGGAAGACGAAGAGTGCGTACGATAGCCAGAGGGGGCGGATGCCAGCGAGGAGCGGTTACTGCGGATGTGGGGGATGGACCCAGGAGGAGGCGATGGTGCGCCAAACGCAGGGCTCGGCTGAGCACGGACAGCCCAGGTCGGATCGAACTCGCTCTGCTGCTGATGGTTGGTCGCGCTCATGGCAAAGTTGTTGGGATTCTGATAATATAGGTCCTGTCCAAACGTTTGGCCCATGCCATCCGTGCGCATAATCAGGCCCTCCTCATCGCCAGATACATCATGCAGGTCACCCTGGACCTCCACTTCGCAAATCTGCGGATCGATATCAGCCCCGTACCCCAATGACGAACTGCCTAGAGCATTGGCATTGAAGTCCGCCATCCCCATCCCCATCGCCGTCCCACCAAACATTCCCAGCCCCAGCTGATTAACGTTGGCCGAAAACCGCGACATATCCTCGCCCTCGAGCTCGTCGAAATCGCTCTCCACACCACCTCCGTCCCCACCCATACTAGTTCCGCGTCCATCCGCACTACCCCCGCTCCCACTCCCTTCGCCATCATCTCCTCCGTTGTCAATCCAATCGCTGACACCGAGACCCAATGCACTCGTGCCCACTGGCCCATTGGAACCGCGCCCATGCGTCCGCAGGTGCTGATTAAGGTTATCGCTCCTCGAGAACCGCTTTTTGCACTGCGGGCAAGCGTATGGCCGCTCCATGGTATGCGTTCGTAGATGCCGTTTCAGGTGCTCCATCCGCTTAAACATCCGGCCACAGGAGAAAAGGGGGCACACGAACGCTTTCGTCTTTGGCACCGACGAGTCCGTTCCATCGAATGACTGAGAATGGGGCTGCTGGGATGGCTGTTGTGCGAAGGGCGTGACATTGAAGCCGCCCGACACAACGGAGGCCGTGGTTGCTGGAGGGGTGGCCAAAGGATACGTGTGTCGGTGGGGCTGTTCCTGGCTTCGCCCCCTTTGATGGCCCCTCAACGGGCCGCCGCCACCAGCCGACAAGAAACGTTGCGCCTGAGTCTGCGGCTGTCCACCTTCGCTGTAGTACACACCGACCTCCCCGGTCGGTTGCGTCGGCCTCGGCTTGCGTATCACCCCATCGCCAGAAGCAAGCTCCCCTCGGGCCTGCATCAAGAACATATCCGCAGCGCTCACCGAATCTGTGCCGGAAGTATATTCGTCCCCCCGTTCCCGGCTAAGACTGAGGCTCCCATACCGCTCCCCAAGGCCAGCGCTCACGCTCCGCCCTCGCTGCTCGTCTTCCCGGTTCTTCGTCCCCTTCTTCTTCCGCAGCTTGTACGTGGGGTTCCCCCCTATCCATGAACTGCCCAGCCCGATGGTCCCCTGCAGCGCGGGAGGAAGGTTCTGCCGCCTGTCGTCGGCGTCGGTGCCACCCATCACCTCGTCAGCGTCGCTGGCTTCGCTATCGTCCGGCGCACTAGCATCGCCGCCCTCCTCGGTCCCCGACCCATTGGCAGGCATGCGGGCGCCCTCCTCGATGATACGGACAGCCGCCTCCAGCTCGCCTTCCCCCTCGCGGTTACCTTGAGCTTTGCTGAACTGCTCGTACAGACTGCGTTTGGGATCGTAGGTGAACGAGAGAGCGGGCTCGCCAACGATTTGGGTTGTAGGGTCCTGACCCATTTTCTCCCGCTTGAGGTCGCGTTCGAGAGCGTCAAGGAAAAGGCGGTCGTGAGGCACCGAAAACCTGAATTGACAGAAAGGTCAGCGGCCGAATAAGCAAGTGTTAAGAATGACATGCCAGTAAAACACCTTCTGCTTTTTCTGGGTACGAATGCATTGGTATTTGAATAGAAGATCAAGAAACGGGCTCTGTTAAGGGGTAGGAAGATTCGTCAATTAATTTCGGGCAAAAAGAAATCATTAATAAAGGATAAGTTGAAAGAACACGCCGCCGTAAGAAGATCATTTGGTGTGACGGCGGAACAATAAACTGACGTCGACAAGACGAGTCATGAAAGGAAGATCTGCACACGCACCTTGGGTTCCTCCAAACATGCGTCTATCCCAGGCTTCAAGTTGCGCAAATCGCTGAACACACCCTCTTCAAACTTCTTCATGTTCCGGACCGGACGACCAAACGCCTGTGCAAAACATCAGCCATCATTCCTTGAAAAAACCGGTTATGGGGGGTGACAGGGATCACATAATACTGGGAGTCAAATGTATTGATGGAACAAAGATACTCACCTCAAAACGGAACACCAAGGCTCTGACAATATCCGTGCCCGTAATATGGTACAGCCCGTTCCACAGGACGCAAGACACGTACTCTTGTGAGGGCAGGAGGAAACGGTGTAGTGATTGATGCGGCGGGTTGACACCACCAGGCATACCCAGATGTCCCTGCGTTGACGGGTCCATTGCCATCGCTTCCATCCCATTCCCTGAAGGTGCTGGTGGATAGGAGTTTGCAAGGGGAAGACCATTCGGCCCCGTTGTCGCGTTTGCCTGAGAATCGTTCGAATTAGACTCGGAAGCAGTATCCCATCGTGAAGGCGCAGTGGCGAGGAAGAACTTGAGCCTGTCGAGATGTGTCAACCGTTCTTGCTCGATTGGCTTAAGGGGCCGCGTAAGCCCTCCTGAGAGACCAGGTGTCGAGGTAGTATAGCTGCTATCCTGTCTGCTCGTGTCCTGTGCTAGGCCAGCGTTATGACTGAGGGTGTCTTCGTCCATGGGCATGTTGTGTAGCTGGTTCTGGTGTGAGTGGGGAGGGAGAGGGAGAGTCTGAGAATGGAACTGCGTATGGTGATAAGCATTCCCTGGGCGGGCAGTGCGCTCATTTGGGTCATGTTCGTGAGAAGTATTGGTCGAGACATGGAGAGGGCCGTATGAAGCGCTCTTTGGTCGTGCTGTCCGAGAGTGCGCTGTCGGGTAGGGGTTTGGCTGGGGGTATGGGTTCTGGTAAAGATCGAGTTCCTGGGCATAAGACCTGGGCGACGAATGGGTGGAGGAAGGATTTGAGCTGATATAGTTCGTGTACTGCGCAGATTGATGATACACTTGGTGCTGGTGCTGGTGGTGGTCCATGGTGTACCCAAGCAGCTTGTTGACAGCACTTAATACAGATCCGTTTTGAGGTTCTGGCGACGGGATCAGTTGGCGTCGCTACCCAAGGAAATGAGACGAGATCAACGCGGCACACACCGTCAATGATATCGTCGATGATAGCACCAATGTAATATGGATATTTGGCGAGAGGAACCTTGATTGTCGAGCGTGGTGATTAGGGCGACCGGGATATATGTCAGACGCGGTATAGGGGTAGGCGTGGCTCAGCAGGTTGAGCAACGGAATGTACCTGCGTCTAGGTTATAATGAAGGTAAGGAAGGGACGCCAAAGCATCAACCAGAGGTTCGGAAGAAGAATCAGCGAATGCTGAGGGGCTGTACAGGTTTGATCACAGCAAATCTTATCCCACCATGATCCCAACACACAAACCAAACAAGCCACAAATCCAAACCAGCTCCGCATCACTCGGTTCTATTCAGTCGGTCCTCCCTCTTCCCCATCTTGCTCCATCCACCTCCGTCCAGGAACCTGAAGGAATGAAGCTTCTCGCCTGGAGCTTCATCCCCGTGTATATCCCTGCACCTTGACGACACAACGTGGTAATTACCTAGTATGTCCGTTCGCTATGTTTAGTCGGCGTTCTCGCTTTCCCGTGTGCAACGCACAAGCACGCCTTTTCCCGTAGCAATCGGCTCCGTAATTCTGCTTAATCCTCACAACTCCGTAAGCCAACAAGCCACCCCTCGTCATTGTCACATTCAAATTTAGGGTGTGTTCTGAGTGTGTAGGGTCAAGCAAAGGTGCCCTGGATGCCCCGAGGACCTCCAGTGACTCGGACCTGTTTCTTCACGATGACCACGACGATCATTGTCATGGCTCGCTTCTTTTTATCCGATCAGCATCGCTTCAGCTTAGCACTGTGGCAGTACCGCCACTAGGTACACGAGGATAGCCCCATTGATGAGCCTCGCGAAATGAAATGTTCGCCTTCACCCTTTCGAACGACAGCAAGAAATCGAACTTAGACGCCATTTCCGAACCACCGAGACTGAGTCATTGGAGTTCCGTCCGCAAGGAACCTCGCTTGCGTTCTCACATACCATGCGCAATGACTCTCCGATATCAGAAAATTTGGTCACAGACCCACGGCAATCTGGCAGCAAGGCAAGGCGCATATCTGTCCAACTAAACTATATATCCGAGCCACCTGGAGATGACTCACTCAGAAGTCAATACCCACGACTGTGGCAAACTTCTCGCAAAACCCCCTCCCACCCAATGTCAAGTTAACATACTTCCTCGTCCCCAACACCACCCTGCACGAAATTCACTTGCCCATTCAATGTTATTCCCGGTAGGCGATAGCATATACCTCCGGGCAGGTTGGACACTAGTAATCTTCCATTGAGTCAGGATTCTAGATTCTTCTCTCCCCCCATACATACAAGAGTCAACCTGCACGCAGAGACAGATCGTCGAGTCGTGCTCCAAATGATAGTGATGTTGTTCGTGGAACCATGATGCCATCGTCACTCCATGACCCGTCGACAACGTGGCAAACAGGGGGTGTCAGTGTATGACTGGCCGGAGATGGGGACGGTGGGTTAACCTTGACAGTTGACGCCGCGGAAGCACTCCGATCATGAATCCGTCACCAGTCTGAAGGGCATCCTAATCACGTTTACGACGTCCAGGCAACTTCGCAGGTCCCATCATATCTCCAGTTGACGGTATGTTGAGCCATGACAATTGATATGTCTTACCACGTTCTCAATGTTCCCCCCTTTTGTTGACCGGCATCATCAGGATGTCCGCAAGATTAGTTTTGGCGTTCGCATAATAATCACCGTAACTCTCCACCAACGCCGATCCAGTAGATGTCTCTGAGCCAGCTCCTGGGAGAGGTCCAGACAGTCATTGATTCGACTCTCGGACAACTCAGAGCTTCCCAGGTGACCATCTCCCCGACCCTCTTTTCCCTGTACTCCAGTTGAATGCGTGCAGATCCTGCCATGGTCACGGACTTTTTTTCGAGCACATCATGATCTTCCCATTTATCGTGACCATCACTATCGAACGGCATCCGGACTTCCGAGCATCAATCATTGAATGGACGATCCCGTACTGTAGCGCTAGCACAGCCAACGGCTCAAGATAGTGTCCAATCCATTCAATGATCCACTTCTATCCTAATCGCCCCCGGCCCCCACTAGTCTGTCTACGTTACATGTCTACCACCTACCCCAAAGAACACCTCACAAACGTTCCCCGATTTCCCAAAACTTGTAAAATGGTTCCGCAATGATCGTCTAAAGAATGATGGGGCACTCAGGGCCGCCTGCCATGTGGTCCTGCTCATTTTACGCTGAGACATGATCGAGCGGATTCCCGATCACGATCAACCCCTTCTTCCACCTGTTTGAGCCTCGGGCGTGAGGGGCTCCTCTCAGGGTACTCCGTAACCTTGGATGCCAAAATTTTCCAAAGTGACCTTGGACTGGTTATTCATAGCCCAGGTTCCTTGCAATGTTGTGATGGTGGCACTTCCACAACTTAAGTTAGACTCATTGCAACCATCATACATGGCGTGTTGTGGCGTCGCCTCGTGAATCGAAGTGAGAGTGGAGTATTGAAATGGCTCGTCCCCTCGCGTTCTAGTAGAGTTTCGTGGTGAGCAAAGTTTGCGCAAATCATGCATGAGTGGTGGGTGGGCTTTAGGTGGTCCCGAGGTAAGAAAGTGTTGATAGAATGTATGGAACGTGTTCAACTTACAGGAAGGTAAGGTGGAAACTACGGCTTGCCAGGTGAACAAGAAATTACCTGTGGATTGACGGGAATTTAGTGCACCAGGACTTCCCGTCCAGCGCGAAGTCTTTCTCATCGGGTCGACTAATTTGCTTCAGTGTACAGAAAAGCGCCTGACCTCTCACCAACGACAGACAGCTGGGAAGATATGGCCAATGGAAGACGACAGCCACTTGGTGGCGCGGCAGAAGTGTGGAGTGTGGCATTGAGGCTAGGTCACGAGTGCAGGTGTACTCGAGGAAAGAAGCAGGACCAGCTTCTGAAAACATAGCTAGTTTGACGTTGGCAGGTCACGGGGCAACCGAGAAATTTATATGCCGTATCATGAGAGGGATTGCACCGATAGTGCTAACACATAGATTTAGGGCCAGTACGTCGGAAATATACCTTGTACAAAAAATGACCATCCCAAGTATTATCGTATGCCCTTGAGCAACGCTACAGTATGTTTACAAGCGAAACAGATTTTCCAGAGACGGAGAAATTGACACGATCGGGAGTGCAGGATGCCCGAAAGGTCGAATTCGATTCCCCAGCTCGGCTCGCCTAGAGCTGGATGGCAAGTTACATTTCACACGTACACCAGAGGTAAGGTCGAACGTTGACCCAAGGCCAATTCCCAATTTCGGAGGTGATGATGTACCGATTCTTTGGACCACAGACCTCATCGATAAAGGCGCAGGGTAACAAGGCGCATGGAAATTAACGCAAATGGGCGTTGCGAATGCTGGACTCGAAGGATTCTCGATCTTCGACACGTCGCTGACCCTGCACGTTAGGCCGGTGAATAAAATGGACCGACCCCATTGAGACGGCGAAGCGTACATTTCGCGTAGCACTCCAGACTCTGAGGGGAGGCTCGTTCAAGCTCAGCGATTGAAATGAACGCGAATGGGGAAGCTTAGGTGCCTACGGCGTTGTACGGTGACGGGCGGTTGATGACGAGCTGTGGTAGTACCTGTGGTGCCTTGAAGAGGATGACCGTCGGTACAGGGCTATAGCCATGATGCGCGGTATCCTAACTTAGCTCCGCTCTCCACCGCTACAATCGTATCGCCTGAAGTGAGAAGAGAATGTATGACAATAGCTTAGTCCGAATTGGGCGCGGTGGTATTACTCCTGGCTAATTTGACATTTACCACATAAAACTTGAAGCCGACGAAGACCGTGTACATTGTGCAAGGGCCATAGGGATCTAGGCGGATTGATAACGATAGACTCTATGTAAGTAGCGGATCAGGAGTGTTCGGGGATCTCGGGCTGGATGAGATTGCCAAAGAAAGACGTACTATGTAGCGTTCCTCCGAGAAAGAACAATGAATATACACGGCGAGTCTTTCGCTTGAGTTGCTTTCTACCTTCTCCAGACATAGTGTGGCGCGATCTTGTCATCTTCATTCAGAAAATTGGGTCGAGTCACGCTCAAAACGCGGGTCACGGGAGATGGTTCCCTTTCGTCCCGCCGGGCATCCGGGCTATCAATAACCTGTACCACACTATGATGAGCAGTGAGTTCTCCAATCCGTCTCAAAAAAAAAAAAGACAGACCTAACACAGCATTAAAGGCTCGTTGGACCTACCACCGAATCTACCCGTGCCCGTAGATGATGGTGCATGCGCCCATCTTACAGGCACTGCAGCTCCATCGATCCCACTCTCGTCAACATCAGGAGTGCCAGTCGACGTCCCTTCGCTCGATGGGTTGACGATTATCTTCTGCTACCCACGCACAGGCGCACCCGGAGAGAACATTCCCGAATCGTGGAACCTGATTCCAGGAGCCCGTGGGTGCACGCCACAGGCTTGTTCATTCCGTGACACCTCTACCGAGCTTCTCGGCTTGGGGGTGCAGCATATTTTCGGACTCTCGACCCAGGACACAGCGTATCAGACTGAGGTCAAAGAACGTCTGCACCTTCCGTACGATTTGCTGTCGGACGAGAAGTTGGAGTGGGTGCGTGCACTCAACCTGCCCACTTTCGAGTGGGAAGGGAAGAAGCTCGTGAAGAGGTTGGTGATCGCAGTTGAAGAAGGAAAGATTATCAAAACGTGGTATCCAGTTTTTCCGTCCGACAGAAGTGCACATGAGGTGATAGAATGGCTGAGAGGCGTAGGAAGGGTTACGAAATGAACCGTGTCTCAGAGGACATATCTCGACAATACCCTCTTTTCCCGGTCATTCATGCTGCTAGCTAGGAACATCCACATAGAGCCTCAAACTCGAGCTTAAACGTAAAAGTTGGACCCATTATTTGCACATCGCGGCTCTCCAACAGATGCAGGAGTCTTGGCACTATGAATAGTGAGCATGATCGTGATGCTAGAGGTCGCTGGATCCGTCTGGAGTGGGTCTAAGTCATAGCCACAAGTCGTGACAGTGATAAAGATAAGTATGTGATGTCCTCAGGCTACGTTGGTTAGAGAATATCATACGAAGGTGAGATGGGACTCTCAAAATCAACACGCCATCCAAACCTATTAGGACAGCGCCCGAAGAGCTTTGTTGAAGAGATGCCTAGGGAAAACGAGGCGAGGGTCAGAGGCTGTCAGAGGAAAGTTTAACGGCAAACTCCGACTTTCTGAGGTGGTCATCTGTCACCGTCACGAATTGATGGACGTGGAGCGCGGTGCCTGACGGCGCTCAGAGCCAGATGCGGCGTTGTGCCTTCAAGGCTGTCCAAAGTGGCATCTGACGAGCAAGTTAGCGCCCACGGCTGTCTTTTCCCAGCGACCAAGCTCATCGACTTTCTGTGTTCCTCAGCGAGGAACTAAGGCAAGACCTATATTATGTCGTCAACAACAGGTCATTATGATCAAAACCTCCTTGCTGCTGCTCCAGCAGCCACCAAAGCACAACTTCAGGTCAACCTCATTTACTCTAGCTTTTATTGGCTCTCTAAACCCGAGCTCTACGCACGTACAGGAAGGATATACCACAGATCTTCTGAATCCAGACCACGGCAAGGCTACCCCGCCACCTTCAACATCACTGGCTGATCCCGAGCGTGGTCTCGTCAACAAGGAGTACATCACAACCACGAGGGCTCTACCTTTCTGGCGCACCAGAAAAGGGATCATCATCATTGCCGTCGCAGCTGTAGTGGTTCTTGCAGTTGTTATTGGTGGTGCAGTTGGGGGAACTCGCAACAGACACAAGGACTCCGGCAACAGTGGACTTGGCCAGAGTACGACAGCGTCGTCGGCGCCACCACCAGATTCAGGTGGCCAAGCCACCGGAAACCAACCGTCCAGCAGTTCCACATCCTCGCGACCCCCTGCTTCCACCACAACTCTCCCTCCAGCCTCCGGGGTAGATCAGGGCGGTCCTGCCCAAACAAGTCAGAGCATACTTTTTGCAGGAGTCGTTCAAACCGGATAGGGAGAGTACAGAAGAAGGTCTGGTTAGGAGTCGGGGCTGGTCATCGTTGCACAGGACATCATGCTTTATTTTGTCGTTTAATACCTTATCGTGTGAATTCCAATTCTTCAAGCTGGCTGAAGTTCTTATCACACGGAACCTGCCAGTGTCAAGCTCAGCTTCGACGAAAGTACCTGCGCTACATGCTATGTAGTAGCCTCATGAACATTTACCATTGACATATGTGATAATTGTGCAAACCATTCCTATGCAGTGTGTCTATACCTAGTTAATTTAGAGATCAGAACTCGTAGAAGTACAAAAGCATTGAGTACAGATTGTTCATACAAAGTAAAAGTGTCCACCTGTCACAACACACTAGCCCGATACCGTGGAGGCGCAGGCGACTCAGTCCGATTGAGTGAGTTCACTGAGCTCGAGGTCCGATTGCCCACATTGGACGGTTGCGCCCCCGCCGGTTGTTGCGGGCTCTGCAATAGCACTGCAGCCACCTCTCTCGCAAGAACATGGATATTTGGACTCGCGGCGTCCCGCTCAGGCGTAGGAACTTTTTGGTCGACCGGGGGCGCAGGCGGTGGCGGCGGCGGTACCGGCGCGGTAGCAGTAGCCGAAGGGGTGGGAGGCGGCGGTGGCGGAGTCGGAAGAACTGGCGGGGCCACTCGACGTGCCGGTGGTGAACCCGTCGGGTTCTTCCTGAGGGCTGGAGCAGCTGCCCCGACCAGCTCAGAGGGGCGGGCGGCAGGCGAGAACCGTTGGGGTGCCAGGGTAGATGGCTGAGACGTTGGGGACGAATAGCTACTCGGCGGAAGCTGTGTTGTACGAGACCGGTCGGTGGGCGGGCTGACCAATTTCGAGGGAAGGAAAGTTTCGCTGGCTCCACCCAGCGTCGGCGTCTGCGCCTTGTAGCGGAAGAAATCTTTGGACCCACGTCGCTGACGGCGTTTACGACGGCGAAAGAGAAGCAAAGCAAGAATGGTGATGAGTATCAGGCCGACCACTCCTCCGGCGACTGCGCCACCGATAATAGTACCGTCTGTGGATTTCGGAGCAGCTGTCGGTGGTGGCGTGGTTGTGGCCGCGGTGAAGTCGTTTGTTGAGCTGGATGTAACACTGTAGGATGTAAGTGATGGGGTAGTCGTTACTGAGGGCATTGCGGTCGGTACTGCCGCCGAATTTGTGGCAAATGCCCCTTGACCCGTTAGCGCCAGCGAAACTTGAGGCTGTGAAGTATGAGTGTAAGCTACACCAAAAGCTGTGAAGTCAGAGAGAAAGACGGACAGGAGGGGATACTACAAATTTGGCGTTATCCACAAATTGCTGATACGACGCTTGTGAAGAGGGATTAATCGCTCTTTATGAAAGTGAGTTTTCATGATGAGTCCAATATATTCTCGAGGACCTACCCTACCATCCCAGATGCACAGTGAGGAACGGGAATGGTATTTTCGCAATAGAACCAGATCCCTGCGAATTATTCATCGTACGTCGTAGGGTATAGTAGGAGCAAGGCGACTCACCAAAGGTAACATTAGTGATCTTCAGACTCCAAATGGGAGGCGGGCCGGACTCGTCCCGCTTTACCAAGCCACTGCTAAAGCCTCCCGGAAGAGGAGAACATGGATTGTTGAAGGCGGCCTGTACCACGCTGTGCACACTGCGAAGCAGGATTGTTTCAGCATTTTTTTGGTGATTGGTATGCTGGGCTGCGATACTTACGGGCCGACGAAGATGAAATTTACAGTATCGTTAAGGGCTGCAGAAACTGTTGGGGGGTCATAGAAGCTGCCTTGGGCCCCGACGGTGACCTTAATAGGCAGGGACGCTGAGCGGCAAGAAGGTAGAAGATCATGATACATCACTCACGTTGTGCGTCGTTTGAGCCAGGGCCGCTCGAAAGGGGATAATAAAAGCAACACCGAAGAGGTATGCCGTCGAGGGAGGCATAATCCCTGGTAATACAGTGCGCGGAGGGATGAAGACGAAAAGAAAACGAACGGCCAGGAACAAGGAAAGGTGGACGTCGGGAGTAAACGAGTGCTTCCTCAGACCCGCGACATGGATCTGTGGGTACTGTGCAAGCAGGTCATAACAATCAGATATGTGCCGTAGATACAGCTATTTGGACTTTGTGAGGCTTTGCCGCCGTCGCCAGCCATCAGACGGCCGTCGAAGCGTGAGACGGATACAGCTATCAACGTGAATGGTATGCGGCCAATGATAGGTCGCGAAAACGGTCTTGGATCAAATCAGCACCGTGGAGGTGTCCGTTTACCACCTGCTTCGGGTGCCGTTTCTTGATATCAACAATCAAAGATGAGACGTTGGCTCCTCTGACCGCCGAAGAAGCAATACATTCGGATGAGGTGCATCTTTGTTCGCCGCACCGAAAACATCGAGATTCACTGGGGTTGCCGATGATCAATGGCCTTTTTGCACGATCTATGTCCAAGGGACTCACTTGCAAGCCTCCTTGCTCAACATATCCAAGGACTGCGACAGAAAATCAACATCGCAACAGTGACAAAGGGATTACATGATCTTTGATGTACCCGACCCATATCCGCATAAACTCAATGGAATGGTTGCATTCTCAATAGCATCGCCAGGTGAATCAAAAAGACTCTCTAGTCACGCATTGGGCCCGTCAAGTCATGTTAACCTCAGACCGAGCACCGCACAAGGTTCCCGAGGCCTGTCACAATGAGACAAGGCTCGTCGATCTACAAACATTACGTGTGATCCTTTGTCAATTTGAGGTCTGGAACGACTTGTCGCGGATGGCGTACCATGATAAGAGGCCTTCCAGATGAACCATATGTCATTTGTCAATGTCGGTCGCTGCCAGCGAGAGGTTACATGAACACGAGGTGCTCAAGACTAGTGCCGCCCTCCCTTGAGCACTGCTGTGCGATACACGGGTCTGCTTTCCTGGACTGACAGTTGTTCCAGTCTTGACAATTCCCGTTTCACTGATGTTAATTCTGGGGTCAAGCGGGAGGCAGTGAAGTCGATCGAGATACTGACATTGAGGCAAGTGGCTGCACACATGACAATTGTCAGGAGGATTCAATCTTTTAATGTCAAGTGAGTTTCTTACCATGCTTGCCTTGATACATGTACTTAGAACGACTGTCCATGCTCAGTAGACCGTTATACTTCCAGATTGAGGTACAAGGGACAGGACGTAATCACACGAGATGGTGGCGAAGCCGAGAATACCCTGCGACATGCTGCGCATTTCAATCGAGCTGCGGCTTCATGCATGAAAGTATGGCTGAAAGATAACCTCCATTAGCGGTATTGAGGTAGATAGGGGGGGAAAACCAGAGACTAGGTCCTTATTGCGAACGGTTTCTTGCCGATAACTTACATACATGTCTCGCTGACAACTTACATGTATTAAGCGAGCTGTATGCTCAGCAACACGGGTCTGCTTGTCGGATCATATCAATAATTGAACCAGGAACAGATGAATAATTAAAACGCACGGGAGAGGCAGCACCCTTGACCTGCCTGGGGTAGGAACAAATCATCAAATCACCAGCGACATCGTCAACAGCTGGTTAAAATTAACAGGAGCGCAGTCCAAAGCACATCGGGAACAACGTTCGGGTGACTCAGAGACACGGTGATCGGCCAACACACTGCGCTTAACATGCGGGTTCGTCATGGTTCGAAAGCATGAGCTGCCATACGTGTCCACAACGGAAGAGAGTACGTAGATGAGATCTACAGGGACTGTAAATTACTCTGGTCAAATGATGGGAGGAGCGCCGCACAGTCACATACATGCCACTAACGGGACCGGTGGAGTTCGCGATCTCAGACAGCAGTGAACAACGACGAGAGTTAAAATACCTCGCATGGGGTACGGAGTAACGGGCGCAACGGAAATAGGAACCCGGGTATGGCGTGGATGGTGGCCTGGGGGCTTCAGGATGAGAACATTCGTAACAAAAGGCGGGAACACACGTCTAAGCAGGAGGATAACTGGATAACACCCATCTCAGACACATGTCCGACGCGATGCTCTACGCTCTCTCCCCAACTATTACTTTTTTTTCTTCGGCTTTTTCTTCTTCACAACCCCTGCTGCTGGAACGGCTGACGATGGTGTGATGCTGGACGTGGCGCCGGGTAGAAGACTGGCACGAGCCTGCTCTGTCGGCAAAGCAAGTGGAGGCAGAGCCAGCGGCGGGCTGTTCGGTCGCCTGTTCTGCATTTTTTGCATCAACGACAGGTTCAAGGCTTCAAATCGATTCAGGAAGATCGACGAATATGTCTTGAACTTGATACACTGATCCAGAGGGCAATAAATGGCGGCGCGAGGTGGATTAATCGGATATGAACGTACTGTGGTATTGTCCGTGATTTTCAAAACCAGTTTGCCCTCGGACGATTTCCATTTTACACAATATCGTGTCTACCGCCACAAGTCAACAAACCGACGATGAAAAGCTGATGGATTGTCGCACTTTAGTGGGTGACTTCGCGTAGAGAGCCTCAGCTGCATCTTGATATTCTTGCCAGGAGTGTATATACACCATGGCGCATCGAGGCCACGATGAGGACGGATCCAGCAGTGGGTCACGTCCTGTCACGCCATCGCAATTGTCCCATGTCACGGCTTTTCCGGACCAAACCCGATAAATCCGCAGATATAGGTTGGTGTAAATTTGGGCGCCACCTGTAGCTTCTACTCATCCCGCATTTTCACGGTCTTGTCCGCCAACTCTCACACATACAAAATGTCGGTTGAGCCGAAGAAACAAGTAAAACGTCCGTCGTATCTCCAACTACTCGTTTTATGGTCATTCTGAAGGATGACCTTGTCCCACAGCCCTGCCCTTCGTGGCTAATTTTGCTGCAGGAGCAATCGCTGGGGTTTCGGAAATTTTGACCTTCTACCCTCTTGGTGAGCGCGACTTGTATTTCGTGTTCAACGAAGGACTCAACATCTCGACGATGCACAGATGTCGTGCGTTTCTTCTTCCTCGGATCACGTCATACGACAGTGACACTTCGGTTTCTGGTATAGGTGAAAACACGGATGCAACTGGAGACGGGGAAGTCCAAACATGGTTTAGTTGGCACGTTGAGGTCGATCATCAGGGAAGAAGGGTGCGTCAGTTCGAACTTTACTCCCAAGACGGACTATCTGACCTTCCTCAACCATTGCGTGGCACAGAGTTGGCCGGTTGTACAGAGGTATGTTCCGCTCGAATGCGTCGTCGTCATCTTCTTAACGTCCATCTCCTCAGGTCTCGTACCACCATTGCTTCTAGAGGCACCTAAACGTGCAGTGAAATTGTACGTCGCGAACCCACGTTGCCACAACGCGTCACTCATGTTATTGTAGCGCTGCCAATGACTTCTGGGGGAAGACGTACATGGATTTGACTGGGGATACCAAGATGACGCAGAACTTGTCAGTGCTCACGGGTTGTAGCGCTGGTGCTACGGTATGTCCTGTCTTACCATGTGGTCCCACTTTTAAACCGATTCGTGTAAAGGAAAGTTTTGTTGTGGTTCCTTTTGAGCTCGTCAAAATCAAGTGTGTATATATGCCACAATTCCGCCTTTAGTGTTCACCTTCCTTCACAGGTTGCAAGATAAGAAGAGTACCTTCAAGGGCCCCATGGATGTCGTAAGACAGATTATCGCAAAGGAGGGTCTACTCGGGCTATATGCGGGTATGGAATCGACATTTTGGAGGTATGCACTCGAACCCAATCTCGCGAAACCTGACTACAAATTTTCTCAATAGACACGTATGGTGGAATGGAGGTTACTTCGGTTGTATCTATCAGGCCAAAGCGCTCCTTCCGACCCCGGAGGTACGTATACACATCGCCTCGCTGGCTGCTGGTGACTTAGCCCCCTCGTATTTAGACGCAGCAAGCGCAGCTGCTCAATAACTTCATTTCTGGCGCCATTGGTGGATTCGCCGGAACCGTTTTAAACACACCGTGAGTTAATATGAGTCCTCCCTTTTGTAGAGTTCTTACCATAAACCTTACCGACAGGTTTGACGTAAGTGACCCAGACTGCATACCTGGAATACTGCGTTTCCAGCACCATGAATGTTTTTAGGTGGTCAAGTCCCGCATCCAAGGAACCACGAACATACCCGGCGTGAAGCCAAAATACAACTGGACATACCCGGCTCTTGTCACCATCTTCCGGGAAGAGGGACCGGCTGCCCTCTATAAAGGATTCGTACCCAAGGTTCTCCGACTTGCGCCAGGAGGTGGTGTCCTGCTACTAGTTGTGGAATTCACGCTGGGCGTGTTTAGAAAAGGTACGTCACGAATGGCATTATTCTAAGGCGATGCTAAAAACATGCGCTTGCAGCTCTAGGTCCCCCATATATATAGATCCTGATCATAGAAACAGTACCTTGTGCCTAATGCCTAAGTTCTGCTGAGATGTAGGAGTATCTGTGTGTATTTGAGTTTGTGCACCATAAGACCTCGTATACGTTGAGGCAAATGACTCAATATGGCTCTACAATCGAGACATGCCCTCCCATGAGAAATTGATCTTCCACACAACCACGCAGAGACGACATTGGCGTGTGCCTGCTATGATATGTCACAACGTATCCCTGCGAAGTTGGCTGACCCTTCGCCTGGAAAGTGCTGACCTTTTCGAGAGTAGCGACTCTGACTATTAAAGTCGACGACACACGATCCTAGGAGAAATATTGGTCGGAGAGTAGGGTCCCGGTCGTGGCGGTTATAGGTATGTGACCTGAAGCTCGACGCAAACAGGAGTGACCACCCAATCTTTGTAATGTATGCCCACCGCAAGTCGGAGCTATGTCTGGTGTACACGACGTACCCAATTACACGAGGGATCCTTCAAGCGACAGGAAAGATCTCAGTCTTCCCTTACCATCGACTGGCAGACCCGCATCCTTCCATGCTTGGTATCCTCCAATGATATCTGTCGCATTCAAAAGACCCAATTGCTGTAGAGAATAAGCAGCAAGGCTGGGGAACGCTTCTTAACTTCAATCGAACTTGGCAACGCGTCGAGGGCCACGCACCTGGACGTATAACCCTCCTGGCAGAAGACAATCACCCTCAAGTCGTACCTATCAGCAATCGGAAGCCGCGCACTACTTCGAGGGTCGAATCTCCACTCCAGCACGTTCCGCTCGATGACCAATGACCCATGTATCCCGCCCTTCTCGCGCTGAGCAGCGGGGCGAATGTCCACTAGGAACGTCGGTGCCCCGACTTGAGGTTCCCGAAGCTCGTCGTAAGCTTGTTGAGGAGTGATGCGCTGAAGCTGCGCACGAGCGTCAGACAGCATCTGATCAATCCCCCGAGAACCAGGTGGAGGCAACGTTGGGTCGACCGGCGCTCGCGCCGACTTGCGCACGACGTCCCAGAGCGCGTCGTCATCGTATGTGGAGACACCTATGTCCTCAATGAGTCCTGACCATCTTCCCTCCTGGGCTGATCCGTTTTTGACTCGCCCGATGAATTTAGAGCTTGTAAGGAGGATTGCACGCTGCACGAACTCCTCTGAAGAGCCGCAGATGACCAGGGGGTTTGGCTTTCCAGATGACGAACTTCCGGTTGTGGCAATAGTAAACAGGTAGTCGCCAAGGGCGAGTTGGTGCGCAATAACGTCTGCAACTTGATTTAAAAACATTTCGTCCTCGCTCTTCGAGAGAGTCAAGGACACCCCGACTCTGACACCTGAACAGAAGTTGACCATAGGATCACGTATTCTTGGAAGGACGATGGCCATATTAACTTACCATCTAAAAACTCGGACTTGGTGATCGCGCGCAATGCGACTTCGTAAGCCACCTGCAACCTCACATCATCCAGTGTGCGAAGGGCTGGGGGACGAAGTGTCATAACGCCTTTTTCTGAGGCCGTACCATCATAACCCGAGCCAGAGCGGGAAGACGACGACCGGAGTGACTCTGATATCATGGTTAGCTGATAGGACGTTATGGTAGTCGCGTATCATGAAAGGGTTTCGTGGGACTGCAAGGAACCTATGAGTATTCGATAGTATAATCCAGGGATAAGATTTAGCAATCACTGGTTTAACTACATAGATGGCACCGCCACTGATCGTGATGTCACATAAGCATCCATTTCTTGCTTCTAACCACCATGTTCAATTCCTTCAAACATCGACTGGTCAGTGATGGTTTGTGTTTTTCTTATAGACTCATCTCACTGCGTGTTTGGATAGCCGGAAGTATCAATATTGTACGTCGTCATACAATTAGGGAGCCTTATGCTTAGACTTGATGCTATGATTGACTCAGTCACCAGCCATCTTCACCACCTTCAAATAAGGCTTTGAAATTGCTCCGTTCTTCGCTTTCCTCCCCATATCCCCCAGATCAACCTGGTAAACCCCCCCTGGATTTCAATCTTGACGTTGTCGAGGGTCCCCCAACCAGCGATCAACTAAGGACACTATTGTCTTACCTACCCAGCAAGATTATTACACCGTCTACAGCTTTTCTTTCCGCGCACTACGCGGCTCCTTCGGGTGCTGATCGTCCCGAAGGTGTCAGCGCGATCGCGAAAGTCGGGCAAGAAAACCCCTCCGCGCTTAAATGGCCGATTGTTGTTGATTGGAATGCGGGTAAGGCGAGCGTTGGCGATATTGAGGGTGTGAAAGGGATCTTGGAGAATTTGAGGAAGCGACGGGATGGGGAAGTGAAGGAGGATGATATCTATCGACCGAAGGGCTGGTTCACCTGATTCAGAGGCGAGTCTCGAAGGACAGTTTCTAGATCTATGATTTTGCGTACAGTAGTGCTCTACTCAGGGAAAATAATGTAGGTGCATTCATTTTCTTGATTGCTCTATTGTATTGAATTTCTGATATATAAGATGCATATATAATGTTGAGATCAGCGATAAAGCCGATACCTAACTCTACCACCCGGCAGATATATTGACGAAGGTCACGGTCGTTACTTTCTCGTATAAAGACACGATGATCAACCTTTCGTGATGCGCTACGGGTATCTACAAGACTACTCTAAGCGGAGAGCAACAGAATGGGACGTCACGGTCTGCGCTCCTCGGCATATCTATCTTGTATGTTACGGTGCGTCAGAAGCTACTATTCCGAGTACCTTGCGTTAATCCACATGGCGGTTGCTCTGTCCTACGGACATAGCTTGAGGACCATCCTTGTTCGCGGGATGACGCGTATTCGTATCTCTGGAGTGTTTCAAGCACCTTCAGCAAACCAGAACAAGACTCTCAGATTGATATCATGCTGTCTTAAGCTTGCTTCTTCCATGACTATTCTAGGCCCCATACAGTGAATTTTTCTATTAATCTTCTTTCCCTGATGCCGAGACTGTTACAAACTTGTTCATTGTATACTAAATCCGTTTCCGCCGTCCAGCGTTTCTTCAGGGTGTTTCCCAAAGACGAATCACCCTGCCGTACTGTAACGCAGCCCCATGATCTGTCTTGAAGGCCCATAAGATGGTTGGTCAGAAGCCATCGGAATGCCGGGTCAATGCCGATGCCGATCTGCCTTATATCCTATAGGAGGGCAAATGTACGGCTCTTACCCACGACCCAACATGAGCCCCTCCGCAGACCCAGTTACCTCTAAGCACGGTCCTACTGATTATCTAGGCAACCCAAAACACCCTTTCAACAAAGCATGGCGAGGAAGCAAAGATGGCACCGTCCGCCTGGATGGCATACCGAAGTTCGACGATCCTTACGCTGAACGTGAATGGATCAAGGTGGGTGAAACTCTCCTTTAGACAGTGCACGAGAACCAACTCGTCTTGGCTTGCAGGAACACATGGCTGCCGTGTTTCGTTTCTGGGGCAAGATGGGCTACGGAGATGGCGTCGCAGGACATATCACCGTTAGAGATCCCGTTTTGCCTGGCCATTACTGGTATTCACCCCTTATAGTCGTCAATGACACCGAAGCTGACTGGTCGCTTTCCGTTCCAGGATGAATCCCATGGCTGTCCACTACTCGTTAATGACTGTGAGTAGCTCTCGCATTTGAATCTCTGTTTGTTCATTACACTATTACGGCATCCAGAAATCCAAACTGGTACTCGTGAACCCAGAAGGGTACGTTTCTCCTCACGGTGGACAACTTCCGATTAATGCTGCCGGCTTCTTCATTCGTAAGCCACTCCAATTGCATCAATGATGCTGAAACTCAGAGATGGCGACAGATTCTGCTATTCACAAGGCACGTCCTGACATTCACGCTGCGGCGCACTGCCATTCGCTCCATGGAAAGGCCTGGTCCGTTTTTGGCAAGCCCGTAGAGATCACGACCCAGGACTCTTGTGCGTTATACAACAACCATACTGTCTACGAGAATTTTGGTGGCGTCGTGCTAGCGACTGAAGAGGGCGAGAACATCGCTCGGGCCCTGGGTCCGAAGTTCAAGACTTGCATTCTTCAAAACCATGGACTTCTTACACGTGTGTCTCGTTCACGGCTTTCTATTACAGCAAGGCATAACAGAAAATTTCAGTTGGTACCACAGTCGATGAGGCCGCGCAATTATTCACGACTCTGGATAAGCAATGCCAAGTCCAGTTGCTCGTTGAAAGCGCATCGGCGAATAAGTCTGTCCAGCGCAATCTGATCTCGAAAGAGGACGCAGAGTTCAGCGCAAGGATCATTCAGGATCCACATATTATGTATCTAAATGTACGTTTTGCGTTCTACGTTTCTGGTTGAGAAGTCTAGGCTACTATAACCCGCACGACGCTAACGATAGTATTTGATCCCGCAGTTCCAACCTGAATACAATTTGCTTGTGGAGGAGACGAACGGCGCCTTTTTGAAGTAAATCTCCGTGTCATTATGAAACCCCCTTTCGACGGATCCTACCCTCCTCCCTGATACTTAAACGAATACCTACATGGTCCAAATCGCTTTCGGTCTGACCCAGAGGGTTGTATTGTAGCTAGAGAATGGAGATACCGGTCACGCAGTGTTCCACGTTGATAGAGTGCCTAAAACATACGAGGAGAAAGTCCAAAGCTAGTTCTCATTGGGAATTGTGACCGCAATCGCGTGAACATAGGGGATGAACGGGTATATGACACCGCCGGCGCGTTTTGACACGTGCCAATCTGCAAGGGCATCTAGCCGACATAAGCGTCGTCTTAGTGGAAGCTCTTGAAACTGTACCGGAAATCAATATGATTGGCCGACAAATCGAAATCTTGTGTAACAGCCAAGTAAATCTGGGACCTAGCTCGAAGAGGAAACAGCAGGTGCTGTTTCTGCTGCCATTGGCGGGATGCGAAAGATAGATGTGGAGTGCACACCGTTTACCGAATGGATTGAACCAGGACCAAGACAACTCTCAACCTCCTGACCCCGGATCCAGAATGATTCAGACAGGCAACACTCGGCCTGTCTTCCAACGCTCACGGCGACCCCCACAAGCGCAAAACATCGTCTCGCGTGCCGATAGCAGATGGCCCGGTACTCGGAGTCATCTAGGCCACTCAATTTTTCTGTGGACGACCCTCTGGTACGGAATGCTGGCGTGTCCCCACCCGGCCCAGACACAGGATACTCTCCTTGACTAACGGAGAGGAGGATGAAATCAAACTCGTGAAGCCGGCTGAGCTTGAGGAAACAATGGAGAAGCAGCTTAGGGGTGTGCGTAAAGAGGTGCAGACCCTCCGCAACCTCAGTGAAACCGACGCGTCCAAGTCTGTGATCAAGCCGTCTGCGTCCAGGTGCAGCCTGTAAGGCCGATATTGGAGCCATGGCCATCTACCCCGCTTGGTTTGGCTTGATTTCGAGGTGAGTATCTCGTGAATGTCTGTTACGTGAATGTTGACACTCATCAATTATTGTCAGGCCACAGATGCCGCAATATCATTCAAGAAAAACCCGCATTTTCAGACCTGCCATTCCTTTAACAGACATGAATTTTATCCCTATCGACGAAGGCCTCTCTTTCGTCGTTCACTGGCCAGAGATCAAGTCGTCAAATGACCTGAAGAAGGCAATGATTCCCAAGTATGTATCATCAGACACACCGTTCCACAATTGAAACTCAAGATTGACCAGGATTGAACAAATACATTGACAGGTGAGAGTGCCATCTTAGTCTTTCTCTCGACCAGTCACCAAGTTAACCTTTAACTTCAGTCCAGTTTTCTCGATAAATATGGGACACCTTGCGGGAGAAGGGAAAAAAATTTAGCACAGGTGGAAGACTTGGTCTGTAACTATTATAGGCGTCACCAACTTGAGTTCGCGGTTATGGCAAAGGGGGGGGGTTCATTTGATCGTGGTATGGTGGTGCGTGCTAGCTTCACTCCAATACAAACTCATTGAAAAGTTAGGAATAGCGATGTCATATGCGAAAACGTGACAAAATTTTCGTTTATCGAGTATTTGATACAACAACGCTCTGGGTGTATGTATCCACTGTCTCAGAGTCAATAGGGCTGAACAATAAACCTCCATTTTGTTTAGCATATGATCCAGCGGCAGTACGGACGTCGGTCTCGGCTCAAAGATTAGCCCAACCACAGGTTCGTACCGACAGAATGCAAGCCTTATCTCATACATGAATCACTATCGAGGTCGCATGGCCATCTTAAGGGATCTAGTCCGTTTCGTGACAGCACTGTCTGATAACTGTTTTTTCGCAACTTTCCTGTAAGATGAATCACCCCTTCTCGGTTTCCGTTGATCACACTAGAACGGCTGGTCAGTTACCTTCCTGAGACAAGCGTGGCGGTATTGCAGAACAGAATGGAACTGCCCATGTCGCTGTCCCCCAGTAGCACCCTTTCTTTTTACGTTCGGGATAATTCTAATGGCTATTCCTTGCGAGTAGCAGTCAGGCCGGCCACGTCTGTTAGACATGCACTCCTGTCCTTATGAACCCAGAAGGGCACATTGTCCCCGAGAGTGCGAAACTCTCACCCGATGCCACCACTACCTCCAGGAAGCAATCTTGAAGGCGTACAATGTCCCTTAACACTCCTCGATCAAGAATTTTACCGTGGACACCAAGACGTAATCTAATTGGCCCTTTGTACCCTTTCCCTCTGGGCGACTGTTTTGGTTGTGATTGGCTGTGAAAACATTATTTCGTGAGACTGCAAGCTTATTTCGCTGTCCTCGGTGCTCAAGCCCTCCGGTCTTGGGCTTGAAAAAAAAATATCACGGACTGACATCTGCCATCCACCAATATCCAAATTTAAACCCAAGCCCAACGAAAACATAACACTTACTCACACACCAAAACCCGGAGCATAGGTCAAGCCTCAAGCAGGCTATTAACATCACGCCAAGTATCGTACCTTACACTATTCCTGGCCGTCCCAAGTATATGCGACAAATAAATTAGCCCACCACCTTAGTTCCGCGCCTCCACCCACTGCACCCGTGATAGCAGCCTCCCCATCGTCCCTGCAGATATCCCCATCGGCCTCCACGGCTGCGATCAGCTCCGTGGACAGCCCAAGCGTAATGCCCTCCTCTTGTGCGACCTCCATCGCCGTCTTGGGCCCTGTCAGCGCAAGCATGCCCGAGAGACGCGCAGAAAAGGCGGCGTGTGTGTAGAGCGGAGTGTGGAGCACGCTGAGGCCGGTCGCGAAGGTACGCGTCAGGATTGGGGGATCAGTGCAGAACCGGAGTTGGGGGAGCACGAGAAGGAATGTTGACGGCGGGATGAGAGCTGGTGAGATAAATTAAGGTTTTTAGTCGCGACCAGCGAAGTATTCAGTACGCTTGAATGAAACTTACCGACACCCCTGGCACGGTTCCACCCGCCCCACACCTCGTCCAAGGCGATGACGCCCCGATCCTTCATCATCCCGCGCTCTTTTGACGGCGATGACGATCCCTGGAGAACCTGGGCTAGCTCTCGCGCGAGCTCCTCGATCCAACGTTTTTCATCTTTCATCATATCCAGCGTTATCGGCGCATTGGTCATTTGCAAACCAAGCTGAGACAGTGATGAACGGATAAACGTTACCTCCTCCGGCTCCGCGGGGGAGACGAGAGTGGATGTTGATTGTGCATTGCCCGCTGTTGACGCGGCGGTTAATCTCTCGTTGAGCTCAGCCGCCAATCGGACCATATCTTTCGCCTTCACCATCAGGGCCTCGAGGTCCTGGAGCGCGTCGAGCATTCCGGTCTCCCTTCCCTGTGCTTCGCTCTCCACTGTTCGTAGAATACCAGCTGCAAGGCACAAATGTCAGCTCTGTCCCATGTTTAGCTGCAGAAAAAAAGATGAGACGCACTAATTCCAGACCTTCCTACTGTGTTCCGATCAGGCGCTAAGCCTGGATCAGTCCCCCTTGTACTGGTACCAATCCCGTTCGACTGGGTTCCGAGGTTATCTACCAATCGCATACGAGAAGACACATGGGCATGCAGGCGTACCTCCCACATTTTGCCCTTCAGGCTTCGTTTGAGCACGGCGTAAAACGCTTTATCCCCGCCCTTGCGGAAACTGACCTTCATAATTCGGGTCGCTGTCGGGTCCTCCTCGTCAGATTCGGGAGAAGACGGTCGAGAGCTTGGGGCAGATTTCAAGACGCGTTGATGAATATGAATTGGACGGGGTAACTCAGTCGAACAGATCTCACATGACCGCAAAGATGGATGATTCAGGAATGTGCAAGCAGGGCAGGCGATTGAGCTCGATCGATCTTCGGAGGACGGTGTCGCTGTCGGTGACGATGATGACGATAACATTAATGAAGCAGTAGAGGAGGGCATCGAGGAGGAGAGGTGTTGAGAGGTCACGGTAGCTGTAGACGAAGGAACGGATGATCGCGGTACACCACACAGACCACACACCCCGGCGGCCGCAGGACTGAGCCCAGGTGGATTACGATACGCGCAGACGTCGCATTCCCAGCTCTCAAACCCCACCTCACCGTCGTTGGTGGTACCTTGACCCGATGTAGTGGAGTTACCAGAGATGTGGAGCGTGACTTTGGGGGACGACTTGAATAGACCAGCATAGTACTCCGTCTGCGTGATATATGAAAGATCCAAGGAGAAAGAATGGTTGTACGCGTTCCGTGAGTCTATATAGAACAGGCGATGTGTCGAGACGAAGATAGTGCCAGCTTGATGGTTGGGCGATTTCTGCATGCTGCGGCGCACACGGAGTCACAGGATCGTAGAGAGAATCAATTTATAGAATGTGATTGGACGAGGGGACAAACGCACCCATCGTATATCCCAACGCTGTCCTGGCTCGCGTAGAGCTCCTCGTCGTTATAGAGCAAGGCCTGCACGGGAATAGTACCGTCAACGGATCTTGTGGTTCGGCGCAGTGCCATGCGATGAAGGAGAACCGTGAGACTCGTTATCCGGTTCGCTAGACGCGTCTAGAGGAGGTGCTGAGAATCGAAGAAACAAGCCGACGTGCCAAGCGTCAATATATGGCAGAGAATGCTTGGAAGTCGCTATAAGGCGATTGTACTGTCTTCACGCGAAAAAAGGAACTACGAGTGATCGTCAAGGTATCGTAGTATATAGAATCCAGCACAAGACAAGCCTGCCGCTGTGCAATATTCAATACTGAACGGGGAGGTTAAGGGGGATTTCCAAATGTGATTGGCAATCAGCGCAAACAGCCGTGACCCGTGAGCCACTGTACCCACGATCAACCGGTTCCTCCAATGCCTCTTCCCGAGACTTCTGCGTTACTACATCGGAAAATCCTGGCGCGTGCCCCGTGGGCCAATCTGCCAATAGCACTTTACTTAGAGCCGCTGGTTTTATGATGAACTCATCTCACGCACCCTCAGAACCCAGCGGACTTGTCCAGGTCGAACCTTGACCATTCCCTCAACGTCCGAGATATTCTGACAGCGTCTCTCGTCGCTCAGATTCTCGGTTGGATATGACGTGAGTGAAGCCACTACACCTGACGATGATATCCCATCAGAGTTGAACAGAAGCCGACGCTCACGATCGTCGTTTCCTCCGTTGCACTTGATCGTTTTCTTCTACTGGAGCATCCATTTATCACTCGCGGGTCAAGTCAATGTGACTGTCGATGACACAGACTCGTCCATAGTCTACCAACCCGCAGAATCATGGCACGCTAGCTCGGCAGTTTGCTCAGGGTGTCTGAACCCTGACGTCAGGAATGCCTACCTTGAGACCTATCATGATGGCACATACGTACTTCCTTTAGTTGACGCAGACGACAACACTGCAGCCGCCACCAATACTACAGAGGGAGAAGGATCTGGAAAAGGATCCAGTAACAGCGGGAAGGGGAAGGGGGGATCGACACCCAGGCGTAGACGTCACGCGAGGTCGCTCCTCGACCCAAGGTCGGATGTTGATGATCCAGGATTCGTGACGGTTGAGTTCCAATTTACCGGTCAAAAGATCTCTACCATTGGCTCGAACTGTAGCGTGCTAACCTCATTCGTCCAACAGGTACCGCGGTATATCTTTATTCTATACAGCCACTGGGTCTACCTCTCGTTAACACTACCCCGACTGCCATGAACCTCACCTTCAATCTTGACAACAACACGCGGGACACGTTCCTCCACCAAGGCTCCCACGCAGCTACAGGCTACGCTCCTGGCGTTAACGTCTTCAGCAAAACGGGTCTCACCGAGACCCCACACTTCCTGCAAGTGGAGGTCGGACCAAACTCCGTCTTCCTATTTGATTACATGATCTATACGCGAAGCAACTCATCCAATCCCACGACTCCATTAGCCCAAGATATACCAAACCCAAGCCAGAGCGTCAGCCCGTACGTTCATTCCCGTCTCATCCTCGGCAAATCCGCCTTCCCTATTTCTTTGTTCTTCGCTTCTCCTCTGCAGCATGGTGTGATCGAAGCTAATCATTTGACCTTGATCAGGAGCACTAAACGTCATAATATCGCAACGTTCGCCGGAGCAGTCGGAGGAAGCGTTGGAGTCCTCGCCCTCGTCTCACTAGGTTTGGCATTCAGTATTATCAAACGTCGGAGGAATTACGAACGTCGCGAACGCCTTCACCAACGCGAATCGCTGCACACCGAGGCCTCCGATGATTCACCACCGGAAGCAGGTCCAGCACCCTTCGTACCGATATTTTTCCCTGGCACGCACGTCCTTGCGGACCCCCCTCCATATGTCGAATCCCTATCAACATCCTCCACGTCTGATGCATCGCACCCAGCACTACCTTCGATGGTATCTTCTTCCGTTATCCCCGCCTCATACACCGCGCATCTGGCCCGTAGCCTAGACAGATCTTATGCAGATATCCCTCCTTCGTCGCCACCGCCGCCGTTAGACGATATTCTACCGCCGCCACCGCCGTTTGCCTTGGCGATCAACCGGCGCCCACCAGGAGAGCTGATGGGTGTTACACAGTCGCATGGAACTGTAGGCGCAGCAGGTGAAGCTGAGGAACTCCATGATTCTGGTATCCTTGCCACTGACCCAGTGCTCCCAGTACACCCCATGAGGTCGTCGACACCACGCCGGTCTCAAGACTCGCCTTCATGAACACGCGAACGATTTGTTCTTCCCACTCTGTCATTGTACAACTGCAGTCTGAAGATCACGTAAATTGTATTTGACTCGTGGATCTCATGGTACACAAGGACATTGGCTCCTGCACAGCCTTGGAGGTAAAATAGCGAGGGAAACATTCAGGAACGGAAGTTTCTGATATCCAGATCTTGCCTTAGAATAAACTCGCGATCGTGCGACAACATCGAGACTATTCAAAAACCTCGTGCTCTCATTCTCATCCTTACTGGGTCGAATCGTCTCACGGAACTTTTGAGCCCTGGAGCATGGATATGTGTACGCGGCTGTCAGAAGGGGATGCGTTCGGGAGACCATGACCGGGCCTCTCACGAAAGGACGGGTGGAGTGACTTGAACTCACCCTCGCCGGCAGTCAGATGATTGGACAGTTTCTCGTGAGCGGTACATAGCCGTGACACTGAGAGATATGTGCTGCGGTCATTTCCGCGAATAGCGAATCGGGAGTTGTTTTACGAGAACCTGAATGAATGTAGTGGCTCAAGAGCGCAGCAATCTATGTGAGGCAATGTATACTGTACGGCAACAGACATCACACCGATATTTTAACCCCTTCCACTTTCTTGATCGCCTGATCTTTGGTCTCCTCCGCTCTCTCATCCAGTGTGGTCTTGATGTCCTCGGCCTTTTTCGTGACGTTAGAAGTCTTTGTTCCGACACGCTGAATGCCCTCGTGTTTCAAGTTCCAGCCCAAAGTCTCCTTGAGCTTCAACCCCGTCACCTCCTGCACCTTGTCCACAGCCACTTCGGCCTGATGGTTCACCCACTGCCGTTCGTTCTGCAAAAATTGCTTAATGCGCTCCCACGTCATCCGTGTATGTGCATTCGCGATATCGTGCTTCTCTGCTAGCGTTGGGAAGTATGTTTCTTCTAATGAGCCGAGGTACGATGTGAGGTTGCCCGTTGTTTCCGGGAGGAACTGTTTTGCAGAGAGATAGAAAAACAAGGGCGGTAGGACAACACGCGTAGCGAGCCTCCTGTTGCGCGCCAGGATAGACCCAGTAAGCGTTGCCACACCAACATAGAGCACGCCAGGTGTCAAAGATTCGTTGGGAGAAATTATCGACTTCACGCGGTCTGCACCCATAAGGTATATATATCAATGGACCCTGGTCGCAGCTCAGTAGTTTACACGCACTTTCAATTGCATGTTCGACCCCAATCCACCGTGATACGACACCCTGGACTTGACCGTGTGCGTCTCGGTAGGCCTCCGTAACTTTTCGGCGTGCGACGCCGATCTGCTGCTCCAAGGGCGATGGTGCCTCGACAAGCAAGATCTCAGGGGTCGGACTAGAATATATTGAAGGCTAACACTGCATTTCAGCCCAACGACAAGCCATACAGCTGAGCAAAATACCTTCTCTCCTTCCGGTGAATTATGGTATGCAACACCTGCGACTGCCACCGAGGCAGAGAGAAGCGTCCTTCTTGGCTATTTATCAAGAGGATATTTAGCGTAGTGCTAGACCATAATTCTATGGAGGGTGCCTACTAGCAGTTGGAAGGCTGCTCGATGCATGAAACAGAGTGGTTGGCAGAAGATACCTGTCCGGGATTAAGCGGGTGCACGATCATGGTCATTGTTTGGCTTAGACGACAATGGACAATAGTCGCGTCGCCCTTTTTGAGTTTGCAAACGCCACGCCCTATGAGGCCTGAGGACCTTGCATCACAGCATCGTATTCTCAAAGTAGAGTAGTAGGTTGTTTCTACAAGCTGCGTCAGATCATGCATGAATCTAGGATCTTGACCCTTGTGGACAGTGTCCTATACACAGCGACGTCGCAAGAACTATTCGTATTCTGCCCGCAATCAGGGGTTATAGTTATATAACATATACAGACGAAGCTGAGTGCAGGTATTGAGGTATATTAACATATAATTACTTATCCAATACAGGGGCGAGGTACCAAAATCTGTAACAAAGCATTGTTTACAAGTGGTCATTGAGCAGCGTATTGCTGTTTGAGCGCCTGCTCAGCGTGTGTGAGTTCTTTGGTCCATTCGACCCAATATGGCGCTTTGGGGTTTTCAGCCATGTCTGCGATGCAATCGTGGCATCTGATATAGTACGCAGAATTTGCAGCGCCGTAGCCTAGCAGTAGACTGTTTCCAACTCTTGTAAGTTTCCATTCCTGGTGTGATTGAGGTGAAGTGACTCACAATTCTGGAAGAGTCTCGCCGATGGCGTCTAGGTCGCCGGAAGGTAGACAATCTTCGCAAAAGGCTTGGGGACATGTCCGGCATCTAAGCAAAGATAGGTTCGTCGCGTCATCGCCTTCGTAACCCTTTTCAGGTCTAGCCAGGGTCATACCTGAACAGCATTCCGCCGCAATCACTTGTATTCCTGTAGCACCCAGCACAACTATGCTGGCTACATGTCACGGTGGAGCGACGGATTTCGGTTTTGGTCAATCCTCGACATTTCGCGTGGAATACTAGAATTCAATCAGGTTTCCGACTCGAAGAAAGAGTGGTCTGTGAGCGCTTACCACGAGGGCAATATGCACATAAAACTAGTTCCCCTCCGTCGCGACAATGGATACACCACTCTTCCGAATCGAACTTCTGCTTTTTCTGCTTGACAGGTTTTGTAATCGCGGGTGCGAGCTAGGGCACCCCGGTCAGTTTCGTACGCAGTACTTGAAAGGCAATAGCTCATTACCGTCTCAGGGATCGAGGAAACAAGGAAAGTCATCCCGCCAATCTTGACGGTGCGATCAACGTGGGCCCGCTTTGCAAGGTCCCGCCACTCGTCCGCAATTTCAGCATTCGACTTGGCCCTGTTTACAAGCTTGCCTTCAAACAAGCGTGATTGGACCTGCGCAACACCGCTCAACAGCCTACGTTCCTCCTCCTCAGCGTCGAGAACTAACTGTTCGTCATCCACGCCGCCGTCATCTTTGAAGTCTTTCCTGATTTTCGCGTCCCGCTTGCTCTCAAGCGTTTTGGAATGTTCGATGATATCCGCCATGCCCGCATCCAAGAATCGCGCTAGGTTTATATCATGGTCCGAGTGCGAGAGTGCGCTGCTCCCTTTCCTGAGGATGTCAATGAGCTCTCTTGAGCCGAGAGAGGTAGTATCCCCAGAAGAAGGGTTGTCGGAACCCATAATCTTGACGGACAAAAATAGCTTGCGGCGGATTCGGTCGAGCATCTGGTCTTCGACGCTGCCTTGACAAATGAGGCGGAATACCTTGTAAGAGCGTCAGTGTGGCGTTTCTGGTTCAATTACATGAGCACGTGGACACGAAGAGGCTTACCTTCACGACCTTCTTCTGGCCAATTCGGTGAGCTCTGGCAATGGCCTGGAGGTCATTCTGGGGATTCCAATCGGAGTCGCACATGATGACCGTCGTCGCTTTTGTCAAGTTGATACCTGAAGAGGCACGTTAGTCATGAACATGTGGAGAACATAGCACAAGTCGTACCGAGGCCGCCGGCTTTGGTCGATATCAGGAAGACCTTGTAAGCTGAACGACCGTGTTAAATTTATTACCTGAGCAAACGTGAAAAAGGAACACTTACGAGAAATTTCCTGTTGGAACTTCAGGGCTGGTCAATGAATCTGATAGCCCCTAAGTGCGTGGTCTGGCTTACCAGCTTAATATCCAAGGCCCGACGCGGACGCGTCGAGGCACCGTCCAGACGCGCATAAGGAATGGACCGTAGAGTCATAAAATCCTCAAGGAGGTCAAGCATTCTAAGCACCTCTCAATATTGACCATTCATGGTTGAAAAAGGAGGCGAACTAACCCGGTCCATTGCTAAGCCCGACACAGCCATCAGAAAATGGCAGGTGACGAACCAACAAAGAGGTGCTCACAGAGAATATGAGTACCCGCTCGCCTTTCGGAAGTACGTCAGCGAGTATCTTGTCGATAGCAACCATTTTCGAGGAAGAGGATACGACATGTTCGCCGATGTAGTATGGTTCTGGCTCAGCATTGGGTAGAAGATACGGACTGGAGGAATACACTAATGTTCAACAACGTTTCTGCAGGTCACGCGAAACACTCAACTGATCGCAGACTTTTCTCAACTGCATGAGCAGGTTCATCAGCTTTTTCCATTCTATAAATCGAGCAATCTTTGACGTCAAGCAGCTATGATATGTATGGGTGCGACGTACGTGTTCCTTCAGCCCTCCCGGTCTCCGTCTGATTCTCGACATGCGAAAGGACTTCTCTTTTCACCTGGCCAGCAGTCCCATCTTCCGATTTGATCGACGCGCCCTCGTTGAAGATTTTCTTCAGATCCGGCGTGTCCATTCTGGTGAGGAGTCTATATGTCCAAAACCGCTGGGCCTCGGTCAACGGGATGAACACGGTAAGCTCTTCCCTGGGAGGAACATCGTCCCCTGCGACGGTAGCCTTGGTACGGCGAAGCATGACCGTCGAGACAAGCTTCTTCGCCGCGTTGAGGAATGGAATGGCGTACGAGCCTCGCTCGATGTTGAAAGAGTCCTTGAAAAGCGACTGAGTGGCCAACGTGAAAACGCTCGGAAAAAGCCAGTGGAGCAAACCCCAAAGCTCCACGAGATTGTTTTGCACTGGTGTTCCCGTGAGGACTTGTGAAAGTGATTAGTCAATGACGCTTGAAAATGACAGTAAGGGACCCACGTAGTCGGTACAAGCTACCAAGACCCTGCACCCGTTGTGCCAACATCGTATCAGAGTTCTTGATCTTATGGCCCTCGTCAAGAACGCTATAGGTCCAGCGGAAGCTCTTAAACCAGTGGTCCTCAGCGACATACACATCATAAGTCGTGATCATGATATCGAAATCGCGTCCACCGCGAAACGAGTGCTTCAAGCGGTCGCGTTCGTTAGATGGGCCATGAAAGCGAATTACGCGCATGGATGGTATCCAGCGGGCTGCTTCCTGCGATGAGTTACTCTTAGTGGAAATTTAGTCGTCGATAGAGAAATTTCTACGAACCGCTTCCCAGGAAGAGAGGACTGATAGTGGACATATGACGAGATGTGGATCATGCGGGCCTGTACAATTGAACCGGTATTAGCTCAGGGCGCTATATAAAAAATTCTGCTTGATCTCGCCTGGTATGTTTTCCTTGATGTACGCGAAGAGCGATAGCGTCTAGAATGCAGAGTGTCAATTACTGGAAATATTACGATACGTCGTCCTACTAACTTGAAGGGTCTTTCCCAGTCCCATCCTGTAACACAAATCAGACCACCGCAAGCACAACTCAAGGGCAAAGAGACGTACTCATCTCCTAGGATACAATTCATGCCTGTTTCCTATCAACGAGAAGTCCGACGCAGAATTTAGGCAACTCACCGTTCTTATACATTGCGACCAAGAACGAAAGTCCTTCGAGCTACAGCGGAATTATCATCTTCCTCAATCCAACGTCTTCCTCTGGGAAAAAAAAAAGATACCCACCTGATAATCCTTCATCTGCCCTCCCTTAATAAGCTTCGGCTGCTCATCCAGCGCATGCGTCTGTTTAAATGAAATCACTCTCCCATGCTCCCGCTCCATCTCCTTCTGCAACTGGTCGAAGTATACACTGGCGGGGGGGAGGAGCGGTTCGACTACGTCGCGGTGGCAGTAGAGCCACTTTTTCCTCGCGTCGTCACGGACTTCTCGTTTTTTATTCTGCACACCGGTTTGCTGTGATGGCAGGGAATATCCATTAGTATGGGATTGGTGAGCTTGGGATGATATGCCTGGGCGCTCACAGCTTTCTTCAGGTCCAGTTTTATTTTTTTCGCAGCATTTTTCTGGGTAGAGTTTTGGAGCGCGGAGATGGAAAGCGTTCTCTTGCGAGGCTTAGATTTGGTGCTCGCCTCGGTAGACGGGAGCGACTGACGCGGTCGAAGCGAACGACGTGGAGCTGATTGCGTTCGTGCTGGAGGGTCAACGATAGAAGTTGACGCGTAGAACATATCAGCGCCGGTTGTGGTGAGGACATCGAGCTCGTCGGGCTGCATATCATCGGCCATGACTAGGTAGACAAGAGTAATCGTCGACAGCAGACAATGCTGGTGAATTTTAAATTTACTTTAGGGTGGGCTATTTCGTGATCTGGACCACGTGACGTCCCTTGTCGGGACGCGAATGGCTCTCGGACCTCTTGCCGGAAGGGCGGTACTAGTCCTTGTACTGAATTCGAACGCTCTTGGGTTATATTTCTATCTTAAGGACTCCGTGCAACCGCTCGAACTATCCTTTATTGGTTTACAAATACATGATTCATGTTATATTAAATTACACTACTACTCCTCGCGTGGTCGAGATGTTTCAGACTGTCTCAAATCCGAAATATGTACCGCACACTCAAGGCCCATACCTCCATTTCCATCCTCGGCTCCTCTCGGGCATACATCGCGGTCAACCATTCTTAATCTTCAGGCTCAGGCTTCAGACCGTTCTTGACTCGTTCAAACCTGGATGCTTTGCTTTTGTAGTAGTAATCGGTCCGGTTGGCCCATTCGTAGGTAGCATACCCTAAGACAATATATCAATACTATGTAACAAAAAGAAAGGAATTGCGTAAGAAAATATCCATATATACCCACGTAGGATTTGCGTGGATGTGGTCAGAGGGAAATGGCACGAGGGGAGTTTTTGGCCTGAGGGCGAAGACAGCAGAGGGACAACCTCGTACTTACCTAGGCTGAAAGGGATCAACCAGAAGATAAGCTCGCGTGAGAGCCGTTCATAACCGTGAAAGAGGTAGTTGCGAATCAAATTCTTCGCAACCCTCTGCTGGAAGGGTGATAACGCTTATGTAGGGAGTGTCCATACATGTTTGGGGTACGCATTCCGGCGAAGGGTAAATTGGAATTGATCCCGTTTAGAACCCAGGGAATAGGTGTGTATGGTTGGAATGCACGTAGTATGGAGCGGAGATACAGGGTCAAGAGAGGTATAGCAGGACGGAAGATGGCGCACTGTATTGCGTAACATTCTTCATTTGCATTGCCGATTTGTCGCCCCACCATACATTCTAAGATTTAATGTGAGCTCTCCTCACTCGGGCACAAAAAACCTGACTTGCGTAGGTCTTAGCTAACAGGTGCGGAAGTGAGACCCAGTTTGCGGGTCGACCAAGTTGGGGTCGTACAGGTAAGCCATTTATTCGTGTCCGCGCATGGTTAGGACGAGCATGAAGGTCCAATTGATATAAAAACGATCGAGGGTTAAGTTAGAAGGAGAAAAGCAATCAACGTTCGTCAACATTTGCGTAGGACTCTCATCGAAACAGGATAGAACATACGTCCAGGCATCTCTGCGCCAAGTCGGGCGATAGAGGGCCGCATAATTAATAAATCGAGGTGGATTGTTGGTAAACTTGGTTGGTTGTGGTAGTGCAAAGCGCGTCGCTGAGCAATTGAAGGATGTTGGATAGGGGCTTGTCTGAATCTGGATCAGAGGCTTCGAGAACAAACACGGGGAAACTGCGTCACGTGGGAATGAACAACGTCACTCTGTCTTCCACGTCGTCGATCTACCAACTAGCTTGCTCCATCACTCGTTTAGTATATCTCGGGTGTCCGGAATTTCCAGCGGTGCATGCTCTTCCTGCTCACCAGTAGGGCTGGTTGACTTATTCCTCTTCACCAGATCGCTCGAATCTCTAAAATTCGCATCCAAGCGCAAGGATCATGATCTCCCATGAAACCCTCTACTCATTAGCCAACACTCTCGGTGTATTGGCAATGGTCACCGCCGTTGGATATCACTTTCTCGCTGTCAACGAGAAATACCTCGCTGGTGGGGAGGCCAAGAAGACAAAAAAGAATTGAACGGGTGTATGGCTTCAGGCCTCTGGTGTGTTGGAACAGCTATTTCACAAGTGGTTCCTGGACTGATTACTATGGGAGTAGGGTTTCCTGATTTTTGTAATTTCGCGGAATCAAGCAAATTATCATCCATCTCTAACCGTCCACTATCCCTTTCGCGAATTGTGGTGTGCCTTTTTGACCCCAGACCGCGTCGCTGTTCAACAGATAGAAGAGAATAAACCCGCTGTATCTCGCTCAGGCTATGTATGAGGGCGATCTAGCTTTGACTTGTCTTGGGCTTTTGGAGAGGTCGTACCCGACAGCGCTCCCTTCAACACATTCATTAGAGCTTTCCCAATGCTATCTTGCCCTTACGCGTCGCGAGTCTCCGCCGTAGTCATGACGCGGCATGTAGACTCACGACACCAAACGACCAGATCAGTCAAGGCGCAAGCCACTGCCCCGCGAGACTCGGGCATTTTGAACGCGGACGCCGCCTCATATGTGCACTCCAAGTCCACGTTGGGCATCCCTAAGCTCTGCAAGCTCTTGAACAGAAGCAATCATGCTGCCCACGAGCACCCTTGGAGTCAGATGCAGTGGCCCAACTAACATAGATATCGATAAGTCGATGAGATATCAAAGTAAACACAACAACGAGTAAAGGCGGAGGGGGGCATGTATATATCTCTACAACGTGGTGGCATGTATTTAGTACAACAATTCGTATTTACTTCCAATAAGTTTAACCCGAATTCCATTGCATTCCAAGAAAGAAAAAAAAGAAAAAAGAGGAGGCGCGTCCACCAAAGTCACAACCACCAATCTCAAGCTTGCATCACTCATCAAGCCCCGACACCGAACCACCCTTCTTCTTCCCCGCCGCCGCATCCGCCAACACCCTCAACATACCCACCACCCTCCCCGCCTCCAACCTCCACCTCGCATCCGTCCCCCTCCCACTCGTCGAACACGTCTCCGCCGCATCAAACTCATTCAACCTTCTCAACAATTTCTCGTCCCCGCTCACCGCCAATATAAAATCCAAATCCCCACCCGCACCCCCCGAGGCGCCGTCGTCGAGGATGTCAGGGCTCATCCACGACCGCGACAGCGGAGACCGTGCGGGCCCGCCTGGGTGTAGGATTGCGCCGACCGCGGTGGATCGCGAGACGTTGTTCGGGAGCACGAGGAAGGAGTTTTTGCCTGGGATGATGCGTAGACCATACCGCTCGCCGAGACTGTGCAACTATGAGTATCCGGATGCACATCATGGAAGGAAGCGATACGGACCTGTCGAAGATATGGTTCTGCGCCTCAGCAGCCTGCCTGCGCGCCCACTGCCGATCCGCACTCTCCGTTCCATCCGGCTCCGTTCCGCCTGTCCAGAACCGCCACACAATCGACGCATCTCGCTCCTCAATGAACGACCCCGGCGTGCGCTCCGTGAACTACAACAACATTGTCCTATATCAATACCACCCAAGAAAAGGGAAGGAAAAAGGAAACGCACGTAGCTGAGAATCTCCAAACATGCGCCCTTCCACGTCAAATTAAAGTTCGCGACCATATTGATCCACTCCCCTCCCCCTGCGCGTTCCACATTGGGCGGGGAAAACGGACGTGCAGGCGGTGGTGAGAACGAGCGTGACGCAGAAGACGATCCAGGCGTGCTCTTGATCGTCTTGATGAAGCACCCATTCTCCGCGCTGCGATACAGTAAGTGAGGAAGAGAGGAGAACGCAACATAGACACGTACACAATCCCCAACCTCGGTATCCGCTCCGCAATGCGTTCCAAAACCCCCCTGACGCGCAACCCACTAAGCAACCACACCTCATTCCTCCTATCCCCCACAAGCTTCTCCAATATCTCCAGCGCCTCCTCCGGCACCCTAATCCTAATCCCCTCCCCTTCCTTCCCCTCCTTCTCCCTCTCCCCATTCCCACTCCCATTCGAACCCTTCCCCTTCCCCTCGACGCCATTATTCCCATTATTCCCCACCCCCTTCCCAGCCCTCCAATAATCCTCCTCCATCCTCACCAGCCCCTCCCGGCTCAAATCCCTCCTCCACAACGCCCCCTCAAAATCCACCAACACCAGCCGCTTCCTCGAATGCCGGTACCGCGGCACCACCCTCGCTATATCGAACAGCGGCACCTCCGTGTTGGGCGCCAGGTCCTCGGCGTGCGCGCGTAAGGTCCGCGTCAGGAAGGACGTGACGAAGGCTTGCGCGGTTTGCGTCGTGACGTGGTTGTGTAGGTCCTGTTGTGTAAGGGGTAAGGGGGGGGAAGGGTGTAGAGGGTTGTTGTATGAGTGGGGATGGGGAGAGGAAAGCAGGAAAGAGCAACGTACCTCCCACCGCGTCAACGCCTCTTCATCGCTCATCGTAAGCGCCTGATTAATCGCCTCCGCCGTCCCACGCGTATCCCACGGGTTAATCGCAATACAGCTCCTAAACCCGCTATAACTATAGCTCCCCGTGAACTACCCAAACAAAAACAAACAAAAAAAGGAAACACCACTTCAGCGCCGCTCACACTCCCCAAACAAAAAACAAGAAAACGGAAAGTGTTCTCACCTCACTCAAAATCAAAGGCCTCCACCTCCCCTCCTGACATTCCACAAACTCATGCGTCCTCAACGCCATGCCCTCTCTCAAGCTCGTCACTATGAACGCGTCCGCGACGGACAAGAGCGCGAGGTACTGGCTGAATGTCAGGTCTTGCGTGTGCAGGAAGACGATGGGCTGGTATCTGTGTTGCGTAGCAGTTTAGATCTCATATGCGGAGGGGGGGCAGAGAGAGAGAACACGTACGTGAGCGTGGAGAACCTTGAATTGATCCTCGATATCGCGTCCGTCACAGCCGACGACTCGGGCAGGGGGTGCGAGATCGTGTGTGCGTGCGGTGAGGTCGTCGGGAGGGCAATCTGTATCAGAATCGCCTATAGAATTATTATTTTCGATTATCAATATCCACCTTTGCTTGGGAAAGAGGGAAACGTACCTTTCCTTGGAACTCGGGGTGCTTGTCAAGGAAGTATTCAAAGGCTTGAATCTTGTGGCGCACGCCCTGGGTGGGAATCATTATGGTTAGTTGGATGTATGCGGTTGATACCGAGGGGGGTACCTGGACTTCGTCGAGCTTGTCCCGGCCGACGACGATCTTCATACCTGCATAGCGCTGGGTAAGTAGCTGGATCCATTCCTTCACCTCCGGTTCCGCCCTACAAAACCCCAGATCAAGAATTAACAGCATATATACATCCACACAAATCCACACTCACTTCTTCTCCTTCAACTGCCACACATCAATACCCATCGGAAACACACCCACATCGACAAACCTCCCCCTCGCATGCTTCCCACCCGCACCCACCGCCTTCCCCTTCTCCTCGCCCGCCGCTCCATCCCCATCCGCCACCTGTATCCCCTTCGGGAGCGCCTCATACGCCATGATGCGGCTCACAGTCTGCCTAAAATGCCTCGCATAGTTCGCCGTCTGGAAGCCCACCAGATCCGCACCCAACAACCCCCGAAGAAGGTCCTGTCGGACGGAGAGACAGCGGAAGATCTCTGAACTGGGAAAGGCGACGTGCATGAAGAACCCGATGGGTGTCGTTGGGGGAATCTTGCCCGAGGCGCGGAGGAGGGCGGGGAGGAGCATGAGGTGGTAGTCGTTTACCCATATCACGTCGCCGTCGCGGTGCGCAGCGATGATGGCGTCCGCAAAGCGTTGATTGACGGCGACATACTGCTTATACGACGCGCTCTCGTAGAACATCTTTGTCTTGGGGGCGTCGGGGATAGCGTAGTGGAGACACGGCCAGAGAACCTGGTGGCAGAACTCGGCGTAGCAGCCCTGGAACTCGGCGTCTGGGATCCAGACGGGGAGACTCGGGTGGTGGGGGAGGGAGGACATTTTGGTGTCGATGGCGGTGCGGAGGGAGGGCGGGAAGGTGTCGGTGGAGGTGCCGAGGGTGCCGACCCAGAGTTTGCGTTTCAGCCTGGGGCCGACGCTGTCGATGGCGTTTTTGAGCCCGCCGTTGCAGTGTGGATTGGGTTCGATGTACCATGGGTCGTGCCGGGTGGGGGAGCGGAGGGAGTCGCCTTGGTTCCGTGAGGACGAGCGGGAGGTGCGCCGGCGCAGGGTGCGGGACTCGAAGGAGTGGGCGGTGAGCCGGGTCGTGGTCGAGACAGTGCTGCCATTTGGCGGGACATGGTTGGCAAAGGGGTTGGCCGACTCCTGGGTCGGCGAGCGGAGGGCTGGAGTCGGGGGGTTGCGGGACTTGTCCTTGAGATCGTCGACGATACTCTTGAGTCCTGTGAGGTTCGACCCTAGTGAGAGCCGAACCGCGGCGGGGGCGATACGCGGGGACTCGTCGACGATGCTCGGACGGCGGGTAGTACCAGTGCCGGTCGGAGTCGGGGGCTGGGACTCGCCGAGGACGACGGTGTCTGGGAGAAAGAGGGAGGCGATGATGACTCTCTGGCCGCGGAAGGTGCTCATCGTTTGAAGACTCGTCCTCTTCTCGACGTCACGGCTTATGGTCCTTTTCGAAAATCGTCTCGGCAGATCCCGATCCGGAATAATCTATGAGATCATTGCCTAAACTGGCACGACGTCTGTGGTTTTGCTTCCGTTAGTATCTTCAGTGGCGCTTTACCCCGATATTCCCCCACCCCGGGCCTCCGATCCGCAATAGAAGATAACACTTATCTGCACGTTCGTTTCTATCCATAACCAATCAATAGAACCAAACCAGTACGTATCACAATGACCCCTCTCCGGATCGAAAGGCAGCACAATCTTACCACCTGCACTCATCAAAAACAAATCTACTCTCATCGTTCGCCTTAAACACTTCTTCCACCTTCTCCTGTATACCTCCCACCACCTCCACCAGCTTCGTACCGCAGCAGCGACGCGTTCAGTGTGGCAGACACGGCTCGTGATGCAAGTGATGGCTTCGTAGTAGAGGTCCTCCATGATCTATGAAGACAGAGCAGACTGAGTCTGCTCCTGAAGCTTGTAATCGGGCCAATGTCCTCGTGATGCTTCTTCAAGAACTCAAATTTTTTTCTCAATCCATTGGGCTCCTCAGGACCGTACGGAAGAGGTACCTTCCCTCCCCAAAATCCCAATCGGTTTGCTTCAGCAGGCAGCGGACCCGTAGAATACAAATTCAAATGCTCCTCCGTCCTTCCGCCAATGAGTTTATACACCGGCTCCCCATGAATTTTACCTAACAAGTCCTGGATCGCGGGGTTGACGCACGAAATCACCGCGAAGGGTGCCCTTTCCGCCATAGAACATCATTACTCGGAACATCTAGTTCCCACCATTCAATGTTCAAGTTTAGCAGGAGGCAGCGCGTTGCGAGCCCAATGGCATATTATATGTTGAGGCTCAAGTAACAGTCGACCTAATTTTGACAAGGGCTGAAAAGCAGAATGTTTCCGGGAGCATAAGGAACCGCCATTAAAGGGAAAAATTGGAGCAAAGAGATCTTTTTCGCTTCACAACGCCGGAGAGTGGAAACGCAGTCCCGGTCCCAGTACGGTCCTGACGACCAACATCTATCCTTCCACGCTTAGCATCTCGTTCTATCAAGAAGTGGGTGGTTGGATATACGGGGAGGGGCTAGAGACGTGAATGTGAGGATCTGGGAACATGGCTGCCCCCGCATCCAAAATATATAAACCCTGCCAAAAAAACGATCATTTTCGACACATTCCAGATGCAAAGCCTAATCCGGGAACCTCTACTTCACACGCGTCTAGATACTATACAAAGGAGAAACACACGACGTCTAGGAAGCTGGCTTGCTCCCTCCCCGCAACCCACGTCCTTCGACCAGCTGCACAGGAACTGGCCCGAACCAATCTTACATGCGTCTGATTCTACATCCACAATTATCACCAAGCAACCTACACCTCTCCTCCAACAACATTTCGCCAAACCACGCCGTACGCAGTGTGTCCTCCGCCATCTCCCTAACCCCCTTGAATGCCTCTATGTTGCCTCCGTCAACTCCCACATCGCCAGGATATACCGCACGCGCTCCTCGATGGCGCGCGAGCCCGGTGTTGATGCTGTGAAGGTTTTGCGTGAGCGTGGTGAGTGCGGTGATGCGGGCTGTAAAACCTGAACATCGTTTTTGGACAGTTTCCTGGAGAGTTGATGCTGGAGTCGGGTGTGGCTGGAGCTGGTGGGGAGAGAGAGGGATGGGAGTGTAAGCTGGGGTAGTCAATGCTGAAGGGATATTACGCGTACCTCTTCCTGGATAGCAGTATCACGATTGGCGGTGCTGATTTTGCACGAGTAACTGTAGTGGCTGTATTGGAAGAAGGCGTACATGGCATCGAGGACTGTAGATTGAACGTTCAATATCCAATGGCGGGGTATATGGAGCCAGGATGGAGCATAGTTCAAGGTAGTTGACCTCTGCCACTGTTTCGGCGGATTAAACTCATCATGATTCTATATCTGGTCATAAAATGGATAAATGGGGGTATTTTGGTTCGGGGTCACCGGTCTCGTGGCGTAAAGAGGGCATATCAATGAGTCGGTGATCCAGCCTTCTGCCAGTGTCCAAATTGTTCAAATTTGGATATATAGCACTCTAGCCTGAAGGTCGGTTCAGGACGAGGTCACCGAGCGGTCCAGGGATAAAGGCGTGGTGCACCATTCGTCATTGAGGCTGTGTTGACTCTCAGGTACCAGCCAAGCAAAACAACACTCCTTCTCCATTTCGACTATCATACACTAACAACACTCTTCGTCCAAGTCAGGAATACACGGCTTGCCCTGAAAAGAGCGATCGGCGTTCGGACTTTAAAAGATAGGCACTCACTGGACAATCACCGTATTAACTCAACTGTTACCGCGTCGGATTCAACCTCGGACGACCATGCACTTCCACCTGAGCGGCGCTTAGGCGGCGGCACGAACCCAACATGAGCTCTATTCCACATCCACGTCTCGTCATCAAGCAGGCGGCTTGCCCTGGTCGCATCCTCCACCGACCCACTCCACCACGCTGCGTGAAACGCGTTCTCGACCGCGTTACGTATACGAGCAACCGCTCTCAGGCGCGCGTCGACTAATTCACGCAGGGCCCAGAGATAGTGCAGATACTCCTTGTCAGGGTACTCTCGTGCCTCCTCGCGCTTGATTGTTAATTTGATTTTGGTACGGTATTGGACGAGGAAGGCGCGCCCTGCGATGCAGGAAGCTAGTTGGGCGTGGCGATCGCGTATGAGACGCTCCCTGTCGGTTGAGGGATCTGGATAGCGATGCCGCTAAGGCGTAGCGTCGTGTCGGTGGTGCATGAAGAAGATTGGAGTCTCAGCTCACCGTGCCCGTGACATCTGGAGATGGAACAGTGGAAACTGAAATGGAAGGGAAACTTCTTGAGCTGGGGTTCAACATGACAGTGTGGCGGGGGGTTACCTTCTGCTTCTCGCCCACTGAAGTATTTAACCAGCTCACTGGTCCTATGACGCTCAATATCTCTGAACTATGCAGCCAGGTACCTGACTGTCAATATGTCAGAACCTTATAATTATGTAACAGTCATCACGAAAACCTCAAGGTTCTACCGTATTGGGCAACATTCAGCGACCTCGAGGTGCGACGAGATGCGGAATCTACGATCACCATCGGCAAGCCGAAAGATTCAGTCTGATGTGAAGTTGGTTATTACATCGACCTGAACTTTTAGGTTTGGCCATATCGAGGAAGTTATGCGCCAACCGAGGGGCGTTAAGAAGGAATCGATGATCATTTTTGATGGGCGAAGCAGCACGGACCCTAGCTAGCTTGTGGAAGATCAGGTTGAAAGCAATGTTTCTATTCATTTCGGTTACTCACCACTGTGACTGGGCAAAGACGTCCTATATCTATTCGTTGATTCCCCTTCGAAAAAATCCATCTAATCGAAATTGTCTTTCTAGAAGACATCCAGGCAGAAAGTGATCAAGCCACAGGTACTACGTCAAGAGAAAGTGGGGGACAAGTTGGTGATCGTGTCCAGGACCTAAGTAACTCGTTCATTTGACGTCGGACTGAGGAGGATAGAGATCATGTTAGTTACATAAGTTATATGGTCAACTACTTACGTCCACGACCACGGGGAGCTCGATCTGTCAGTCCGGATGGCGAGATGCGGCGATGTTGCCATCTACCTAAGTTAGGTCATTGACGTAGCAGTGGTGTCCTCCCAAAGTACGCCAAAGTTTAACGTGTCTTTCAACATCTTCTGGAAGAAACATGTGGCTTCCCTGTTGACTGTCCATCAAATCGAGATACAATTGATGCTGTGCCTGTTGTGCGTTGAGGTGCATCCACAATGTGCAAGAGGAAAGTTAACGCGTCGGATCGACTGCGACACGGCAGATGAGCGAACCAACACATTCAAGCACAACAGTGGATGACATCAATGATCTTACGCATACAAGAAACATAATCTGCCACTATCTCAGTGTGGAACCAAAGGAACGGGGCGCTATGTAGTGCTCACCGTCATCCCTGAAAATTTCCCTCGATGACGCATATGCCCGTCTCCACAAGAACATCATCTCATTTTGGGTTTGGCGGACAAGCTGGTGAACGACGTCACTGGACCGGTCGTTCGAAGGAGATCAAGCTGATAAGGAGGAGATCAGCGTGCGATGTATGTCAGTCATCCAACACCCTACGCCGGGGGCAACTTGCTCGAAATCCGAGGACCGATGTAAGCAATTATTAGGGCCCTTCGGCCCGCCTCCATCAGGTCGCGTGCTTCAACGACCGCTAGCCTCGACACCATGCATGGAACTGGAACCCTGCGAAAGGTCAAATCGTGAAATGCACTAGCGCTGTGCCCTGCGGCTGGCCGAACCCTAACACCCAACTTATGATCTTATGAGCAACAGAACATCTCATGTTGTCGATCCATGTTAGCGTGCATATCAGTGGGGACACCAAGATTGTTCAGAACGTAGATAGAGCCATGATAGTACGGGGCAGGTATGTTCGGACTGAAAGCGGTCTTGTTATGAGGTAACAGAGTCCGCTATGCTGAGAGGAGATCGGAGAGCGCCCCAAACTTGTTTCGGCGGTTCCCGATGCCCCGCTCACCATCGACGGACATCGTTACTATTGTGTCTAAAACAAGAATTCTTTGTCCAGAAATCGGAAGAAGGCCAGAAAGCTTGCACATGCTAGTAAGGGAGCAACCGTCATGATATCCCCCGAATTCCTGAAATTAACATCGTAAAAAAAATATCGTAGTTGGCAGTGTTAATTTACACTATAGCAGCATCTAAGTTGCTGCCTGTTTGTCTACCCGTACACTGCAGCATTTATATATTCCCGTAGCGTTGCGCTGATGTGTGTTAGCGGCAGCCGTGGTAATAAGAAAAGGACGTACTAAAGATGAATGGCGACAAGCAGGACGACATGAAAGCATTGAGAACGGCGGTGTAGTCGACTGGTTAGCCTGCATTCCAAGATGCTTGAACAACTTCTTGATAACATGACTGCTGTTTTCCTCTAGCGGTTCGCCGAGGAGGTGGAGTGCTCTTTCAACCACTCCTTGAAGGTAAAGGACACACTCCAAGCGAGCATCTGCTGAGTGGAGAAGCTCCCGGAGGTGTCTGATGCCCCGCCCACCGATGTAGGCTTCGTTCTCGTTGCTCCCGAGTACGGGGTGGATGTTGGCGATTGTGTGCAGAAGCAAAACACGATGCGCTATGCAACGTGCCCACTCGTCGTTTAAGCGCCTTATGATGTCCACCCTCTGAAGATCCTATACACATATGACTATCAGCTGAGGGAACAGGGTCATATATGGCTTTGGACGTACCTTTGTCGAGTTCTTAGTATTGGGAAGAGAGGCAGACGCGCGTTCGTCGGGAACGCAAGGGAAAGACATTAGAGCAGCGAAGGGATAAGGCAATGCCATGAGTCGATTGAAAGATGGGCAGAGGACGGTGAACTATGAGCGCTCACTCTTAGCCTTTTGAAGGGTCCGAGGACTCTAGCACTTCCACATCATACATTCTTGTGAAGAGTGAAGTTCCGTATTTCCTTTCTCGGCATGACGAGCAAGCGCAGCATGCAGGCCCAAACTTGGACCTTCTCAAGATAGACGGATTTGGTTATCGATGACGGAACATGCCCGCTGCTGCTTATGCGTCAACAGTCGAGGCATCAAGTTTCTCTTGACCATTCACGGTGAAGCAGATTTTCTCACTGAATGACAGATTTCTGGTTTCGGACGTCCTCGTGGCGCCAACATGACCCTAACATCTTGCTTCCTCAGCTTCAGATTGGCTCCGAGTACGTAGAATGGTCACGCACAGACCAGATGCCTAGATCGTGTCAAGTCGTTCACGCCACAGCCCCATTAATCAGATCAATGACTCACGATGATTCCATGCAATGCAGCATCAAGCGACTTTGCTCACTTTTGCGTCATAGTTATGGTGTCTTTGAGGGAAATTTTTTTTCCAGACGTAGCCGGACGACATTACTTAGAAGGCTTCGTCCAATCAGGAACTGAACTGCGTTCTCTCTTCCCTAGCTACGTAGATGAAGACAAAGTGGAGAACAGGCAGACCCATATACAGAAGAAGAGGGACTCAAAGATCGTGTTTGACGAAAGGGAAAATCTTCTGTCCTCTATTAGGATTGTCGCCGTTGATGCTGATCGTGAGTCAGAAATGGAGACGGGAAAGTCGAAGAGGCCGCAAGTGAATCCAGTATTATCGACCCGTGGCATTCCACCTCGATTCAAGTTTACAGCACATAGCCCCATAGATCCGAAGCAGCTGCGTCATTCAACTTACTCACTCTAACCGTCTCGGCCTGCACAGCTGCCGCGCTTTCAGTGCATAGCTATAACCAGCGCTGGTTGTCTGATGCCACTCATGAGTCATGATTCACAATTCGAGAGCCCGTGATATCAGCGTCAATGAGAAGCTCGAGCTGGGTAACTTGTGGCATCATGTAAGTAGCTCCACGGGATACAGCACATGGTATCGTACTCTGCAGGGTGATATCGTTACAGAACAAACGCAAGGTCAGAATTACACACTCACAGTTGTCCGCTCCCGTGCCGAATTCCGTTTCGCTTCGTGCGCAATAGACTCTGCGTCTTTCAACCCTCTCTTCCGAGCTCCATAAAGTCAAGAACAGTTCTGAGAAACACCCTCGCCCTGCTTGTAACCACGGCCGCCGACTATACTACGGGTCCACTGTCTTGATGTAGCCAGCCAACTGCGCGTGAACGACGATACGAGAAACCAGAAGCATTATCGGGTTGGAAATGATCGAGGACTACCGATTGCATCAGTACACTTTCGCAGAGAATTGTCAAGCCTCGCGCAGACTGTGGAGATAGCGAGGCCCGAGAAAGCCGAGAGACACGCAACCTTGGAAGATTGAGACATTTCGTCGGATACTCCATCACAAGTCTTACACGACGCCACTCCGTCGTTGCATTGAAGAGCAGACAGCAGTGACTATGTGGCGGGCGAGCGCAAGCTATGGTGAGTCATTAGATTCAGAGGCAGGCAAAGCTGATGAGATTAGATGTATGGATGCCACATATCCAAATGATCGCCGATCTTGAACTATTCAGAGGGCAAGCACTTGCAAGCAGCAAGAAGGATCTCCCAACTAAGCGCACGTATGAATAACCATTCCGAAGCTCTGGAGCAGAATCCCGGGTTACAGATGATAAAATGGCTAAACTTGTGTTATCCAGCGGCGTGAGGCTCCGATTCGTCACGCTAACTTCTCCTATTCTGACTCGATACTAATAGCACGATGTCTATCTCCAAAGGTACTGACAACAAGTCCGTGATGTTGAATTCACGCTTCTTTCTACATCGCGGCATGTGTTCATGGACGCCCGAATGTACTGCGCTGTTTTACGCGTGCATCAGTGGCAGCGAGGAACACTTTATGATCATACGAGACTTACTGAAGCCGAAGGTCGGTGCGGAGGCGAATGGGACTTGGATGCGGACGACGGTGTGTTTGATTGATTAGGCGGCGTCGAAGGAGCTCGAGAGCCCATATGGGGTCGGTGAAGAGGCTGCTCGTATTCTCTGACGGTTCACCGAGACGCTGAAGTGCCCTTTCCGTCATACCCTGGAGGTATGTTATGGCCTGTAATCGTGTACGAGCTATGAAAGCAAGAGCTGGGAGATATTCGAGATATTGCACGTCGGGCTATTCTTCTTTCTCCTTGCCCCTCAAGTGCTGCTTCGCCTCCGGAATTTCGGTGAGGAGTAGTGTTCGGTCTGCAATATAAGAGGCCCACTTGTAGCGGAGGTGCTGGAGTGTCTTCTGATGCCAAAATAGAGCTAGAGTGTCAGCACAGAAAATCCGCTGGTAATACAGGTCCGCCGCACCTCTCTCTGGTTTGGGGCATTTGTCTGCGAGGCTCTTGCTGGCGGGTGGTGGTCAACCATTGCAGGAATCAATAGAGGGGCCATCACGGCGAGTGAGACAGCAGTTCCACAACGATTTTTGGAAAATGGGCGAAGGGCGTAATATGTCGGCGTTCTTGAATGTAACGAGCGTCATCGCAAAAAAAGCAAACATCGCTGTTTTCGTTTTGGGCTTTGGAGGCATTCTCTGCGAGCCAAGTACCTGCATGCAGCGTGCAGGGTCAGGGTTGTCTTTCGCACGCACAACGCGGCGATCGGTCAGTAATTACGCGTTAAGTAGCCCCATTCCATTCGGGCATTCACTCTGATTACCCAGTCAAAATCGGATTGAAGGAGATGAGAGCTAACCGAGAAAAATCAGGAAAAGGGCTCATTTGGCGAGAACCTTCGATAATGTGATGTTGGAGATTCGAGGCAGGTTGGGTGTCAGCGATAGGAACGAGCCCTTCACTCGATCTGATTTTGACTGGGCCTGATTTCTTACACACAACGAACAGGGTCGTGTTTGCACCAGTTTCGAAGCTGCTGGGCAGGGATGAGATGGACGGCACTTGCTACCGCCGATTGGGGTATCGAACACTGTTTTTTCGTACTCACCAATTGCGGAGATCACCATACACACGGAGAACCGTTTACGACGTACGGCGTGAGGTAGGTACGTCGGGCGTGGGGAGAACGCGGGACTCAACCGTGTGGGGAGGGACAGGTTGACGAGACTAAGCGCTTTCACTAGAGAAGGGTGTCATTAATTACGCGGTTACATTGCACCCAAACGAACGAGCGAGCAGGCGGAACGGAAGGCCAAATGCACAGTCAGGGCACACCTGTTGCTTCGCTTCTCCTCCAGTGTGGTAACTGACGCAGGGTTCAATTCCCCCACCCCTCCTACGTAGACATCATGCCATGTTAGAGCTGTAGGGACACCCTCTACCCAAGCTGAACTGCAATAGGGTGTCGCTGACGGGAAGCCAGATAGGTTGAACTTGTCGTCGAGCAGGACGGACTGGAGAACTACACCCAATGGTATGCTAGGGGTATTACACGCAATAATACATATCCACGAAACCACCCAGGCCTACACAAAATACGGCATCGTATTCTGCCGCCCACCTCAGCCCAGAGCCACACCAGACGGAACTGCGAACTCACCATTTTTCTTGTCTGCATCCCACGATCCCGCTCATTCTCCTCCGCCGCCTCAAATACGATAAACCTCCGCCCTTCTGTTTTCTTGCGTTCGACCTCGCTCCCATACCCCTCCTCCTGCCACGCCGCAGCCCCCACGCCCAGCCGAGTCGGGTCACTGAATCCCTTCGCATCCCCATACGGCCCGCTCTCGCTCTCTTCCTCTCCATCCCCGATGACCAGGATCGAGGCGAGGTTGCCACACCGGTAACAGTAGTTTGGCGCGCTCCACACCGTCACCAGCTGTTCTGAAAACATGTACTTGTACCCTTCCTGCACAAGCTGATGTGCGCGCGCGATCATGGTCAGATTGTTTATGTGGTTGAACTGCGAACGCAGCGACAGCGTAAGCGAGTTGCAGGAACGAAACAATGAAGAGCGGCGGGCGCAACATACCTGCTGCGTTACACTCCCTCCAAAAAGCCACCCCGCCCCTCGCGGACTCACAGCCCAATTCTCCACCTCATCGGGATCGCTCCACATTAGATCTATATAACGAGAACATGTGAAAAGTCTGAAACTCAGAAGGATGGCAGAGAACAAAGGTTTGGGGAGATCACATACCGCAGAACGCTCCTTCGTGGGGAATCTCTTGGCCACGAGAGAGCACACGAATCTGGTCAAGTGTCCGTACGTCTGGCGAGAGCCCGCCATGCACGCAAAGTATTGTGCCATCAATGATCTTTTGGTAACAATGCGGATCAGCACGGGCTGGAAAGGAGTGGGTAGAGTCGCACAGCGGCAAGATTGAGATAGTCAAATACTCCGCAGCACGTCTTCCACACCGTCGCGCTCCCATACTTCTGCTGGCATTCATCTGAATTCCGCTGTGATATGAGTAACGAACCCTGGCGTTGCATGTAGATGGACACACCGTAGAACCCATACACCTGTGTAATCTGCCTGCTCTCGTGATTCCCGCGGAGGAGCGTCACCTTGTCTGGGTACCTGCCGCAAGCATCTTTTCAGCGAACATTATGGAATAAGGAGAGAAGGAACGAGAAACGAAGTGCACACCTCGCCTTCAACGCCAGCAGCAACGACACTGTCTCCAAACTGTAATGTCCGCGATCCACAAAGTCTCCCTATCGAGAAGCAAGACAAAACCAACAACACATCAGCACCCACCCCCATATATGACGGGACGGAGACCAGCCACGAGACCTATACACACCATAAATATATAGCTTGTCCCAGGTACCATGCCTCCCTTTCTCAACAGCTCTCGTAAGTCCCAGAACTGCCCATGTATGTCACCGCACACGGTGACGGGTGATGCCACGGGTTGAATGTTGCTTTCTTCCATGAGTAGTGAGCGTACGCGCGCGCATAGCGTCATCATATCCGCCTCGGGCAAGTGCTGGCACGCGAGGAGGGTCGCGATGTAGCCGTCGAGCATCGCGCGACGCATGGCCCCTTTTGTCGTGTGTTCAGTGCTTGGCTAGTATTTAGAAAAGGGTGCGCGACGGTAAACCGGGAGAAAGCCTGTAGATGAGAGCAGGAAGCGAGTGAAACGGGATTCAATCGGTTTTCATGAGTCGTCATATGAATATTGACTTTACTAACCGTGGGAACTCTTTTTGTAGCCTAGCATGGAACTCATAAGCAGCATTCAACATTGCATCTTGCTCCAAAGGTTTTACCTTCCTGCCAGTCTCGTCGCGTTCACGGATCCCCTTGCAGTCTAGTCTTATGCAAAACATCCTACAGCCGTATCGTTCTCGATGCTCTCAACTTTCGTCGCATCTGTATATGTAAGCTCATTCGGAGAACACTTTATGATCACAGTATGCGTGATAGTTGTGTAACGGTGTTCAACATTAATTTTAACAATATCCCAACCTTTTTCGCTGGAGCATGGTTTCTGACCTAGACCATGCTATTCGATATGCTCCCTTGAGCGCGGAAGCCCTCATGGTACCTCAGTGCCGCTCAGCGGGCGGGAAACAATGTGCCAGCCTTACGAAACTCAAAAGGTAAGTAGCTTTTAGTCACTCCGTTGATTTCAACGACCTACTCCTCCTTCCTCTTTGCCAAATCCCTGTGATAAGATTTCTCCCTGAGTCTGACGATGAAGTCATAGCCACACGGCACAGCCAGGATGTTTAGCCTGGTTGGAACCTATCGTTGCTAGTGAGGCCGCTTCGCGACTACCTTGTGCCACCTCCGCGACTGCGATGTCGGTGAGGCACTCAGGGTATATAAAAGCCTGGCTACCATCAAAGACCAAAAATCCGATCCCGACAACATCTGACGGTAACTAACTTTCAAGTTTCGTTCATACTCCTTAACTTTTGTGTCACCTCAGCGCCGGTAGCGATGCAGCCTTATGTAGTACTTAAATCGGAGTGGTTCCCCATTTTCCGCCACAGCAGCGATGTCCACGGCCGGAATAATATGCCGGATTCCAGGCAATTCAGATATCGCAGGTGCGTAGACTGCTTCCATCCTGGAATGTGCTCTGAAGAATAAGCTAGGAGTTGGCGTCAGAGCCGCTGTGTATATACAGGCTTCTCTCGCCATGGCCAATTTTGCTTATATGTCGTATATCTACGCCGACTCCACCCAAGCAGACACGAAGAGCGTTTAATTCGAAAAATCTAGCGTGTTTCATACACAAAGGTGCGCCACGGACGATGTCTATAGGAACTTAGCTTCATTTCTGAAGCTGAAATAGTTCCGCAGAAGACGCAGTTCCCATATCATTGGACTCTGACCCTCGATCCGAGTACCTCGAGATCGCACAGACAGCGGAACGATCCCTTTTCATAGTGGGATTCACTGTCATAGCCAGTGCTATACTCCAAGCCAGGTCTACGCCAGGATTGACGGCCTACCACGCCTTGATCGTGCTCAATATCAGCCAGATAAACAACTGGGCAGGGTTTTTCCTTCTGTTCATGAGAGGCTGGCTTCGCCTTCGCTTCAAGCGGGAAGGGGAGTCCTCGCTCAGGGTTCTCATTTTCCCAGCCTCCTGGACATCGTCGTTACTTTGTGCCGCCCATTCTCTTGCAATGTCGGGACTGGGCCTATTTCTCTGGATCGACTCAGCGCCTTTTTATGGTTATGGTGGCGATTATTTGGAACAGCCATGTCGACCTTTGGTATACTTCTGGGCGTTTAGAACTGCAGACATGTCCGACAATCTCTTACGAATGTTTTCAATTATGTTTATGCGACAACCCTCATCCCATATGTCGGTCTTTGGTTCCAGCTGTTTGTATTCGCCCTGGGCCTCGCCTATACAACGTTAACTGCAATGGCAGTCCTCACTTTTGCGCTGCTCTTGCTTGAGCGTCTCACATCCATATGTCGGGTTTTTCTGACGGGTGTGCGAAGACTATTTACGTGTAAGGTAAAATTACCTTCGACATCCGACTTTAATGAAAACTATGCACAGGCTGCAGACCGTTCGTTTTGGAAGAAGCCGCTGCAGAACGAACAGTTAGGTCATCAAGACCTAAAATGGGCGGCGCCAGTTTTCTCCTCACGACACTGTTGGTTACCACCTGCATACCAATTGTCTACACCATGGTGTCCACGGAACTCATCATCCACGTAAATCGGGACAGCGTCGAACCACAGGCAGAGGGCAAATGGACCTACGGGCAAATCTTGACACTGTTTACCGCGTTGGTGTCTGCTGTGATGTATACCGGACAATGGGCGAAGACATTGAGTAGGAGGAATTTGGTACATCGAAAAGCTCCACTGAAGGTGAAGTATACCGACAAGGATTCTCAAACTGAGGGTTTGCAGGCGCACACGACAACATTGACTTGACATTGACAGAGAAAGCTTGATACACTACCAGGGATGTGACAAGCGCCATTATTTATTCAATAAACTATTTTATCGAGGGCATCTCTACTCCGGCGACAAATATCAACTGTTCGAACGTATTCTGGCAGCGTAAGGATTGTTGCCCATATTTCGCGGGATGCCCCTGTCATTCGAATCAACTCGTGGAGGAAGGGGCTAGTCGTGAACTGGAATCTGCATCGCGGGGAGTTATGTTTTGCTAGTGGGGGACCGCAGCTCGACGGCGTCCTACTTGTGTAGTCCTGCCATATCGGCCAGGGGCTCAGCGGAGCCATCAATGTGTTTCCCCCCTCCTCAGTATGAGTACTCCATACGTAAATAGAGGTCCATGGTGAACTGGTCGTTCCAATTGGGGACTTGCTGGGGACCAGGTATCAGTATGATATACCCCCCTTATATATACATATACCCTTGCTCTTCACCATCATATGTGTTTTCGACCATCAATCATTATTTTTAGGCTAGCCTCCACACTACGAGCCACCAGACTCATCTATTTCAACACCTGGCCCCCCGCTGCCCTGCCCACAGCAAGCACCCTTGTAGGGGCGACGCATTCCACCACTACCTATTAGCCTATGCCTAGCCATCGCGTTCCCGTACTTGCAAAAATCTGGCTTTCCTGCTCCCGCCCCTACGAAAGATCGTTTTTCCCTTCGGGTCTATCCATACGTTCATTCTCAACGACGCTCAAAGAACGTTCTGCACTGCGGGCTATCTCCATCCCTTCAAAACGACTACGAACAAAGTACATAGCGAGCGAAATCACACCGACAGATGATATCATACATATAGGACAAGCATACCGTCAGCCTACTTTCACCCCTAAAACGATAGCTCACGAAGAAGCTAGTACTCTAAGGATACTCCCGTTGCGATGAGGTCCCTCAAGGTCGAGATGGATGGAGCAAAAAAGTACTCTCCTCCCCTAGGGTTGATGAACTTCTGGTAAAATGTCATTACCTGTTGCTGCAGGTCGATCGAGGGTCCAGGGTTGGCACCAGTCATGTAACGATGGACATCCAGGTGCTCCTCCCCAGTCTGCCCAAAGATAGGATCCATGCCCGGCAGCTCAGGCTTGTTGGGCGGGAAGTTGGGTTCGTTGTACCAGGCTGTGCATCAATCCAGTGAGTCGGCGAGAAAGCGAGCGTCGAGAAAAGTGTGGCTTTACCCGTCTGGTAGTGCTTAAAGCCGCGGACGATGCTGCTAGCGTAGCAGACGACATGCAAGCCGCGTGGTTCGATTGTGCCATTTCCATCGCGCTCTTCCGCCGATACTTCCGGTCCATATGGCATGTTATGCCTTCTTATGCTGTACCACGTAGAGCATAACGTTGGTTAACTCCAGTGGGTATGGTTGATGAACGGACATACAAATGTTTGAAGGCAGATTCGACTGGAGAAACATCGTTGCGAGGATTAGACTTCCTCATGTGAGCCGCGAACGGGCAGCGCGTCTGTCTTGCGGATTGATCGAACGTGAAGTTATTGATTTTATCATCCTTGCCGGAAATGGAGGGGTCAGGACCGTTGGGAGAGAGCTCAGTCGGAGTACCTGTAAAGTTATCAGAGACAGGCAGACATAACTCTCTTTAGCTGCTCACCATCCTTCCACCTTCCGAAGAGACGTGCACCTAGGCGATCGGCAGCAGCCTTCGCAGGAATGTCGGGGAATATCTTAGGTCCGTTAAGAAGCAAGAAGTCGTCAAACTCGGGGACAAGGTTGCCCAGCTTGCGAGTGACCATGAACGCTCCGTCCACTGCCCATGCTGGCCGCTTGTCCATGTCTTCATCACCGTCATAACCCATCACGATGACACCCATCGGAATGACAGGTGAGCCTAGGTATCTGATTGTGGGCTGCGCTGGTGTCTCAAAGGATACGCCTCTGATCTGCGGGTTGGACATCCCACCTCTGTATCCGAAGTGGTCGTTTCGACCCTCAGGGTCAGGACGAGGTTTACCCTTGAGGAGAACGACTTTCTCGAATGACATACGATTTGCGGTGTAATGGAAAGCTTTCTCCATGTCCTCTACGAACTTGGCAGCGATTGCGTCGTCGAACGCAGTGATGAGGAAGATGCCGTGGATGTCGACTTTGTATTCAGCGTCCCAACGAGGGGTCCAGAAGTCGCCACGCTGAGTGCCCGCATCTCCGAGGGACCTAGAATCTTGCTGCTGCCCCATTACAAAAGATTCATCGAGGAGATCGTCCGTTAGCCCAAACAACTGGAGGCCAAGGTGGGTGAACCCGACATTGAGACCAAGGAATGTCGCAGCTGGCGGGGTCGAGCTGGCAGCGAGCTGGTAGGAATTGGTGATTTTCGGGAAGATGAACGATCCTAAGGTTTCGCGGAATTTTGCGACATGTTCAATTCTGAAATAATAGAACCACTCCAGCGCTTTCGGGAGAGAGGGTCTGAGACCAATTTTAGTGTATGCAGTTACATGAGGAGTCAGTATTTACAGAATGTCGCCTTGAATATTTCTCAAGTTGTAGTCATCGGAGGGATGGAGGGGCGATGCCGGGTCAGGATGGCAGCATGATGGATGGCCTGGGTTGTGTCCGCATCCTGGTCCCTGTCACGAGGGTCCATCAAATGTTCGTGGAGCGCATGCCATAACTTGCCGTTCCGCAACCTGGACCGCCCTATTGTCCAAGCTGCATCAGCGACTGTACTCTGTGACATGCGCTGAGGGACTTACCGCTCCAGGGCCACCCCCCGGATGACCGCCTCCTGGTGGGCACTGTGCCGACTATCAACAAGAAATCGGTACCCACTATGTCACAACTTACCGCTCCGGGGCCATTGCCAGGATTTCCGCCACCAGGGTTTTCGCCTCCTGGTGGGCACTGTTCCGGTTATCAGCAAAGGGTTCAAGCACAATGTGTTGCACCTTACCGATCCGTCGCCACCGCCAGGATTTCCGCCTCCTGGATGACTTCCTCCTGGGTAACCACCGCCTGGATGACCACCCCCTGGGTTACCGCCTCCTGGTGGGTACTGTTCCGACTATTGAAGAGAAGTTCATGCACAACATACGACAACTTACCGTTCCGGGGCCACCGCCAGGATTACCACCTGGATGGCCACCACCAGGATGACCGCCGCCAGGGTTACCTCCTCCAGGGTGACCGCCGCCAGGATTTCCACCTCCTGGATGACCACCGCCAGGGTTACCGCCTCCCGGATATCCGCCAGGAGGATTTTCGCCTCCAGGGTGACCACCCCCTGGGTTACCACCTCCCGGCGGGCCCTGATCCGACTATTAACGAGAAGTTCAAGCACGATATGTTGTAACTGACCGTTCCGGGACCACCGCCAGGATTGCCACCTCCTGGATGACCGCCTCCTGGATGACCGCCGCCAGGGTTACCGCCGCCAGGATTTCCGCCGCCAGGATGACCGCCTCCCGGGTGACCACCACCAGGATTTCCGCCTCCTGGGTTGCCGCCTCCTGGATTGCCGCCCCCTGGATGACCACCGCCAGGATTTCCGCCTCCCGGATGACCACCACCAGGATTTCCCCCACCAGGATTTCCGCCTCCTGGGCTACCGCCTCCTGGATTGCCGCCCCCTGGGTGACCACCGCCAGGATTTCCGCCTCCCGGATGACCACCACCAGGATTTCCCCCACCAGGATTTCCGCCCCCTGGATGACCACCACCAGGAATTCCGCCTCCTGGATGACCACCGCCAGGGTTACCCCCTCCAGGGTGACCGCCTCCAGGATTTCCGCCTCCAGGATCACCACCTCCTGGATGACCGCCGCCTGGATGACCACCGCCAGGGTTACCCCATCCGCCTCCAGGATTTCCGCCTCCTGGATAACCGCTGCCAGGATTACCGCCTCCAGGGGGACAGCCGCCAGGGTTTCCGCCTCCAGGGTTTCCGCCACCTGGATTACCCCATCCCGGTGGGCCCTGTTATGGGTATGTCACAAGATCTTCATAGATAATATGTCATAACTCACCCCTCCGGGGCCACCACCAGGACCGCAGCCTGGACCACTCTGCCGTTAAAGCTACATCAGCTACGTGGTTTTTACACGGGGTGAACTCGACATTACCATTGGCGGTCCAC